>NW_012193445.1:1177197-1220435 GCF_000504015.1 Erythranthe guttata
TTAAACACAGTAAATTAACTATACTGCAGTTAACACAGTAATATTGCTATATTAATCTCTAGCATAATAATATTAACACAACAAAACTCATTATTATTGTGTAATAGAGTAATATTAATATGTTGACCGTTCAACAAATGTAAACATAATAAAAAGCCAAAAGAATTAATATAACTGTGAGTGACAGTAATATTACTATAACAACAGTAATATTACCGTCAACCACAATAACAATATTGTTGTGATTGACAGTAATAATAGTACTGTTAAACACAGTAAATTAACTATACTGCAGTTTAACACAGTAATATTGCTATATTAATCTCTAGCATAATAATATTAACACAACAAAACTCATTATTATTGTGTAATAGAGTAATATTAATATGTTGACCGTTCAACAAAGGTAAACATAATAAAAAGCCAAAAGAATTAATATAACTGTGAGTGACAGTAATATTACTATAACAACAGTAATAGTACCGTCAACCACAATAATATTATTGTGTTTACAGTAATATTACAATAATAGGCAGTAATATTATTACGTTACTTCGTGAATAACTCAAACAAAACAAAAAAACTCAAGAAAATAATAATATTGATGTGGTTGACAGTAATATTATTGTGTTTACAATTATTTTGCTGTCAACGACAGTAATATAATTATGTTGACTTGTCAACAAATCAAACAAAATTAAAAAATAATAATAATATTGTCAGTGACTCTAACTGTACTGTCAACGGTAGTATGTTAATGTACTATCACTGGGAATATAATTACGTTAATTTACTGTCAGTGACAGTATAATTACCGTTAATAAAAACACAATTACGGTCAATATTTAGCGGTGGGCGAAAAAAAAAACACTGAAAAAAGTCAGCGTCGGAGATCGGCGGTCAACGCCGGAATCCGGCAGAGAAAAAAAAAATCAACGCCGGAAACCACCGGCAAAAAAATAATTTTTGAAATTTTTTTTTGAAAAAAAGGGTCAAAATTGATTAAATTGGGGTTACAATTAACAATTGGGTGTTAAGGGTTGGGAGAAATTTTGTCATATACATGATTTTTTCCTTTATTTACAATAAATATTAAAGAGATGGGCTTATTAGTGAAAGAGATATAGCTCATAAACCTAGAATAATAAAGATGGTTGGTTAGGAAATTATACACAAAAACCCTTTAAAAATATGATACATAATTGAATAGAAATATTACAACTATCTCGACCAACACAAAATTTAGTTATCAAAATGGGGTTTGAAAGCGAGTAACTTGCACATTGTAAATTTTTCATATGCTCACATTACTGAAATATAAATTATCTAAAAATGTAAGAAATAAATATATTAAATTAACTTGATAAAAAACACTTCATCGAGGTCGGTAGTATAATTATGATAAAGTGCAAATACACATAACACTACAAAATAATCATAACATATAAATAATACAAAAATCTAATGTTCATGCCACCTTGAATCTAAAATCTCGAAATTACGACTTATAATTGTACTTGTCACATCTGATACGAATATTAATACTATCATTAATACTATTATTAATAGTAATTAATACTAATATTCCTCTAAAAAGAAAAGGGGCAATTTGCTATAGGTCCTCCTCTAAGAGATTTTATGTCTATAAATCCAACTAATAAAACTCAATTTTTAGTAAATTTATTATTTTTAATATGTCAAAAATATCCCTAACAATATATGGAAATAAAAATCTCCAAAATAAATATCCCATATTTTTCTCCTTGCAGTTAATTAACCCATTTCAAAACGTCACGTATTATCAATCTCAAATTCCACCACACCCAAGAATCGATTTCATCAAATTTCACCGCTCCAAAACATCGATTTCATCAATACCAAACATAACTAGAAATCGCATTGAGTCTGTCGTTTGCAATCCACAAAATTTCGTGTGTTGTCTATGTTGGGAAATCAGTTTTTTTTTTTCTTTTCTCGTTTGCTATTTGGAGATCGTTTGTTGTTTGAAGGCATCGTTTGTTGTTTCTTCATCTGTTGTTTGTGATTTCTACAATGGCTCAAACACAATTTCGTCTCGGTAAACAATACTCCTATTAACTACATGTACATAGCATTGTTCGATTTTTTCAATACTCATTCAAAAACCCTTTTTTTTGAGACAGCGAGCGAACGAGGATGATGAATTCGAATCCCCGAGAAATCAGATATAAATTGCAGGGTTTGTTGAAGTTAGTAGTCTAGTTTTTTTTTTAATTGCAGATTGCACTTTGCGATTCTCTATTATAATTGAAGTTGTTATTGGTTGTTTGCAGTTCATGTTTGGCCTTAATTGGAGTTCATATTAGTTGTTTGCAGTTCATGTCTACATTTGTAAGATGAACTGTTGTTTTCATCTCCAATTAATAATTGCTATTAATTTCTTTTAAATTTTACTTAAGCAGTTTTTATTAAGCTACTTTTTTTACACTTTGAAGCATGTATGTTGCAAAAGACATTTATTTGCAATTTTAGTTTTTACTTTGAAACTATTTTGTAATGTAATGCTTGTTGTATGTTGACGTTCTTGAGTTGCGAATTATGTTGCTAGCAATTAGGTTTACATTGTACTATAATCCTCATAAATTGGACTTTAGATTAGTTTTTCTCTTTTTACACATGTTTGCAATCAGTTTTCTATTTGCATTTTTCAGATTATTTTGCAAATCTTGTTTGAACTTGCGTATGTTGTTTGTTGTTTGCAATCACAATTCTTTTTTGCTATTTTTCCTTAACTTTGCAATTAGTAAGTCGTGCTTAAAGTTTGCAATTTTTTTTTTGTAGGTTCAAGATTGTACATTATATCCTGCCGTGAGAGTGTTTCAACCCATACATGCCTGGGTAAAAAAAAAAGAAGATAATTTTCGGTTAATGCCGCCGACATGGAAAAGTTCCTCGATAGTGCCAGTGCCAGTGGTCAAAAATTATTGTTTAATGCTTTACTTTATTTTTCTATTTGAATTTTAATTTATTTTTTGCATCATGATTTATTGTGAAAATATTACACTTTTTAGAGTTTTGTTGCACATCCAGTAATATTGTTATAATTTATTTTTTCTATTTCAAAATGGAAATTTGTATTTTTTATTTTTTATTGCAAACATATTTTGTCGTTTTAAATAACTTTTGTAGTTTACAGTTTACAGTTTGCACTTCATGTTTTATTATTTTTCGTGTATAATTTGCCTTCACAATTTGTATTTGCAGTTTGTAATTAGTGGTTGTTAATGTTAGCAACTATTACATTTGTTGTTTTGTATCGTTGCAGTTTTCTATTTTATGTTGAAAATTTATTATGTTGTTCAAATTTTTTATTTTGTTGTTTGTTCAAGTATAACTGATAAGAAAATGCAAACAAAAAAAATGCAATATTGTCGAGAACATACAAAATAACAATTAAAATCCAACACATATAATCTCAAGAAAATTAATAATTGAAAGATTGCTATAAAAATACTTATGTAAAAAATATTAAATATTTTTATAAAGTAATAAATAATTAATTTTCAAATTTTGTTGCCTTGAGAGAGATGGTGAAATACGTGTGTGATAGAGAAGGGATGAGAAAGAGATGTGTGTAGGTGTGATGAGATGGGAGATGTGTTTGACCGTGTAGAAATGAGAGAGTGAGAGATTTGTGGGATTTGTTCCCTTAATTTCTAAAATAACTATTTACATATAAATATTAATTGGGGGCATCTATGTCTATACACTAATAATTTAATTTAATTTAATTGATTAAGGACCTACACCTATATTCATCTAATAGATTGGATCTCCACCTATATAAGTCTAGAATAAGGGGTGTCTAGCCAATTTCCCCAAAAGAAAATTAGTATTAGTATGATTATATATGAGAATCAGTATAACTATTAGTATATGTGTTAGAGTTAGGGTTAGTATTAATATTGCGAGGATTAATTAAAAACAATCAAAATGAGTTAATGTATAAAAAACAAAGAAAAAACATGTCGAGAAAGTAAAGAATGCAATTGAACAAAAAAAATAAAAATTCGTATCTTAATCTATCAATAAAAAGTCTACATCGAAAATAAACTGACAGCGTTCTAAACACCATCCACGTTCAAATATGGCAAGTAACTCTCATATTAAAATCAAATCAATTCTTGCACATGAATCTGAATGTTTTTAAAGAAACAACAAAACTACAATCAAATATACGATCAGAGGACGAATAACTTCGTTATTTTTTTATCATTTTCAATATATAAGTTGAAGACATTACATAGATAAATAATACTAATATATATATATATATATATATATATATATATATATATATATATATATATATATATATATATATATATATATATATATACAATGTGTACTTTTATATTCTTTTGAATACTTCTTTGTAGACGACGCTGCTATTAACACTGGACAACTTTACTGGATTCGCCCTTGATTAAAATATTTATTCAAGATCTACTCTTTACCTGAGACAACGCTATGTACAATTGACCATGACTGATAATAGGCCTTAGAGTGTATAATCCAAAGTGCGAGGGTGTTTGACCTTCACTTTTGTTTATTGTCATGGCAAATGGTATAATCACCGGATATTGTCGTCTTTGAAATTTAACTGGCAATGTGGAATTCTAAGGTATGAAAGTCATCCGAGGAATGAATACCATATCGCCAACATTCTTACCAGACAATACCTTGCAACTAATTACATGCATGCACAATGTTTCAACTTTGAGACGAGTTCCATTGCACAAACCTCTCGCTTGATCGATATTCCTAATGAGCATGACATGAACGCTTTATTTAATTTCAGCTCATGCGGGGTAAGACCGGAGCATGATAGAGTATTGAGAAACTAGGTGGAATACATTTCTGCATTAATCCTGGAACTTGCTTCTTCCACGCACAAATTGTTAGAGTCAGGTAAACTATTTCCTTTTCTTCAATTAGTGACGACAGATAATCGTTCACATATATAACACTCTCATTTTCAAGCCCCATAATAACCCTCCCCTGAAACAAATCAGGATCGACAATGTTATTCAGCAAATCCGGATACACGAACTGCACTAGCTCTGAAAAAACATCATCTGAATCCCGAATCAGCATGTCCCCAGGAATTTCAATCGAGGCTTCACCATCATTGTAATCTCCAGCTTCTCTGTTTCCAATTTTCAGAATGCATTCGGCAAATTTCCTTATTTCATGTTCATTAGGCGAAAATGCATCCGACAGAAGCCTCACGTTCTTGTGCAACCTCATGAGACGACATTCTCTCCACAATGGTGATGAATTGATCTTAGCATGTATCATGTCTTGCCTCGATGTTGTAAGTACAACAAGAAATATATGGCTAAAGTTACCACCAAGAATAATAACCTTACCAACAAAAGGTTTTTCTGAATTCAAAATCGCTCGCATGGTTCTGTCCAATGCTTCCAAACAAAACCTATGCATCATCGGGGCCTCATCCCATATAATAAGTTTTGCTTCAATCAACAGCTCTGCTTGGGGACTTTGTATTTTACTGCTCCAAGTGGAGCTCTCATGTACAATTATCGGGCGTCCAAATCTAGAATGTGCTATTCTACCGCCCGGTAGGAGCATGTTGGGATGTGAAGCCCATGATTCAATTAAAATTCGCAAGAGGTTCTAGATTAGCCGCTTTTAATTTTATTAACATGTTTTGATTAGATACGTTTAAAGCGGAATAAATCTAATCTAGCAACTTACAGTTTTCGCGAGCAGATTCGTTTCTATCTTCGGCGCATGAACGAGGATCCACACCAAGCCTTCAATCCTCGAAAAACTGTTGTCCAGAAATTTACAACTCTCTTCCTTCAACGATATCTCCGAGATGGTTGATCGGATTTAGAAACCCTTTGGATGGATTATACTAATATGGGTTAGGAAGCAACTGTATAAATATCAAGCGTATCAGATGAACGATTGATTTATGGTGAATTTATTCGTAGGACTGCTCAGAAAAATTTGGGAATTATAGTTTGCTCTAAAAGCCTATAGTCTTCTATTGTATATCCCGGATTAATAATTCTTCTACAAGGGTGGACTTGTACTTGAAGAAATATAAATCTATAATCGAGAAATCTAGAGAGAAAAGAAGAAGAGAAAAAATTTCTTCTCTTCCAACGTGAATTAGCGTGTGGAATTATTCATCCCTCTCATAAACCTAATCTCTATTATATATAACATAAGGAATTAGAGTCCCACACAGAGAGGATTACATGGAAACAAATCCCCCTCCTTCTATAACTCTATATAGTCGAAAATTACAGTCCAATGGGGAATTAATTTCCCGCTATATTTATTCCAATATATAATAATTGTTGAACTTTATTTCTCGATTAATTAGAAAATCCAACGGGTTACAATAGGGACTAAAGAAGAAAATATAAATCGGGCAACTAATAATTAATTAAATCCAAACTCTTAAAAGAATTCATTTAATTAATCATTAAATAATTATTTATTTTCCACTACCAAATAATTATTGAACTCCCGTTTATATTCTCAAATATTACATTCGAGCTCCGGTCGATCATTACTTAGATTCTCACCACATTAAGATATGTTATAACCACCGTATAATTTATTCACTGCTAAATAAATTCAATGGTTTCTTTTCATGAGTCTTACCCGCTTAACTTATTTGAGTATGCCGGATAGGAAATCCACCTGGTCAGGACTTGACATAAACAAATCTTATAAACTACTCAAGGGTTATTATCAATCTCATATTTCAGAGATGTGGATTCCTTTCGATAATTAATTTCCACCTTTTAATTTTTAATGTGCCTAACCAACGCATCGGGGGCCATTTGACACAATATAGGAATATCTCCCATTGTGACATCAAAGTAGAGATCATCAATTAAATATGTACGTTAATTATCTAGAGAGTAAGTAATTTACTGTCAACTAGAAATAATACAGTTTCATTTTGAACAGTGATGAAACAATTATTTCACTTTGTCCGGTTCAACACATGACGGGTGTGCTAGCACAATAAGTCAAAGAACAGTGATGAAACAATTATTTCACTTTGTCCGGTTCAACACATGCCGGGTGTGCTTGCACAATAAGTCAAAACAATAACTACAAAAGTTATTCTCTGTTTACTGTGATCGAGACCAATCACTTAAATATTGTGCTACAATCTTTTACCAATGGATAGTCTATTTCCATCTAGATTGTGAACGTTTATCTTTATATTCTAAACGAACTTTCGAAATTATCTTTCTGTGCGCTGTAGCACACCATCTCGAATACTATTGGAATATTAGACTTATGCTTTTAATTTATTGACAAACAATCAATTAAATTCATTGAATACCCTAGTGCAGATTCTCATAAAATGATAATATACAATTTTATTAATTCAATAATAAAATTATGTAGCTAAAAGTGAGACTTTTAGTCTACTATACTAACAGAGCAATGAAGCAATACGGCTCGAGGCAACATTAATGACAATTGCCCTTCTCAGAACGAACATTGGCGGAAATTGTGTTCCAAATAAATGTCTTCTCGGTGCTCCCATGGCCGTACAGAAAAAACATACCTCCACTGTTCTTCGACACTGCATTCATGATCGTGTCGTAAACTTTTTTCTGGCCAGGTGTTGTTGATGATAAGAACTTTTGAAGTTCGACACGCATTTTAGAGACCTCGAAATCCAATTCATCAAGTATTAATCTATTCTTTGTGTCGTCTAGTGTTGTATGTATCAGTACATGCATAGGTCCATAATTTCGTAAACTCTTACCATTGTTCTGCAGTATTTTCTCAATCTCAATGAGGGTATAATTCTTCAAGTTGTCCTCCGATAAGGTTTACGCTGCACAAATTATAAAAATTGCTATGTAGTACCAAGAATGTGAATTATTTAAACATACAAATAATAATTATATCGTTACGACAATTATCGTATATGAATTATTTTTCAATTAGATATATACCTTGATTATTATGAAGTTTTTGGTGTCTGTTATGTTGAGGATCAGGAATGTGTACGCAGCGGAAAACAAAAAAAATATTTTATTTATATAAATAAACACGTGCACATTAATAACAATTAATTGCATACCTTTTCGCTTCCAATCACCGACAAACATGCTCGCATATATAATTAATTTAAATAACATAAATTAAATCATCATAGCATGATAGAAAAATGAAATCAAACAATCAACATGTTCAACGAACGATTCAGATAAACACATAATCGAACATATAGATTCATGTGATTTGATAATTAATTAACATACATTAATCTCAATTAATATAAATTAATTAGGGAAAATGAGATTTTACCCTTGAAGCGTGAATCGAACGAAGACTCAAGAAGATGGCTACCTGCTCTTCCCACTCATACTGATCCAATCTATTTTCTGATCTGAAATTACAGGCATGCTCCGACTTTAATATCTCCATGGTTATTAACTTTATGGCCAATTCCTTCCGAATAATTGTATTTCCGTAAGTCCGGAAGCTACTGCTAAAATTTCAGGACCATCCGATCACGGGTTGATTTATGGCGAATTTTCTTGCAGTACTGCGCAGAAAATTTGAGAGCAATTTTTCAGAATTGCCTTCTCCGTCACCGGCTTGTGGCGGAGTTGGCGGCAGAAGAATCTTCCTTTTCTGAGGTTTCACCTTGTATATTCGATCCACTATCCACGCAGCACTAGATACGTGATAGGCTAAGTACAACGAAGAAAAACGAGGAGAAAAGGAATATGCCGATGCGGCGGCGGCTGATGGAGGAGGTAGGGTTTCGGCTGCAGGTGATGGAGGGAGAGGGGCTAGGGTTTCATGCTTCTCTTGCGTGTATTTCACAAGACATATAAATCCTATTTATATGGTCCTTGTGAAAACCCTAGCAGGCCTTAAGTTGGGCTAGGCCTAATAGCTTAAGCTCACTCTCTTTCACTGCTCGTTTCTAACAAATGAATGCTTGCAAAAATATAACAATTATATTTTGACAACGAGCACAAATTCTCGTCAATACGAGTACCACTTTGCAATTTACCAATTTCCGAAATTGGAAACCCTAATTTAGGACTTGTCAAATCGGGAAACTTCCCAATATAAAAAGTTCACTAAATTTCTGCCAGATTCTTTTCCACTACTTAGTCTCATCTGTAATTAACAATTACGAATATTGGACTCAATCATATTGACTTCCAATTACACTAAGATTAACTAATTAATCTTAGCTCGTTGCATTAAGGATCTCAAGAACACGAGCAGTGTGATCCTCGATGGTTCAAGTGTAGGCTAGCCGTGGGCCCACAACCCATTGTTGTTTAAACTCGTCCCTAGAGTTATAATTAAGTTGAAGATAGTTTCAACTTAACTACCCAACGAATCAAGATTGGCGTCTAGAAACTACGCGTCATGATTCCCTAGATACAAATGAAGTGCCTGCAAGAACCGTGTGATATAGTTAACGTACAGTATGATCCCTTCGATGCATATATATCCCGACTGAACTAGAGATTGGTTCGTCGATACATCTTTATATGTTCAATAACTGTGTGGACGTTCTTGATTATATAATTCGTTCGTGTTTGACTTGAGAAACATATTTCTCTAATCACGACACTTTCAGCTGTGGCCACATATTTCATGGATTATAAATCGCAAGAACACACATGATATCCATGACTGGTCAAGCGATCGAATCCCCTACTACAATGCACAGACCTCCCACTAGATTTCGGACTGCACAAACACTGGCCCTTGGGGCGGTATTCGGTGGAACTCAGGGACAGGTCACGATACAGCTGGTCCTCTAGTGAAGTCACGGTAATGTCTGGGTCTTAAGGATTAATGGTGTACAACTATATCATAGAAACCTCTACTCGATTATTGGGAACCACTTAGAGATCTCTAGATTGGGGGAGTTCAGTGAACTCATTAACTTATGAGCACCCACTTATCTATGCCGATGTCACAACACCGTTGACTGATGTGACGCAGTACACATACACTAAGTGCTAGTGTCAAATGGGAAAGGCCGATATACTCATTATTGGCGTAACCCGTTGACTAGGAACTTTGTTTAACAGTTACTATACTTAACTAAATAATCTAGGTCACGATTCTACTAGATCTATTTATAGTAATTAAGTAACTGTAAGGACTATATCTATGCTTATGAAATGGACAAATATATAGAATGCCAAAGGGGGTATTTATTATTAATACGAAATAGTTATTTACGAGTAGCGTGAGAAAACACAACAATAAGTTGGCTCTTCGGTCACCTACTCTAACATGTAAATCATGCCATCAGATAACTCCGACCCACATTTCTCCCTTACATACTCAGGCCTGCTCAAATTATTTGCCAATAATAAAATAGCGAAAAGTAATCTTGCGCGGTATGCGCTCGCCCATCTGCTTACTTCTTTTATGCCGTCGATGTACTCTTTGTCATCCTACAACAAACCCAATACGTAGCATACGTCCCTAAAAGCATTTTAGACCTCTATATTCACGCTACAGAGTTCTTCATAGAATCCCATCCGCGGGGGAACATTATTAAATCTTCCGATTGAAAATCATTTTTTTCGTGGCTCCCATGAAATAGACTCGTCATAGTGAACAAAGTGTTGTGGGAAATCCACCTACTTGATTGATCTAGCTTCCGGAAACCGCCTGTTTGCCTCAAACCATGCTAAGAACATACTTTGTTTGGCAGACGGTCTATTGACTACGTTATGCAAATGTTGATTTTGGTGATACACAACCATTTGACAACAAGGTAGGTGGAAGCTCAAACGGATCACGGGGGGTCTTTGTAATGAATATCAAACCCAAACAACCTCCAACTAGGATCGCGTGCAGATAAGTACCTGCAAAAATATTTTCAAAATATATAAGAAAATCAAATTCACATTAGTTGAAGTAAACATATTGTGAAAAGAAACGAATATACACACGAATAAATATTAAGTCAAAAAAAAAATTCATTTTAACGATAAGATAAGTAACAGCATAAGTCGGAAACATACCTACAGTCGTAGTACATCTTTATCTCATCGCGTATTTGTTCACCATTATTGGCCGCAAGGGACTGATACAATGCAGTTGTAACTCGATCATTGCCCTTATTGACATTTTGAATAAATACTTCATTAATTTGTTTAGGTTACAGAGCTCGATTTTGATGTGAGCTCTGTATTTCAATAGTAGAGCACGATTGCAAGTAACGACGTACCTATTGTCCAATACTATTTTATTCTTCGTTACTGTCTTGCCGTCCATCCCTTCTTCTATATGAATGGTTTGTCATACTCATACTCATATATAATCATACTAATACTAATATTTTTTCTAGAGGAATATTAATACATATACAAATACTAGTACTAATACTTAAACGTGTGGTACACGTGGAAACTGTAAACAATGATGATAATTAGTGAAGAAAAAAAATATTAAGAAGAATAAATTAAGGATATAAAAAACAAAAAAGTGAAACTGATTCCATATTATATATTTTTATATATTATATATACTATATAGAATACGGATTCATATGATTAACAACTACAATCAAATATACGTTAATTTATTTATTGCTGATTAATTTATAAGTATAAACAAACCATGATTAATTTATAAGTATAAACAAACCATGGCACCAATCATGTATATAATTATATCCTGCAAGAGATGCCCAAGCGGTTGGAGCAAGCGGTTTTGTGTCAATTGACTCAGGTTCAAGATCCCTTGTCAACGGTCGCTAGGTCGAGCTTGTCATACATGGTTAGCCTAATGTTGTTTATGTTTCTCGTATGGTTTGCAAGCTATTATACAAGAGTGTAAGTTTACCTAATGCACCTATATGGTTTGGTTGCGGGTTCTGTCACTTAAAAAAATTATATAATTATATTAAATATTAGACCTAAATGACGGAAAGAATGGTTTTGCCGGACGGTCTATTTTATACTACACCCTGTAAAATATACTGGGTAAATCTTTACCATTCATATACATACAAACATACACACACCCATATTAGTGTGTGTAGATTAACTCTAAGAAATAACACGGTTCATAGGGTGTAACATAAAAATATCTTTCCGAACAATACATATTTTATATCAGGCTAATTTACCTAAAATATTGCACTATATCATTACCATATAATACAAACTTAAAATCCGAAAATTGTGTTTTATAATTATGTTTTATTATTACAATTAGCATTTCAAATTAGGGGAAATTAGTGATACTCCCCTACTTTTGAAAATATATATAAGGAGACCCAATAAATATTTCTCCTCTAGTCAAAAACCCAAAATTCTGATCTTAATTAGTGAGACCCCCCTGAACAACTTGAAGTACCTGTTTTACCCTTTTAATTTTAATTCAATATATACCCTAATCTTATCTCTTCTCACTCACACGGTTTCAACCACACCGCCATTCTCACCCTCTCTCTTCATCTCTCCCTCTTTCTTACTTTGTCTCGCTGCTCCCCACCGTCCCACCGTCTTGCGCCGCCCGCCGCCACTACTCCCCCACTGCTCCCCCACCATCTTGCGCCGCCTGTCGTTTAATCTCTCCCCCTCTCTCTTCATATCTCCATCTCTCTGATTCTCCCTCGCCAGATCTGGTGCCGACAGATCTAGGCGACCCATCGGCCTCTTGTTGGTGTACATATATCATCCTCCTTCTCCGGAGCCTCCACCACCGCCCCCGGCGGGGTTCCGTTGTTGCCGCCGTCGAGATCGCTCCTGCCGTCCTCGTCACGGTTGCTCTTCTGGCCGCTGATGTTGAGGGTGTCGTTGGTCTCGATTTGCTCGTCGTTTGAGTTGTGGATCTGGTGATGGTGGAATTACCCAAATTTAGTCAGGTAATTTGACAAGCATCTCTTTTTTTTTTTTTTTGTAATTTTGGGATTTTGATTGAATGATTGTGTGGTTATTTCCCAGATTTTACTGTTTGTTCTGACATTAGGTGTTGATGCTTGATTTGATGCAAAGTTTGTTGCCTTTGACTTGCAATTAATTACTGTATATATTATGGGTATCCAACTGAGAATTTCTCCTTTATATTCCTATAAGGCTGATTTTAATTACGCTGTAATGGGGATAAGAGTCGATTGATGATATAAATTGATTTCTTATATTGTAGTGGTGACTTAAATTATATATACATAACCATAATTATACGTAGTAACATATAGTAATATATAGTAACATATGCATATGACCGTGTATTTTTAATCGATATTTGTAATAAAAATTGTTATTTATAGTTATATAAAAGATTTTGCTTTGTTTTCTGTTTTTGTAATTAAAATTCTACTCTCCATATACATACCTACAATTCATAATTTAAATTATATGTGTACATACCTCATTAATTTTCACATTTTACTATTTGAGTTTATTTGTCATCTCATTAATTCAGTTTCAAGAACATACAACAAATCAAATGATTTTCTGTGATAGAATTTCACTACAGTAAGTAAATTTTTTTTTTTCAACCACATTGTTCTATTCATCACCTTTATATGTAGATTCAATTGTGAACTTTTTTGTGGTGTTGATGAATTTTATTTATATACATATATAGTCACATATGGTCAGGTACGTGTAGTTATATATAGTCACATGTGGTCACATACTTATATATATAGTCATATGTGGTCATATACACGTAATCATATATAGTCACATATGGTCATATACATGTAGTCATATATAGTCACGTGTGGTCATATACATGTAGTCATATATAGTCACGTGTGGTCATATACATGTAGTCATATATAGTCACGTGTGGTCATATACATGTAGTCATATATAGTCACGTGTGGTCATATACATGTAGTCATATATAGTCACGTGTGGTAATATATAGTTATGTATAAGCTATGTACCAACATGTAGTCATGTATGAGTTATGCGAGGAGTATATATGCTGGTGATGTGTATGTATGTCTGTGTCGATTCAAATTTGAAGACAAAATCATTGTTTTTTTAACTATTTTTCTTTTACGCCCCCTCTTGGTGTTTGAATTACTACGTAGTAAGTTTTTGCAGAGTGGACCCCCGCGTTCGTCGTTCAAAATAAGTTGTACTCGTGTTGAAAAGTGGGATTTCAATCAAATTTAGTCGTATAGATAACAGACATATAACTATAGATGACTATAGTCATGTATAGTTCCATATGGTAATTTATACTTATATACAAGTTATGCGGTTGTTCTGATGTATAGTGATTTTGATGATTGTGTTTTTTTTTTTTTGGTACTAATAGCTTTATAACACAAGATTCAAATTGTGAATTTATTTGTTGCTGTAATTTTATATATATATATATATATATATATATATATAGATATATATATATATATATATATAAAAATGTATATGAATACATATATATATATATGACTGTGAGATACTATATTCATGTGTGTTCAATTACTATACAGTAAATTTATCTAAAAATCTAAAAATTTTTAAAATTAAAAAAAAATTAAAAGTTAAAAAATTATAAAAATTAAAAAAATTAAAAAATTAAAAAAATTAAAAAAATTAAAAAAAAATTAAAAAAAATTACAAATTTAAAAAAATAAAAGAATTAAAAAAATTAAAAAATAAAAAATAAATAAAAATATACGAAAGAGGATATATATAAAAATTAATAATAAATAAACATTTATATTTTTATATTAAAAAAATATATAATGATAAATGCAGGTCTATCAATGCTAAATGCAGTTTGCCATAGTGTTGAATGCAGCTGGCAAAATTACTGAGTGCAGTTGGGCAAAAAATGCATTTAAGGGCACAATAGTACTTTTACCTCTCTAGGGGTGTATCTCAAAGGAAGATTTTTAGGGGTGGACCTATCCCTATATATTTTCCATATGAGGGGTGTATATCAAATGGACCCTTCAAATTATGCATATTATTTTCTATTTTATTATTAAAATATACCTTAATTAATCAAATGATGTATGATTATATTACTAAAAAGAAATAGTAAAAAAGGAAAACTTTATTCAAATAAAATATATCAGATTTATTTAAAGAAAAATTCAAATGAGACATTAACTAAATTTCGAATTTATTTTAAATGCACAAATTAAGAAAAAAGAAAAGACACAAGGTAATTATTAGGATCACTGACTACAAGGAAATACAAATCAAAATCGGTCGGTGTCTATAAGGAAATAAAATAAATCAACATTAATTATAGAAATATGAATCATTGACTTATAATATAATTTTACTCAAAAAAAAAAAAAAGACTTATAATATAACCGGTGTTGTCTAATTAAAAAATATCAAATAAAATTCCACGTAGGACGAAACATATATATTCCACATGTCGATTCCAGGATTGGACAAATATCATTTTCTTAGGCCATTAACAATGTTTTTAAAACCGAACTGGACGTTCAACCGGTCAGCTAACTAGGTCACGATTGGACATGTTCAACTAGGGATGGGCATGGGGCGGATACGGGGCGGGTATCGCAATCCCCGCACCCGCCCCATTTGGGAAATCAAGTAACCCGCACGCGCCCTATATCCGTTGTCGGGTTGGAATTGTAGAACCCACCCCCGCCACATTTTGCACCTGCGGGTACCCGCCCCCATTTGACGACCCGCTTTTTTTTGTCTCTTCTATTTCGGCTTTACATTCTTATTTTGAACATAAAAATCAATTCTAGTTATGTTCCTTAAAAAAAATAGCCTCTTTTGTTTTCCAATGCAAATATATATACCTGTTAATTACTAAGTAAAATTAAAATATAAATGCAAATCAACAATCATTTATAAAATAACATATTGCTTCATAAATTAAAAGCAAGTATCATTGTCTTTGAACAATCCACCTAGTCATCTATGTTCGACAATACTTAATACAAGATAAGTAGAAAGGTAAACCACTTTATTATTTAATCACCACTGATACACATTCATCTTCATTGTCATCATCAACGTCACCATCAAGTACATTTTGCAAAATATTTTGTACCTCCTGTGAAGATGAGCCTACAACTGTTGAGTTTTTTAATTTTTTTTTAATAAATAGGGTTGACGGTTTAGTTGAAAAACTATAATATAAATTATATGAAATATACATATAAGGGGTATTATACGTAAATAAAAAATACGGGTGGTAAACGGGGTGGGTACGGTTCGGGTACGGGGGAAATTTTACTACACCCATATCCGCCCCTTACCGTTTGCAGGTATAAATTGTAAAACCCTTACCCGCCCCAATCCTTAATGGGGCGGGTATTACCTGTCGAAAACGGGGTGGAGCGGGGCGGGTAATATTGCCGTCCCTAGGTTCAACCGAGGTTCAACCAATTTTTTTATTTTTTTTTATTTTAAATTGAATATATATAATTTTGAGGTATACATATTTTTAATTAGATATGCAAAGACCATTTTCATCATGAAACATCTATCTATAAAATAAAATTAATTACCGAACATCTTATTAATAAAAGTAAGGTAGCTCCTGGTAAACCCTATGGAATTTTTCCCGCTCATAAGTTATAATTGTCATTTATTTTATTGTTTTATTTTATTTAATATAATCAAGTTTAATAAATCTGTTAAGAATCCAAACTTTTTGGCCACAAATTTGCGTATGTTTTCCCACTAAAATTGTCATTTTACTTAATATTAATTTTATGGGAAAATTATGTAATTGTTTAGAAAAATATTTGGTTCTTATTTTATTAATAAAAGCAAGGTTGTTGCTCGTGATAAACTTTTGAGATTTAATGGCATCATTGATTTATAGTAAATTTGTTGAGGTTGTTATGGGTGATAGAGAAGAAGATTCGTCGAACTTCTACCTTATATAATATAAATATACAACCATATGACATCAAAAACATAAAGTTAAATTCATAAATATGGTTTATAGATGGGGGATTATCATCAATGCATGTAGCAAAAATCAGAATGAATTGAAACTTCAATTTATCGTTTAAATAGAACTTTACTTTTGTATTAATTTTACTTCATTCTCGTGCATCGCACGAGCCAAAAATCTAGTTGAATTAAAATTTAAAATTTAAAACATAAAACCATAAACTTAAAAAAAAACACCTAATAGCATCTCCAATGGGTTATCAAATAGAGTATTCAAACATTCAACCATCATTTATATACTAAAAAAAACAGAATTTTTTAACTCCAACGGAGTTATCAAATGAGGGTTCTATTTTGATTATTCACCTCATGACATGTAAATATACGTCCAACAACGAAACCATGGAATGTTATTTGGAATCTAAAGATTCCACCCAAAATTAGAATCTTCTTATGGAGGGCTTGTAATGGTACTCGACCGACAAATGAGGAGCTTTTTCGGAGGAAAATAAGCACTAGCCCGTCGTGTCGACGTTGTGGTTCACCCCGAGAATCAATTTTGCATGTCATTGGTCACTGCGATGGGATGAATAAAGTATGGGCAACACCTACTTTCAATAAACTCGATAAGGTTGGAAAATACAATAGGTTTTGGGCGTGGTTTGAACATCTTCACCAGACATTGAACAAGGAAGATTTGAACCTTGCAATTGTCATCAGTTAGAAAGCATGGTATATTAGAAACCAAGAAATGCATGAGTCTCCTAAAACAGTGGTATCAGACCTGGTCTCTTGGGGGAAGAATTATTTGACAGAATATCATATAGACATGCCCATAATTTTGCAAAACTTAGCAAGAGAGGGAAATGAAATTTGGTGTCCTCCCAACGAGGGTACTGTAAAAGTAAATTTTGATGTGGAGTTTCCGACTGGATTTTTTTTTTATAAAGTGGCGGCGGTGGCCCGAAGCTCAACTAGGGAGTGTGTGTGGTGGAACGTACGGAAATTTCTCGACCGACCGAGACCTGTTGATGGCGAAGCAAGAGCGGCGCTACGTGCTCTTATGATAGCTCGAGAAAAAGAATGGAAAAAAATTATCGTTGAAGGGGATTGTTTGCAAGTTATTAATGCACTTAAAAGTTCAGAGAAAAATTTGACGTTTTTTGGCGCTCTGATTGAAGAATGTCGTCTCTTTGTTCATTATTTTGATTCTAGTATATTTTATTTTGTCAAACAAAGTGGGAATTACATTGCCCACACAGCAGCCCATCTTAATGTAGATGATTATTACGAAGATGATCATCTTCCAACTCACTTGGCATCATTTATTTGCATAATAAAATGGTTTCATTCTAGTTCTAAAAAAGAAAAGGTAATTGAGTTATCAAAAATGTAACTTCCTAAATATCCAATTACAAGATGACATGTGGCAATTTCAAATAAAACCACCCATAAACTTCCAATTGATAATTAGTTTGGTAACCATGATTGGAATAAATGAATTTTATATCAATATTAAAATATTATCTCAAATATCAAATGAGTATTTGATAACTCAATTTTATGCCTAGAATTGGAGTTGCTCTAAACAAACAGATATCCGCATGAATTATGCATACAATTTAGGGTAAATTACATACACACCCCTGTGGTATGCTTAAATAATTTTAAGGTCCCTATGGTATCGATAATTACACTCACCCCCCCTGGAACGTACGTAGTTAGAAACTCTAACGGGATAATGCATTGGATACATTATTCCGATAGGGTTCTAATGGACTATTACTTTTAGCTAGTGGTGGAGATAACATAGAGTTATGGGGTGACATGGCTCCCCCAATATTTCTTAAATCACCCATAACTTTTTGTTGTCTCCACCACTTCCTGAAAAAAATAGTCCGTTAGAACTCTATCATAATAACGTATCCAATGCATTATCCCATTAGAGTTTATAACTGTGTTTCAAGGGGGTGAGTGTAATTATCGATACCACAGGGACCTTAAAGTTATTTAGGCATACCTCGGGGGTGTGGGTGATTTAAATGGCATATATGTTAGAGTAGGTGACCAACAAGCCAACTTGTGGTTGTGGTCTTTCATTTATTCTTCTAATAAATTATCATTTTTCGTATTAAAGATAAAACACCTTGACATTCTATATATTTGACCCTTGCATAAGCATTGATATAATCCTTACAATTATTACAATTACTTATATTTAATCTATTAGGATCATGAGATATTTTATTAAGTATTATAAATGTTAAACCGTGTTCCTAGTAGAAGGGTTACGCCACTAATGAGGATATCGGCCTTTCCCATTAAGAGCGTAGCACTTAGTGTATATGTACTACGTCTCATTAGTAAACGGTATTGTGATATTGGCATACAAAAGTGGATGCTCGTAAGTTGACGAGTTCACTGAACTCCTATAAATCTCTATGTGGTTCTCAATAATCGAGTAGAGATCTCTATGATATGGTTGTACATCATTAGTCCTTAAGACCTAGACATCACCGTGACTTCACTAGAGGACCAGCTGTATCGTGACCTGTCTTTGAGTTCTACCAAGGACCGCCCCAAGGGCCTGTTTTCGTGCAGTCCGAAATCTAGTGAGAGGTTTGTGCATTGTAGTCGGGGATTCGATCGTTAGAATAGTCTTGGATGTCCTGTATGTTCTCATAGTTTGTAATCTTTAAGTCTCTGGCTAGAGCTGACTAAGTGATGATTAGGGAATTTGATTCTCTAAGTCATGCACGTACCGATTACAACACTTAGAACGATCGCACTGTTATTGAACTATAAATGTGGTCTCGATATATGAACCAATGCATCTAGTTCAATCGGGACATATGTATCTAAGGGATCGTACTGTACGTTAACTATATCACATGGTTCTTGCAGGCACTTCATTTGTATCTAGGAAATCATGATGCGTAGTTGCTAGACGCCAATCTTGATTCGTTGGGTGATTAAGTTGAAACGAGCTTCATCTTAATTATAACTCTAGGGACGAGTTTAAACCACAAAGAGTTGTGGGTGCACGGCTAGCTTACACCTTAACCATCGAGGGTCACACTTCTCGTGTACTCGAGTTCTTTGAATAAACGGTCAAAGATAAAAATGTTTAATCTTTGCATAATTGGAAGTCAATACGATTGAGTCCAACATTCGTAATTGGGAATTATGAATGAGAATAAGAATAGGAAAGAACTAGGCGAACATCTCAGTGAACTTTCTAAATTGGGTAGATTCAAATTTTTGCAAGTCCACTGAATTAGGGTTTCCACCTTTAGATATTGGAAATTGAGATTTGACATTCGTAATGAATAGGACATTTCAATGATTCGGAAAATATAATTGTTATAATTTTCCAATCATTGGTTTATGAAACGAGCGAAGAAAACTAACGAACTTAAGTTGTTGGGCTCAGTCCAAATTAAGCCCGTTAGGGTTTATATACAAGATACTATAAATACAAGCAAGCGAGCAAACCCTAGCCGCTCCACTCACGTCCGTTGCCATCTCCACCGTCGCCGTCGCTCCGTCGCCGGAAATCGGCGCCCACACGCCACTTCTCCTCGGTAGTTCTTTTCTTTGTTTTGTTCTTCCGTTTAATCTGATTTTTGCGTGTCTAGTGCCACGTATTTAGTAGAACTCGGTATACGAGGTGAAATCCGAGAGGAGGAAGACAAAGAAGTCAGATCGCCGAGAAGGACTCGCCGAACAACCGTCGCACGCGACCTCACGCACCGCCCGAAGACAGTGCGTGATTCGCACGCGCCGTCGTTGCCTGCGCGTCCGTCGCCGTCGCCGTCGTCATCGCTTCGCTGCCGCTCCTTCCGACTGCACGGATTGATTTCGTGGCAGTTTGCATCAATCCGAGAGTTCGCCTCACGCTTCGAGAGGTAATTTTCGGATCCAATTTAAACAAGGTTTCAATTTAATATGATTAAATTAATTGTTGATATTTACAGTATAGATTTCATGAATTTTGTTATGTGATTGTTCATGTATGATACGTGCGAGCATGTTTTTTGATTTAATTATCGAATTAATAATATGCATGTTGTCTTTTAATTTCGCTGGAAGCATTAAGGTACGCAATTAATTGCTATTACCGAGTACGTGTCTATATGATTAAACTTGTTTTTCATATAAATTTTTTTTTCGTTGCGTACACGTGCCTGATTCCCAACAATATAGCATTGGAGTTGCTCTAAAAGAACAAATATCCACATGAATTATGCATAAACTTTAAATGGCATAAAATTATGCTTTATTTTCAACGGATATATAGTAAATTTTTAGGTATTTTTCAGTTTATATATTAATAAAAAATAAGACAACAAACTAAACTAGGTGTTGAATATAAATACTAATTGAAGCTCAAACCCTAAAAAAATACTTTGTCTGTTGCGCATGTCGTTCTTAATTTTCCTGTCTTCTCCAGTTCATTTGTCTGTTGCGCCTCTTGTTCTTATTTTTTATGTCTTCTCTGGTTCATGGATTTCAATTTGCTTTTCATTTTTCATTTTTATTCTTTGTTTCATTCTTTTCTTTTTATTTATAAATTTTCCCTAACCCCTTACAATCAGCACGTCCCGCCCTGTCGCTCACTCAAGCCCAGCAAACCAGTGTTCAGAAGATATGGTAAAAATCGTTTTCTGCCGAAATTTTGCGGTTTACACCGGTCCAATCGGGAATTTTACCGATTGTCATAGAAGAACCCAGTTTTTTTTGCATTTTTGAGTTTGGTTGTCAGATTGGAACGTGTCCAGGTCTGGTTCGCTTTTAAACCGGTCGAACTGACCGGTCCGGTCCAGTTTTCAAAACATTGGCCATTAGTATGAGGAGGGAGTTTAAATTTATATAGCATATAAATACTTCGAATTTTTTTTTTATTTTTTAAATAAAAAGTAGTCATATTTACATATCAAAGCAAGGGATCAATTTTGTCACGGACTTGAACCTCGATCAAGTAGCGTGTGGTGGATGATTACAAATGAATAAGACTACCCCAATTTATACAACTCCACCTCCCTAATGGATGGTGGTGATCATATTGATCTCATGACTAAGATTAACTACAATGATCTCCTACTACATATATATAGAGGAAGATCCTTTAAGATCTCTACAATAAATAGAGGATTCCAAAAAAATTCTAGAATTCTCTAAGGATCTCTACAATTGGGCCTAGTTGGGTCATCTTCCATAGAGTTTGGTTGGTGGATCAACTTTAGCCCGTTCACTTCATGAAAAAATGGGCGGGCCCGTGACAACTTGCAAGCTTTCATAGTACATCTAGAGTAGTTTATCAACAAATCCTTACACAAAAGATCCTTACGAAACAGAGCGCTACAATCAAATAACAAAAAGGTATCCGGTGGCCAGCATTTGTAACTTGGATGTCCTTACAGTTGACGTTCCTTCGTATGTGACTTGAAGGATTTCCCAAGCTCTTTTTGCAGATTCACAAGACGCTATTAGTTTGAATTGATTATCATCAACACCACTAAATATTGCGTTTAGGGCCCTTGAGTTGTAGTTTGCGAGTAGTATCTCTCCATCATTCCAATCTGCTTCTGGTTTGAATACTTCCACTTTGTCTTCTCCTTTGACCATGGGAGGTGTCCAACCAGTTATGATGGCGCGCCATGCTCTCTCGTCTATGGATTTGATAAACATCTTCATTTTTGATTTCCAGTATGAGTAGTTGGAGCCGATTAGGAGAGGTGGGCGTGTAGTTGAAGATCCTTCTCGTTGAGTATTCATATCTGCACAAAATAAGAGTAATCAGTTCCCAAAATCTCACTAGATGTATTTAGTGACAGGCTCTTGATGCCAATTGATAGAATTATTTCGTGCAAATTAATTATATATTTGTGTCCGATGAATTCCAGATTCAGTTTTAAATACCGTTTTACTGTTTTACGAAGAGTTGCAACAGTTAATGAAACAGTAATAAAAGGACACAAATTTTAAAGTGGTTCGGATACAATTGTACCCTACATCCACGGGGACCTGCAAATGAAATTTACTAATCTTTAGTTTTACGAATACAATAATAGGACTTAATCGAAATGCAAAGACTCCCTCTTTGTCGACGCCGTTCTTGTATACTACTACGCTGAATTAACAAGCTTCACTTTGCAGCACGTCCCTTGATCCGCACGGTTGAAATTCCTTCAACGCTGAGTCCCTCAGTCGGCGGGTCGACCTCCTCCCGAGATCTTCTGAGTTCTCCTCCCGAAGAACCGATCTTCTTTTCGGTGAAAGAAGCAAAACCCTTTCTCTGTATTTTCTTCTCGGATTAAGATCAAAGGTCTGGAGCAGCAACGTAAGAGCAGATAATAGTTTTTCTCTCAAAATAAAAGGGACAAACTAAAACAACGTTGATGCTGCCCTTCTTATACTTCCTTAGGTGAATTAGTAGAGCCCTACACAAAAGTGGAGCCCATTAGGTTATTTTATCTCACGTAAGAAAGAAAAGAGTTGTGTAACAAAGGAAATTCTTTTCCAAATAGAATTCTTTGTTAAACAAAACACTTAGGCAATTAAATAAATTAATGACAAAATAAGAGTTAAAGAACTAAGGAAACTTCCCTAGTTTTTATACACGGTTTTCACACACGTGTTGAAAACCCGAAATTAGAATCCTCTCGGATTCTAACAATCTCCCCCTTTGTCATCTATTTATTATAATCAAGTCCTCCCCCTTGATCAAATACCTGACAAAACATTAAACTGCATAATAGAGTAACTGTTAGAACAGTTCAAAACAAAACATCAGTCAAAACAAGGAGAACAGAGTTAAGCCTATCAGACTATTACATGCCGTTGTTCAGAAAATGAATTCGACAACCACAAAAAACTATAAAAAGAACTAATCCATAATATATTCAGCATCAACGAACAACTCCTCGTCATCATTCGTATCAACTTCAGCTGTTGTACCATCAACTGTTGGTTGGAGCAACAACAGTTGGATCAGTAGTAGTTCCAGCAGCTGCATCGCTCCCCCTGTATGCGGTTCCTCCTTGGTTGATGCTTCGTTGTCAACTCCCCCTCAAGAATAATCTCCCCCTTTCTGAGCAAGGGCACTAAAATAGTCGTTTTTTTTTTTTTTTTTTTTTTTTTTTTTTTTTTTTTTATTTATTTTTCAGAGATCCCACTAGTGAGGTTGGCGTAAAAATCATGAACCACTTGTCTTTCAACGTAAGAGATTCAGTCGCCACCGGGTTTGATGCGCTCGGAGAAAGAACCGAGAATTAAAAGCATCGACAGCAGAGATAGGTACAACGGGATCCGATGCTGAGTTACCAGCGGTGGTGGGAGTAGCGGAAGGCGAGGCAGAGTGAGTAGTGCGGCGACGAGAGCTGCGAGGTGGCGGTGCACACGGTGGTGGTGACGATTGGGCAGCCGTGAGAAGGAGCGGGGGCTCCCAAAAAGCAAGGGGCACGGCATCACATGGCTCCCCAACGGTAGATCGACGACCGGAGCGGCGAAGCGGCGGTGAGTCCGCCTGAGACGTCGTCGTTGGTCGAGAAGCTCTCCATTTCGACGATGAGGATGAACCACCGATGTTCTTTCGTTTTCCCATGATGATTTTCTTAATTCCCTTTTGGTTGGATTGAATTTTTTGGAAGTTGGCTGCAAAAGAAGAAGACGAAGCAGCAGAGCAGTAGGGAAGAAAGTAGGGAAGAAGAAGAAGAAAATTGGGGAGAAAATAAAAAACGTAAAAGAGGGGATTTCCACCAGAGAGGGCTGTTGGTCTTCTTATGGGTAGAGCAGCAATTTAGGAATAGTCAAGTGGGAAAATTGCAAATATTATTCTGCCAACAGTGAGTTCAATTTATGAAAACTAAATTCAGGTACAGCAACTCTCAACCTTCACATGTGAAGCCCAACACATTTCAAGAAAACTTCGAAAAAAAATGCCCAGAACAGTAGGTTACTTCGAAGAAATATATTGCCGCCAAAAATTACGAACCCACCCCGAATTTTTTTTTTTTTTTTTTTTTTTTTAATAACTAAATGCCTAATCATGCAAAGCCAAATAACTAGGACAAAAAAAATAAACGTGCGAAGGAAAAAATATGAGTGAATAAACACACGTGAATAGGATACTATTAGGACTATCAAAAACATGGGGTTTATCTTCAATTTTAACAAAAAGCAAGCTCCAAGAGATAGACTAAGGAGACTAACAGTAAACTTAGTATCCTCAAATCAAGCACAAAAACACTCTTATGAGGTAGCATACACACACTACCAATGGTAGCTTTTTCATGAAGAGCAGAGCAATTAAGATAGCGAGATAGTTATGGTCGTGCAATGTGTAGTCCCCTGGGCTTTCTAATTGAGTCGTGTAGTGAGTGTTCGGTCATGTGGTTTACCGGCTCGACTCAAAAAGGCTTCGAACTATTCACTGACCACATATAAAATTTATTAAGGTCGTGCAATGTGTAGTCCCTTGGGCTTTCTGATTGAGCCCTGTAGCGAGCTTTCGGCCACGTGATTTACTGACTCAACTCAAAAAGGCTTCGAACTATTCACAGACCAATTGATTGACATTATATATATAGAATTTACGAAAATTCAAGAGTAGCTTTCACTCATTTGGAGCGGCAGCTTTTCCTTATGAGAGTGTTCAACCATGACAAGACTGTGAAGGGTAGTAAATAAGCTAAAGCCTCTGTAGCTATCATTTGGGGATTGATGAAGTTCTACCTCACAAAATTCGAAAGTACAGATAGTATCCAATACACAAGGGGTCTCATCACATGCAGTATGTCTAATGCATAACCTAGATGAACAAAATGCAGTATGCGTGATGTGTCTATAAAACTTTAAAAGTTGCAAGTCTGGACACAGACTGTTGCAACAGTTTATGCAACTGCACAGGTCAGACAATACAAATTCCAAGCGAATTTCGCAAGGAATCAAACCTTTGTGCATCTAGGGGTTTAGTAAAGATGTCAGTAAGTTGTTTCTCCGTTGTGACATACTCTAATGAGACAGTTCCTTCCTCTACTAGATTTCTAATGAAATGGTAGCGAATTTCAATATGCTTAGTTCGAGAGTGCTGTACTGGATTCTTGGAAATGTTAATTGCACTCATATTGTCACAATAAATATGCAATAAATCTTGACTAATACCATAATCACATACCATTTGTTTCATCCATAAGAGTTGAGCACAACAGCTACCTGCAGCGATATATTCGGATTCGGCAGTGGAAAGTGAGATGCTATTCTGCTTTTTGTTGTACCAAGAGACGAGATTATTCCCAAGATAGAAGCATCCTCCCGTCGTGCTTTTTCGATCGTCTGCATCACCTGCCCAATCAGCATCGCTAAAACCTGCAAGTGTTGTGTTAGTATCCATGGAATACCAAATACCGAAATCAGTGGTTCCACTTACGTAGCGAATGATTCGTTTGACAGCACTTAGGTGACATTCCTTGGGGTTTGATTGATACCTGGCACAAACTCCAACACTATAGCATATATCTGGCCTGCTAGAAGTAAGATACAGTAGACTACCTATCATGCTTCGATAAAGTGTGGGATCTACAGAAGTTGCATCCAACTGTCGCGACAGTTTGTCATTCGTTCCCATAGGAGTTCTAACAGTTTTTGCAGATTCCAAACCAAAACGTTTGACAAGATTTTTAGCATACTTGGATTGAGTTATGAAAATTCCATCACTCATTTGTTTAACTTGAAGGCCTAGAAAATACGTAAGTTCACCAACCATGCTCATTTCAAATTCACTAGACATTTGTTTAACAAATTCTTCAATTTTTGTTTGAGATGTAGACCCAAAAACAATATCGTCAACATAAATTTGAGCAATCAGGATGTCTCCCTTTGATTTTTTAAAGAAGAGAGTTCGATCAACGCTACCCCTAGTGTATCCCTTGTGAGATAAAAATTATGTAAGACGCTCATACCACGCTCGAGGCGCTTGTTTGAGACCATACAGGGCTTTGTCCAATTTGAAAACGTACTTGGGATGATGAGGATCTTGAAATCCTTTGGGTTGTTCAACATAAACTTCTTCTTTTAAAATACCATTTAAGAAAGCGCTTTTGACGTCCATTTGAAAAAGTTTGATTTTTAAAAAACAAGCAATAGCAAGGAGTAATCGAACAGATTCTAGTCTAGCAACAGGAGCAAAGGTTTCATCGAAGTCAATGCCTTCGATTTGACTATAGCCTTGTGCAACTAATCTAGCTTTGTTACGAACGATATTTCCATGTTCATCAGACTTATTTTTAAAGACCCATTTTGTACCTATTATATTGACATTATCAGGCCTAGGAACCAAGATCCAAACGTCATTTCGAACGAATTGTTCCAGTTCCTCATGCATGGCTTGAATCCAATACTCATCTAACAAGGCTTCTTTAACGTTTTTGGGTTCTATAGTCGAAGTGAAACAAACATACCTTGCCATTTCCTTGTAGTCTACCTTGGGTTTACCTCTGGTTTGAATTCCTTCTTCGACCGGACCAATGACTTGATCCACTGGATGATTCTTCTTGACTCTTTTTGAGGGTTCCCTGTGAGTTTGGTCATCCAATTCGAGAGGACTGACTTCAGCTTCATCTCCTGTTTCAGAATCAGCGTCACTTTCTTCTGAAATGGTAGAGGTTGCATCAACTGTTGGAACTGTTGGTGTGACACTGGAGCTGTTATCAGATTCCTTTGCTGGTTCTTCTTCCAGTGGACCTGCATTATTATTAAAATCATCAAATTGAACGTATGCAGATTCCATCACGGATTTAGTTCTAAGATTGAATATTCTATAAGCATGACTATTTCGAGAGTAGCCCAAGAATATTCCTTGATCACTTCTAGCATCGAATTTCCCAAGCTGTTCTCTGTCATTCAAAATATAACAGGTGCAACCAAAAGTACGAAGATAGCTGAGTTGAGGTTTTTTACCTGTCCAAATTTCGTAGGGAGTTTTAGTGGTACCTGGTCGAAGATAAACTCGATTTATGATGTGACATGCAGTGTTAACTGCCTCTGCCCAAAATCGAGGAGCAATCTCCTTTGCGTTCATCATGACCCTGGCCATTTCTTGTAGAGTGCGATTTTTGCTTTCAACAACTCCATTTTGTTGAGGAGTCTTAGGTGCGGAGAACTCATGAGATATTCCATATTTTTCACAAAAGTTAGTAAATAAAGAATTTTCAAATTCTCTCCCATGATCGCTCCTAATTCTCTCAATGTCACGTTGTTTCTCAACACTCACCTTTTTGCACAGTTTTTTAAACACATCAAAAGAATCAGATTTTTCCCTAATAAATTCTACCCAAGTAAATCTGGAAAAATCATCTACACACACGAAAATGTACCGTTTTCCACCTATACTTTCTACTTGCATTGGTCCCATAAGGTCCATGTGTAGAAGTTCTAGGTTTCTACTGGTTCTTACATTAGCTAACGCCCTGTGTGAACTTTTGATTTGTTTACCCATTTTGCAATCACCACATATTCTTCCTACTTCTTTGGTGAGTTTAGGCAGACCTCTAACATACTCACTGCTGGAAATTTTTACGAGATTATCAAAGTTCAGATGTCCTAACCTTTTGTGCCATAGCACTGTAGAGTCTGACAAACTGTTGAAACAGTTCATACCAGCAGAGACAAGAATATAGCAGTTGTCAGATGATCGGGTTCCTTGAATGACACAATTCTCGTCTTTGTCTAAGACTCGACACGCGAATTTGTTGAATCTGACTTCAAGATCTTGATCACATAACTGGCTGATGCTTATCAGATTTGACGTGAGTCCTTCTACAAGTAGTACATTCTTCAGCTTTGGCAGATTCTCATGATTTAGCGATCCTTTCCCTAGCACTTCACCCTTTTTCCCGTTTCCAAAGGTAACAGCTCCACCGGTGATTTGTTGGTAGTTTTTCAGAAACTCTTTAACACCGGTCATATGTCGTGAACAACCACTGTCAAAATACCAATCATTAGCAGTACTTTCTTTTAAAGAAGTAATGGCAGATAAACATTTAAACGGGGACTTTTCAACCCAAATTTTTTGCTGAGGCCTATTTGAAATATCAATTTTATTTTTGGGTTTTTGAGAGGGTGAAGGAAAGTAATCAGACCTAGCAGAGTACAGAGAACGAGCCACTAGTTTTTTCACAAGTTTTAAATATTTGAAACATCTAGGACGTATGTGACCTGGATTTTGACAGAAAAAACAAGTGGGAATAAACCTTTTCTTTGAATGGTGCTTTATTGCCTCAACAATTGCAACTGTTTGTGCGACAGAAACCTGTTTAACAAAGTTGATTTTTCTGTTTTGATCTTCCTTTCGCTTTAGATCAACTTTGGGTAGCTGACTTCCTCCTATGCCTAGACGATTATAGTTTGGCTTATTGTTGTTTAAGATTTCATCTAAATTACCTTTACCCATGTTCAATTTAGCAATTGCTTCTTGAGTTTGAGTAAGTTTAGCCTGCAAACTATTTTTCTCTTGATCACTAGATATGACCCTCTCCTCAAGAGTAGAAATTCTTACCTTTAGTGTCTTGTTTTCTTCTATAAGCACAAGCTTCTCCTTTTCTAGGAAGTTATTTACCTTAACAACGTCGAGCCACTTTTGGTACATTTTTTCATATACCTCCTTTACTTCTTCCAAGGTCGGTTCTTCCTCATCACTGCTGCTGTTCGGATCCTCTGCAAAAAAAGAAATTTCGTTCAGATTTTTGTCATAGTCAGAACACTCATTTTCATACCTGGATTCTGTTTTACAGACTGTTGCAACAGTTGATTCTGAGTTGTCCAGAGGAACTTTGCTGCTGAATGCCACAAAGTTAGTGACTTGATCGTTGTTTCCTTGGTCATCATCAGATTCTTCTTCATCGCTCCAAACAGTAGTAAGTGACATTCTTTTCTTTTTCTTCAGGGTGTTTGCGCATTCTGATTGAATGTGACCAAAGCCTTCACATTCTCGGCATTGTATCCTTCTCGGTTTTGACTCCTCTGAGTTATCTTGGTTTGAATTTCTCCTAGAGTTTTGAAAGTTCACGGGTTTCCCTGTGTTGGGAAGGTTTCCCCTTTTTCCGATCTTTTTGAGAAATTTCCCAAAGTTCTTCGAGAGTAGTGCCAAGGATTCTTCAACCGTCTGCTCATCTTCTTGAGTTGACGAAATTTGGGTTGTTGCATATGAGGTTTCTGCTTGAAAGGCTATCTTCTTTTCTCTAGGTTTTTCACGATGATTTTCACCATGATTGAGTTCTTGAGCTAGAAGTTTCCCCATAAGTTCGTCTAGTTTGAGCGTGTCAACATCTCTGACTTCTTCAATGGCAGCAATTCGGTAAGCAAATCTTTCAGGTAATGAGCGCATCGCTTTTCTCACAAGTTTGCTTTCTGAATAGGGTTCACCGAGTGCGTATGATTCATTGGAGATATCACATAGTTTAGCATGGAAGTCAGTGATCGTCTCATTCTCCTCCATTTTCAAATTTTCGAATTTGGTGGCCAGCATTTGTAACTTGGATGTCCTTACAGTTGACGTTCCTTCGTATGTGACTTGAAGGATTTCCCAAGCTCTTTTTGCAGATTCACAAGACGCTATTAGTTTGAATTGATTATCATCAACACCACTAAATATTGCGTTTAGGGCCCTTGAGTTGTAGTTTGCGAGTAGTATCTCTCCATCATTCCAATCTGCTTCTGGTTTGAATACTTCCACTTTGTCTTCTCCTTTGACCATGGGAGGTGTCCAACCAGTTATGATGGCGCGCCATGCTCTCTCGTCTATGGATTTGATAAACATCTTCATTTTTTATTTCCAGTATGAGTAGATGGAGCCGATTAGGAGAGGTGGGCGTGTAGTTGAAGATCCTTCTCGTTGAGTACTCATATCTGCACAAAATAAGAGTAATCAGTTCCCAAAATCTCACTAGATGTATTTAGTGACAGGCTCTTGATGCCAATTGATAGAATTATTTCGTGCAAATTAATTATATATTTGTGTCCGATGAATTCCAGATTCAGTTTTAAATACCGTTTTACTGTTTTACGAAGAGTTGCAACAGTTAATGAAACAGTAATAAAAGGACACAAATTTTAAAGTGGTTCGGATACAATTGTACCCTACATCCACGGGGACCTGCAAATGAAATTTACTAATCTTTAGTTTTACGAATACAATAATAGGACTTAATCGAAATGCAAAGACTCCCTCTTTGTCGACGTCGTTCTTGTATACTACGCTGAATTAACAAGCTTCACTTTGCAGCACGTCCCTTGATCCGCACGGTTGAAATTCCTTCAACGCTGAGTCCCTCAGTCGGCGGGTCGACCTCCTCCCGAGATCTTCTGAGTTCTCCTCCCGAAGAACCGATCTTCTTTTCGGTGAAAGAAGCAAAACCCTTTCTCTGTATTTTCTTCTCGGATTAAGATCAAAGGTCTGGAGCAGCAACGTAAGAGCAGAAAATAGTTTTTCTCTCAAAATAAAAGGGACAAACTAAAACAACGTTGATGCTGCCCTTCTTATACTTCCTTAGGTGAATTAGTAGAGCCCTACACAAAAGTGGAGCCCATTAGGTTATTTTATCTCACGTAAGAAAGAAAAGAGTTGTGTAACAAAGGAAATTATTTTCCAAACAGAATTCTTTGTTAAATAAAACACTTAGGCAATTAAATAAATTAATGACAAAATAAGAGTTAAAGAACTAAGGAAACTTCCCTAGTTTTTATACACGGTTTTCACACACGTGTTGAAAACCCGAAATTAGAATCCTCTCGGATTCTAACAAGCCCAAACTTCGTTTTATTATTCTTAGCAAATCCAATAGTTCTCAAGAAGGCAATCTCCTTTACAGTCGCGTATCACACCACCAATCTGGCATTTTTCTTGGATTAATTTGATATAGCAGATCCCGTCAGTTAATGTTCAATTTAAACAATTCTTTAGGAGTTGGTTGCCAAGTTGAAACGTAGATGGAGCGTGTTAACAACTTTCTTCTTTTTAATGATGTATTGATCAACATGTCGATAGGAGTATATTTAAAGATAATATTATTGGAGAAATTCCATATTTTCAAAAACAACACAACCATTTTATTAAACAGATCAGATTAGTTAGAATTACATTATTGAGTTTCCACACACACACACAAACACATATATGTATATTTATTGCTATAGAAGAGTTGGATATTATTGAGGTTTTGGTAGCTCAAGAACCATAAATAAGCACTCTTGAGAGAAAAATTGCCAGTATTCGTTAATACCCATCGAATCAAGTCATCACATTTATTTGAAGGTACGTGGGTTGCATAAATTTATTCTATATCTATATCTATATCTATCTATATCTATACTTTATTACAATAATAGGATAGTTTCTTCCATTTTTTGCTTGTCCTAAAATACCCTCCAAAACAACCAATAGCTAAAGGACACATCAAGAATAAAAATAATAATAATAATAATAATAATAATAATAATAATAATAATAATAATAATAATAATAATAATAATAATAATAATAATAATAATAATAATAATAATAATAATAATAATAATAATAATAATAATAATAATAATAATAATAATAATAATAATAATAATAATAATAATAATAGTAATAATAATAATAATAATAGTAATAATAATAATAATAATAGTAATAATAATAATAATAATAATAATAATAATAATAATAATAATAATAATAATAATAATAATAATAACAATAATAATAATAATAACAATAATAACAATAACAATAATAACAATAACAATAATAACAATAATAATAGCAATAATAACAACAATAACAACAATAACAATAACAATAACAATAACAATAATAATAACAATTATTATATAAAATTATTGAAAAATAATTCAATTATCTTATTGAAAATAATATTTTTAAATTGAATAAATATTGTCTTCCATTGGTAACATAGATGTAATAACATAAAAAGCTAATTTTGTTGACCAAATAAAATTTACCAAAAACTAAACATTATATTATTGGACGAAAAAGACTAGTAAAGAACTGTATATACACACATATAAATATTGAACAATAATGATTGCAAAATATTATTAAAAAAATCAATGCTTTCCAAGAAATCAATGAATAATAAATTGTATTCTTAATTATTTAAATATATTTTAATTCATTAATTTCTTAAAGTATATGATTACTCATAATATCTAAATATATATTTTTAATATATGTCCAATAATTTAATTTTATTTAGTACTTTTCAATTTTATATAAATAATAAGAATCAGTTTTTATGTTATTTATTCTATCGAGGAAAGATAATATTTAAATATTAAATGTATTACATAGACTTTTTAATTGATTAAATTAAATGTATAGCATCATTTTTCGATTATTTTTATCCAATAAAAAATGAGATATATTAAGGGTATTATTATGTTTTAATATTACGATACAAAATTATGCTTGAGGGGTAATTTTACAAATGATACTTTAAGAGGATAAACGTTACATTGGTTATAATTTGGACAATCATCAAAGATAAATACGATTAATTATTATACATACATGAATAAAAGTAACCGACTTCGTTTAGGAATCAATAAGAATTTGGATAGTAAGCTAAGCAAATAATAATAATAAATATATAAAAAGGAGAATGATGCAAGATCACTTCCTCTTGCTCCATTCGTTTATATTCATTTGATAGTATAATAATTATTAAACTGTTGTATTTAGATCTTCGCTCGGTAATTGATAAATATCTTCATGCATGTTGAAGTGGAATACATATAATTTCATCTTCTATAATCATCATATGTAAGTTTAGACAAATGTATCTCATTCAAAAAGTTATTTTGCATCATCGATATGCACTATCACTTTCTTCTAGACTTTTGTAAATTATATACTGCATTTGGTCGAATAGATTAAATTTAGTTGAAGATTATAAATAGAAAGTTCGGATGATAATAAATTTCATACTGTAAGTTGAATTCGGCTTTTAATTTCTATGTTGCTACCATCTATATTACTGATTTCTTGATGTTGCTGGGGACAGGAATTTCATAGTCTATTTAAAAATAAAAGACTTGGATGATAATAAATTCCGTTATGTAAGTTGAATTTGACTTTTAATTTCTATGTTGCTACCATTTATAGTATTGATCTCTGATATTGCTGGGATGGGGATCTTAAATCCCATAGTCTATTTAAAAAGATTTATTGCATTCAACATTACTTTATTTTTATTTTTATTGTTGAAAATTTCTTTAAGTTATTTTATTGACATCAACTTCCCTATAATTATATTTTTTTTTGTTTTATAAAAGTGGGTTTCTTCTAATTTTTTATGGACAAAATACCCTTGGAATTAAGTTTTTAAAATAATTCAGTAAATACAAATTAATTAGCAAATAGAAATTAATTAGCTAGCATGAACATGAATTAGTAACTGACGGGATGGTATTATGTTTGATTCAAGGGTACAAAAGGAACGCTTCTCACTTAGAGAATTTTCATAAAACTACCATTTAAGTGGCAACTTAGAACGTATATAAGGGAAGAATGTCTTATAGGACTAATTGAAATTTCATGTAAATAGAGAGATAAAAAAATATTGCGTAAACAAATTAAAAACTACCATTCTTAGAGTGTATTATTAGATTTCAAAGCAAATCTTCACGTGACTACCATTCAAGGTCTTATAGGATTGAGTGAAATTCTTACATTGAGTTAATAAGTGAATGCTCAGTTCATATCAACTGTACTACTTGCATTTAATCATACTTCATAATTTTTTTTTTGGGTAATTATTTTTGAAGTGGAATCGTCTAATTATTTATTCGTAAAATTAATTTTCTATTTTTTAAAGAAAAACTTGAAAAAAAATGTTTTTTTTTTTTTTTTTTTTTGAGCAAATGAAAAAAGAAATGTTTACAATCCATGTAGTAAGGGATTTAAATCAAAACTAATAAGTAATAACATATGAATTGTAAATGTATGCCTAAAATAAGTTCATTTTGTTATTCTTGTAATATGTGTGCGTGTATATGCATCTGAAGTGTATTCATAACGATTTTTGCACATAAAGGGTATAATGGATTTTCTCTCTAATTATTTCTAATTTAGTCTTCCGATAAGTCACCATATTAAATATAAACAAATGTAAATAAAAATAATTGATTGTATAAAATTATTTTGACTAAATAATGCAAATTAATTAAATAAATGGCGATGCTAGAATTTGCAAAAATGAGTGTAAACAAAAGTTGTTAGTTTGGAGAGGAAGAATAATAAATATTGCAATAATATATAACTTTATGTTACGAAGAGAAATCACTTATGCAAATTAAAGATCAAATATGAAGATTTGTTTTATTTATTTTTCTTTGGAACTTTGTGCAACTCAAGATCAAGCAAAATAATATAACAGCAAAATTTATATTCAAAAGATAAATTTGAAACAGTACAATTTTTAAATATATATAGTGTTGTAGAATAAGCTACAGTATCTATATTTTTATTAAATATTTTTTATAGTACCGTTGTTAAGTTTAATCGAGTAAATTATTAACTAATAAATATATAAATAATTAATAAAAATCATAAACCACGTGCAACGCACGTGTCACTGACTAGTTATAATAAAATGTGGAAAAAATGGCTTAATGTTATCTATATTCCAAGTTTTTGAGCTATGGTTGATGAGATTAAAAATTGTTAGGCTATGGTGGATATTAAAAATTTCTCAATCCATTCATCAGACCACGCATTATTTTTATATTTTTTGTTTTCCAAAACCAAAAACAACATTTTTTTTAGAAGCGGCATTTGTTTATTGTTCCTTTTAGAAATTATTTATACTTATTATACATATAAAAAAGAAAACCAAACTTGCTTGCATAGGTGATCAAAAGCTCGTGTGAGCCAGGGTGATGAGCTTGAGCTTCAAGAAATTTACGCTCAAACGAGCTCGGCTAAAGCTCGAGCTCATACAAATTTACTTGAGCTCGACTCGTTACACACCGATACAGAAAAATTAGAAACTATGAAGAGAAAATCAACGATTAACAGGACAAATAAAAAATACAAGCTTAGCCAAATAAATATTTTTTTTCCATGACAACAACTCCATAACAAGAAATATTAAGAAGATCCAAATGTAATCTTCTGACCCATAAATAAGAATCAAATTGTTTGAACTGTTTTACTTGATTAAAAAAGAGAAGCACCGAATCCAACAATCGAAGCATTACTTCTACAGGAATGGTGGGAGTATCACCCATCGTCGAGGATATCTCGGTCTTCCATCTTTCCCGTCAAATAGCTGCAACAAATTATACCAAAAGTCAACAACGAAAAAAAAATACTATCCAATGTTTACGAGTGCAGACCGCAGATAATATATATGTGTGTGTGTGTGTGTGTGTGTGTGTGTGTGTGTGTGTGTTACCTTCTTGAGACGACGGTGTTTGGCGAGGGCCCAATTAGTCATAATGGCAGCAGCGACAGCCATGAAAACGTAACCTGCAACAGTCTGCGTGGCAACATTGAAGCCAAGCCACTGATAAATCTCGGTAGTATAATTCGCGCACGTAACGACGTTGAACAAGAATCCACGCGGGATTTGGTACCCACCCCCCTCACTGCTACGAAGATTCCTCAACAAAATATGGCAATAAAAATTCGAAACTTGGCAAAGAACCCCAAAAGCAAATCCAATCTTCATTTGGAGATCGCTCACGGGCGTGTAAAGTGGATGGTTAACGTAGTAAGCAATCCAAGCGCCGAAAGTCCAGTAGTAAGCACAGTTCCGAAACACATTCGAAAGCGGTGACGTGGCGTGGCTGAAACGGTGCACGAAAAACGTCTCCATTATACGTTTGAAGTAGTGGAAGCACCAGTAGTAAAGGGCGTACGTTTGAGCAGGGTGGATTGTCGCGCGCTCTCCTTTGTATCCGAAAAAGTTGTACACTGGGTAATAGTAATAGAAGACGGGATAGAGAAGAAGCGGGCCCAAATACTCGAAGAAGAAAAGAGTGCTGTAGTTGACTTGTGTGCCGAGGTCTTTGAAAACTACGGTTAGCTCGTCTGTGTTCCCATCGGTATATTCCTTGAGATTCTTTTTGTAGTTGAGGACAGTTGGCCTTTGCTTCGATCCAGGTGGCAGAGGAAGTGTTAGTCGCTGTCTCGAGGGATAGAATTTTTTGGCTGTAGACAGATTTTAAAGTATGATCATCTGTCGTGTATGCATAGTCGGGCATTTGACATTGATTCAGAATCTAGTAAAGGGCATATTTCTGCTCTAAATTTATGCTATAAGATAAAGATTTATGCGAAGCAAATTTAAACTTCAAAAAGAATTTCTAGAAAGTGAGAAAAGCTACTCAAGAAAGACTCACGGAAACTATCGTTTTATGCAATATGAAGTATTGCTAAGGAAGTGTCAATGATTGAAACATAAAGTTCAAATTACTTATCGCTTTCCTGCAAACTAATTGACGATTTTATGTACGGACCATGAATAAACGGCTGTTCCCTACCCATATCCAACAATCGAAAAATCGGATTTCAGTATTTATAATATAAAGCCCAGAAAGTATCTAATCTGACACGTCACAGGTGATTGGTGTACGACAAGTCACAATTAATCTAATAATCAATTGGTATTTTTGGTGAAAAGATACTGTAGCAGTCGTATTCGAGAATAATCTCAGAGTTCGCATTGTTCATCATTCGATAACTACTTACTAAAAACCACGTACAGCAATTAGTAGACGCTTCTAAATGCTTTCAATTGTAGGAAGTTATCATCACCGTAAGTTTTTAAAGACGAGATCGAACCTACATTTCTCTCATTTAGATCCCATATCTCAGGTTCCACTCAATATAATTATTGTTCAAACATAATCAATTTTTGTATTGAATTGAATGTGTCGTGTACATACGGTAAAACTGGGGTTCGGAAAAATTCCGAACCTCCACTTTACGACCCCTTAGTTCATTGTACATTAAAGGCCAGATTGTCGGAAACAAAAATTCCCACAAAATGTTCCGTTTAATTACTCTAGGTACGTGTTTCTCGGAGCTATTTTTCGGAAACAAATCCAGTTACTAAATCATAAAACATAAACATTTCACTCTAAAGCGGAAAAAACATTGGCTGATAGCTGGATGTTAACAAACAAATGCACCTTGTACTCGTAAATGCGGAACAAGACGATAAGATTCAACTCTCCAAATGAATCGACAAAAAAAAAATTAAAAAAAAAAAAAAAAATAGGAATTAATTATAACTTACTCCGCTTATGAATGGCGTCCTGCAGATCAGCCACAGAAGCCTGCAAAATAAAACCAAATCACAATCTAAATCACAGAATCCAACAAAAGTACCAAAATCTGCTGTTCAAATCCAGGCGTGCAAAAAAAAGTGAATCGAATTGAAGAAAAAAAAAAAACATACGGAATCGGTGAGGTTGAGGCCACCCTTGATGAGTTCTCGGCCGCTACGAGTGGTGACGAGCACCTTCATCTTTGTTCTTCGTCAGGTACAAGATCTATGAATTGGGGGTTAGTTGAAGGATATAAATCCTCCTAATGTAATTTAATTATAAACTAGGGATGGCATGTGAGGAAGTTGTGAAGATGAATATTAGCAATTAATAGGGGGGCGAATTGTAGTTGGGGGTTAGATGAGACTGCCTGCCTAACTATTTTCATTTCTTTCTACCCATAAACCACCACTACCTTACTATCTAATCTATCACTCTACATATTCAATTCAATTCTCTCTAGACCGGCTCTTTTTATTTAAGGATTGATTAATTATACATTGCACCTTTAGGCACCGTTTGGTTGCCAAAATAAGTCATGATTAACTAAATAGTTTGACTTAATTTGATGTTTGGTATCCTCAATAAATTGTCCGGTCGACCCGCCAAAATTTAATAATCATGGCTTATCTTGCCTTTTAATGAGTTTTTTTCATTGGACGTTTCAAGCTCCAATAAAATAGTTGGATCTCATTAGATTATTTAATCTTATCTTGGCTAATCTTATCTTGCCGACCAAACAGGACCTAAGTATGAACCTTGTAACAAATATTTCAAATCAGATATTTATCTGTGTATCAATTGTAACACATGCTCCCTCCATTCATCACCCTGAGATGTGTATCAAACGCCCCCTACATTACAAAACGTACTAAATGTCCCTCTCTCTTTTCTGGTAAACCATTATAATTTTAACTTCATTAGTTTGAATGTACAATTACATTAGTACACTTATGAGTTTAAGAAGTATTAGTGTTATTTATTCATACTGCCCCAACCATTGGCAGAACCATGATTTTATACTAGGGTGGGGCTAAAGTTTACGGGTATTTGGGGCAACGTCCCAAATTTATTTTTAAAAGCTAGTCATAAAATACATGACAAAATAAATAAATATAATGGTCAAGATGTAATTATTGTAGCTCGTTAAACTACAATTGGGTGGGCTAAAAATGAGTTGAATGGGTTATTCGATTAATAAACATTAAAATAGCAGTAAAAAATATTGAGTGTGGGTGGGGCTTCAGCCCACCCAACATTCTGCATAGCTCCGGCCCTGTCCCCAACTCATCGTTTTCTTCACGTTGCTTATGAGATAACCAGTTTCGATTCTCCGACGGATATCATATATATCATTACAAAACCGACTCTCACAGGAAAAGAAAATCTCTGAAAAAGTGATAGGAAAAGAGAAAAATAATATATATTTTATTTCTCCAAAATCAACTCCTTGAGATAGAAAAGAAACGAGAATCGAGTGAAGACTAATTTAGGACACCTAATCAACTTTTGATGCAAAATAATCCTCTAAAAAAGGAAGAAGAAAATAAAAAATTGTGATAATGAAGATGATGATGAGTGATGTGATACCTATTTTATTAACTAAATAAAAATATAAAACTAATATTCTACTATATAAATAAGTTAAAAAAAAAGTACATGAAAATATTTTGAGTATTATTTAGTTATCATTATACATATAAACTGTATATATCTTTATACATCAGCACATTACAAACAAATGGATTGGAAACACATAGGTCATTCGATACGTTTTGTAATTTAGGCGATAATTGATGCACATCCCATAATTCAGGGGCGCAAACTGTTAAAAAAAATATTAAAATTATGATGCCATTAGTGAAATGTGTGCGATGACTATAACATATTCTTCATGTCCCGGCAATATTTTGCCCCTTCCAAGTATCATAATTTATCAATATTTTTCGATTTTTCTCGTTTTTATATTCAGATTTGGCAATATTCGAATATGTTCTATCTTATCGTTTCATGTTGACTTGTAATAAAAAAATTCAAATTGTGATTATGTGTGTGGATGTTGATTGGATTGTTTTCAGGCAATCTTCGTTGTCGTCTTTTTTTTTTCTTTCCAGATAGAACAACAGTAACATGACTCTAGGATCATATTCAAATGTAGACACGGCCACGGGCCGGGTTTGACCCGGACCCGGCCCGTTGACTGCACCGACCCGACCTGGCCCCGCCCCGTTGACCATGGACCCGGACCCCGACCAAGTACGGGTCGGTTTTGGGTCCTGATTACTTGGACCCGGGACCCAACGGGTCTACCTGGCGGGGGAACCGATGACCCGACGGGTCAACCCGAGAATATCTGGTTTTTTGTCCAAAAATGTGCAAATTGGGGTTTCGAATTCGGGGCACATGGAAGAATGAGGAGCCCTTTACCACTGGGCCAACCAACATATTTGATTAAATGTAGACAATAAATATGTATAATATAAACCTATGGTGTAAATGATAAATATGTTAAATAAATTATTAATTTTCATATTAATTATTATTAAATAATTAACAAATGCAATATAAGAAAAAATATATATATATATATAATCACGGTTCAATACTTCAAAACATCTATTATTAATTAATATATCAATATAATCTCCACTATTGAAAAATATAAAGTATTGAATCAATTCAATATATAAACAAATGCGTTGACTTATTACAAATTTACTTATGTTATTAAAATCGATAGTGTGAAAAAATCGAATGAAAAATAAAATAATATGTTTATTTAGAAAAATAGATTATCACTCATTTCAATTAATTTAAGTCGATTAACCTCAATTGTTGACAAGAACTTATTAATATTATTGAGTATTTTTATCATAAGATAATAATTTAGAAAATACAAATGATGTTTATTTTAACCAAAATAGATTATATCTCATTTCAATTAATATTCTTACTTTAAAAATAACATTATATATGACTAGTATAGTCAAAATATTATGATGTAATTTCTCTTTTAATAATTGATTTAATTTGTAAAAATCGTAGGAATTAAATTGTAGACCATATGATTTAATCATTTTTTTAGATATACATTTTATTCAAATATTAGAATCGAATAGTAAGATTTAAATCGATTAATCTCAAGTCCTTTTAACTTATTTTAATTTTTATATTATATTTGTTAATAATTTAATTTAAATTATTTAATAATTATGAATATGATAATTAACAATCCATTTAATATTATTTATTATAATCATTTTATACTGTTTGTTTATATTGCTTGCAAGTAATTTGTCAAATATATATCTTGTCTCAGTGGTTCGGATTGCTTTTTAGGTGTGTGGGTGACCTGAGTTTGAATCCCATGCATATCAATTTTGGACAAAATTTAAAAATCCGGTCCGGGCCCAGAACCGACCTGGAATCGGGTGGAACCGAGTGGACCTGCCCCAGACTCGGACGCACCTCCCCACGAGTCGGTTTCGGGTCCTCTAAAACTCGGACCCGACCCGCCCCGTGGCCGTGTCTATTCGAATGTGACTATTGTTGAATATGACTACGCACCTCCCCACGAGTCGGTTTCGGGTCCTCTAAAACTCGGACCCGACCCGCCCCGTGGCCGTGTCTATTCGAATGTGACTATTGTTGAATATGACTACAGTCATATTCGAATATGTTCTATCTTATTGTTTCAAGTTGACTTGTAATAATAAGATTCAAATTGTGATTTTTTGTGTGATGTTGATTGGATTGTTTCCTAAATAATAGACAATCTTCGTTGTTTTATATAATTTGGTAAACATGACTATACCACACTATATAATCCGAATATTTTAAGTTGAAAATGTAAAAAACTGGAATATAAAGAGAGAATATGACTACACTTGATATAGTCACATATAGTCATATTCAACTATAGTCATATTCGGTGTAGTAAACCTGTCGAGAATTTTTCTTTTAATTTTTTGCTTAAAAAAAATAAAAAATATATTTTTATTAAAAAAATATTAAAAAAATAAAAAAATAAAAAAAGCTAATTAATAAAAAATAAAAAATAAAAAATTCAATATTTTTTTTTATTTTGATTGGTAGCATATTTTTAGGAATTAGAAAAAAGAAAAAAAGGAATAATTGGGACAAAATGTGCTAATTAATATAAGGGTAGTATTGAGAATACAATTTCTAGAGAGTTATCACATAAAAAGATTTAAGGGCTGGACATATCAAACATTTATTACTGATATGAGGGGCTAATGATCCCTTTTATCAATCCACTTTATTACTTGCCGATAATATGTGCACTTGTGTGCTGATATTTGCTCCAACAATGTTCAACAACAACAAGATATTATATCATACTCTCTTATCTTTCTTGGGCACAACGTACACGTTCGATCGAAGTAAAAGACCCAAGCTCTGATTTGTGGAATTTATCAATCACACTAAGGCCTCGTTTTTGTGCTAAGATAAGATTAACCAAGATAAAATTAAATAAAATCTAATGAAATCCAATTATATTATTGGACATTCGACGATCCAATAAAAAACATACTTAGACGGCAAGATTGATAACATAATACTTACGGTTCGACCCGACAAGTTATTGAGAATATCAAACACCCAATTATTTAGGTAATCATGACTATTCTCTCTAACCAAATGAGACATAAGAATATAATATTTATCATTTAACAAGGTGACGATGGGCATAAATATACTTGGATCGATTCAGTACTGTAATACGGTGTGCACATCTCAAAATTGAAAATGAATCAAGAACACAAGAAGAACTCTAAATTGTTCGATTCAATTTCATCAAATGAAACGAAACAAAAATTACATTTCGATATGAATGTCAAATCAGTTAAAATAGAAAAAAAAAAGAAGATTTTTTTTTTAATTCGACACTTTTATATTTATTCTAATTGTTAAAAAAACCCTCGTATTATTTTTTGTAGCAACCCCCCCCCCCCC
>NW_012193445.1:1220535-1274628 GCF_000504015.1 Erythranthe guttata
AAAAAAAACCCCCCAACTTTTTTTTGTGGGGAATTTTTTACACCCCCCAAGAGGCTCTTTTTTTTTGGGTAAAGAAGTTTTCCCCCCGAAAAAATTTAAAAAATTTTTGGGGACCCCCCTTTTTTTTTGGGCCTTTGGGGGGTCCAAAAAAAAAACTTTTTGGGGGGGGAGGTGGGAAAAATAATTTTTGGGGTTGCCCCCCCCAATTTTTTTGAAATTTTAACCCCCCCATTTTTTGGGGAAACGGGGTTTTTTTTTTTTCCCCAATGGGGCATGAGGATTTTTTTTTTTTTTTTTAAAAGGGGGGGGGGGGGGAAAAAAATTCGGGGGGGGTTTTCGGTTTTTAATGGGGGGGGCCCTTTTCAAAATTGAAAAAGGACCAAGACCCCAGGGGGGCCTTTAAATTTTTGGGTTTTTTTTTCTCAAAGGGAAGGAAAAAAAAATTCCTTTTTGGTTGGGGGGTCAATCCCTTTAAAAAAAAAAAAAAAAAGGGGTTTTTTTTTTTTTTTGGCCCCTTTTTTTTTTTTTTTAATTTTAAAAAAAACCCTTTTTTTTTTTTTTGGGGAAACCCCCCCCCCCCCCCCCCCCCCCCCCCCCCCATATATATGATTCATTTTTAAGCAAACCAACCCTAAAAACTCACAGTATAATTTAGAGGAACGTGCGTTAAAAAAAAATGTACCACAAAAAAAAAATGAAAAACGAAAAACAATAACACAAGAGTATTTTTTTCAATTCACTCTTACAAAAGAAGTTGTGCTTAGATAGAGAACATAAAAATTAGGGTCTCTTGGGGATCAGGGCAAATGAGGAAAACACAGATGAGACTGCCGAGAAAACGAATGCGAAGAAGAGAAGGCTAGCCGATCCATTCGCCTTGTTTAGAAAACCCGAATAACGACCCGACGAATGATTCAAATCTACCGTTAGTCCAAAACCCGCCGCTGCTCCTGTTGCCAACATGTAAGATAATACCTGCATCGATCGCGTCCAAACATATTTATTTTCTGTTTATGTTTTCATCAGTAAAAAAAATCAATAAGAGTGACAACAAAAAAGAACTATTAGTGTATTATAAACATTTAAGTGACATATTTTAATACAACATTCGATTTTATTTTTCATAATTTAGACATTTGAAAGCAAAAAAAGAAAAGAACTAAAATTAAATTTTGTGTACCTTGTCACCATAGAAGTCAATGAGAAGCCACCCATCAAGGCCAGATTGATATCCAGCGGTCAGATGAGATATTTTGAATCCAATTTGAGTGAATGTATATAGGATTCCAATTATACCACTGGCAAACATGTAGCTGCATGCACGTATACAGTACACCAAAACAAACACAAATTAATTATGTCGATGTTGTCTTTTATTTTTCTATTTAATTTTAATTCAATTTTCAATTATACTTTAAATGTTAATTTGGACGATACTATACGCACCTGTAAGCAGAGAAGTCGTTGAACTTGTAGCCCCGGATAGTGTTGGTACCGATTAAGATGACAGAAATGAGTAGGGCAAGAAATGTAAGCACCCGAAGGACAAGTGCAATTACCGGCGACGGTGGAGTCTCTCCGGTGGATGGTCGGGCGGCAGCGGCTGTGGTTGGTAGGCCGGCGGCTGGGGTCGGTGGCGGGGCCATTCTCCAGTTAGACGACGGATGGTAGTTATATATATATAACTGTGCTGATTAATAATTGTGTTGGTTAATTATATATTTCGGTAGCTCTATTTATAGAGAGTTATTTGTTTAGGTACTTTTGGATATAACCTGGTTTAGGACTAATATTCATACGAGGAAGAACTCAACTAGAATGTGGGGATGGTTTACTTTGAATATTTCTCCTAATTATCTATGTCCGAACGAATATAATTTTCTCCATTATGTTATATGTGTATATACTATATAGTATATACATACAAGTGAGTGAGTGGGTGGCATGCAAGGCTTTTGCTGAATTACTTTAGATGTTTATAATATTATGTGTTTGTCCACCGTTAGATACACCGAGGTCTAAACTCATATGAGATATGTTCCTATCATCGTTAATTTTGCAAGATTAAATCTCGACCCTAGGAAAATAATATGGATAGTGTTACAATTAAGGGTAAAATTCATTTTGCACCCCTGTACTATGTAAAAGGTATCATTTACCCCCCTAATGTATAGAAAACTTCAAACACCCCCCTATTTTTTAACGGTCAATGGTCAAATTTTTAACGGTGTTAAATTTTGAGTGTGCAATGACTCTTTTACTCTGTTTTTATGTTTGATATAATTCATAATGTTTTCTAGGCATATTTTTTGTGGATTGTTGACGGTTTCTAGTGTTCGTTCAAATTAGGGCTTTTTGTCGATTTTAGAATTTGATTTTATTTTTGGTTTTCTTTTTCGAGGATTTTTCCATTATAATATGAAAATCTTTGTTTTTAATTTGCAATTCTTTCATATGGTTTTATTCCGATTTTAGGGTTTCTTTTAGATTTCAGGGCTTTTAGTTTTCCTTTTTGTGGGTTTACATTCATAATGTGCAAAGCTTCATTCTTATTTATTCGACTATTCAGCTTTTTTATAAGAAAAATGGCTGAAAATGTTAAGTAAATGATTGAATAAAGTGAAAAAAATGGCTGAAAAAGGTGAAAAATCCGGTGAACATTTGTCAAAACGAAGCATCCTATATATAGAAATTTTTTGGGTATTTTCATTAATAAAAAAAAAAAAAGCCAACATTTCTTTGCAATAGTCGGTCAAAGGGTTTGACTAACGGAATTAGAAAAAAAACTAACGGCAGGGGGGTGTTTGATGTTTTCTATACTTCAGGTGGATAAATGATACATTTCGCATAGTACAGGGGTGCAAAATGAATTTTACCCTACAATTAATGAATCATTTACCAAATTAGTATTGGATTAATTTTTTTATAAAACCAATATAAATAGATTAACATCAAATAGTCTAATTTACCCCTGAATATATTTCGGTGAATAATTAATTTAAATATGTTTTAAAATTTGAGCCGGGTCAATTGAGTGACCCAATTTCATTTGATGAATAATTGCCCAAAATTGCATCAGCTGGGAGTTGAACTTTGGACCATTGGAGCACATTAACTTATAAAATCACTTGTAACAATCATTTTATATATTGGTAAGACACAATGTAAAGTAATAATAAATATAAGTATTTAAACAATGGGGAGAATGAGGATACCCCTAGTTTTGAAAATATATAAGAGGAGGTCCAATGTCTTTTTTTTTTGTCCTAGTCAAAAACTAAAATTCAAATCTTAATTTGAGAGACCCTCCTGGACAACATAAAATACCTATTTTGCCCTTTTAGTTTCAATTTAACCCTAACCACATTAGCCTCTCTCTTCCACTCCAAAGTCCCACCCACAATCCTGACACGCCGTTGCCATCCGTCTCTTTCTATCCATTTCTCTAATTCTCTCTCGTCAAAACAGAAAACTATCGTAGTGGAGAACTCTCCGGCGACAGCAACGGCGGAGAAGAAGCGGAAGACCGGCAAAGGGTAAGGACGAAGGAAGGTTAAAGGAGATCGACGATGATTACGAGGAGGACGGCGGCGGCGAGGAGGAGGAGAACGGGATCCGTATTCCGCCGCACGAGTTCTGGCTCGGCAAATGGTGAGGACTAAGATCGCCTCCTTCTCGGTGCACGAAGGGAGAGGTTCTTTGAAAAAATTACAAATCTGAAGGCATATTCAATGGTACAATGTTATAAATCCAATTAGATTCATAATAACAGTAATCCATTGCTCAGAAATTGTGTCCGATTACAAGATTAAAAAATAGGTAAAAATGAGAAAATTAGGCTAAAAGACGAGCTACACTAACCTAACTACAAACTAGATTCTCCATTTCCTGCCTCTGCCCCGTCTACCCACCTTGCCCTTTGTAGCCCATTACTTGCAGGGACCCATCGATGCTTGATCTGATTGATGGTGAAGACAAATGTAGAAGAACACAGATCACCCAAGCCAATACGTATATTCACGAGTTGAAGCTCACAAATAATTCCAATTGCTTTTCTCTTTGCTGTACATGCCTTATTTTGTCGAAAGAAATTTTCATGACATTTTGCCATACTTCCAGTGCTACTGACTAAAGGTCCATCTCTTATTCCAATTGATATTCCCCCACTTTTGGAAATACCTTCTGCACCTTCTCGCTCATCCTTGATCGTCAACATATCAATTTTTTTAATTGCCTTTTCAGAATTTATCTCCTTCATAATTATCAACACTTCTTCGTCTTCTTTCTTTTTAACGTCATGGAATTCTTCTAATATCCATAGTAATTCTTCTTTCTCTTCCTTAGTTAACTCCTCGTCTTCGTCCCAAATTACCTCAAGTGACTTAGATAATTCTCCTATCGGAGCACTGATGAGAATTTGAGCCTCTTCAAAAAAATCATCGTCGTCATCTTCCTCTGCCTCATGCGTTAGGCTTGGCATTGGTGGCGGCCGTGGATCTTCGAAAAAGTCATCGTCGTCCTCGTCCACTTCCTCCGGCGATAGGCTCGGCGGCGGCGACAGTGGCGTTGTTGGCCGGTGTTGAGTGTAGATTTTACGCTTAATACGCTTACTTTACGTGGATCTTTTGTTTAGATTTAATTATATTTGTGCTTTAATTGATTGATTTTGTGTTTTATAGGTGAAAAACAAGAATAAGGTGTCCATGAAGGAAAATAAATCAAAAAGAAAGGAAAAAGTTGCAAATAAGGAAATAAATCAAATTGGAAGAAGAAATCTCGCCACAGCTTTGACAGTGTCCACCATTTCAAGCATATCTCTCTCATACGAACTCCAAATCAGGTGATTTTGGGAGCATTGGAAAGCTAATTTCAAGGGCTACAATTCTTATTTACGCAACATTCCAAAATTCGGACTCCAACATGCCGAAAATCGAAGAAAAAGTCGTGATGGGGGAAAGTGACGGAAATTGATTCCTATTAGGTTTCCACTACTTCCTTATCAAGAAAAGCCTATAAAAGCAACAAGTCTCCACACCATAAGGACGAAAAATAGACACCACAAAACGCGAGGAACGAAGATCAACAAAGACTCAAGCATAGTTTTTCTTATTTAATTTATTTCTTTTATTTTCTTTATCATAAGAATCACGAGTAGCTAAGTCTTTAGTTTCTAGGATTTTATTTGGAACCCTATGTGGGATTTATGAACCCTTTTCTATGATTTTATGCAAGTTTTAATTCCGAATTATTTCTTCTACTTGTTTTATTAAGTGCATGAACTTGATCAACTTATGTGCTTTTATGTTATTCTTAATCGCATGAATCGGAAGATCGGGTTAATAATTAGAACTGTGGTAGAAGAGCCTTGGTGGTATTAACATAGGAATATAGTTAATCTCTTAGGTAGCCATTATTGAGATTTGTGTTTAATGCTATGTTCTAGAATTAATTGCGTAGGAATACAGTAATTGAATCTAGGGTATTAGAATCGTAATACACGCGGAAGCGGGTTATGATTAATTTAGCATCTCAGGTTAATAATACGGGTTAATTACTTGCATAATTGAAGGAATTGGGGGAGTAATAATCACATAGGGGGAAGAATAAAATCCTAGGCTTGTCTACTTTGATTAATCTTCGTGTTTAAATTCCTTTCTTGTTTTTGTCTTTTTAATTTGCTTAATTAACTAGTTAATTTTCTCTATAGTCGACTGTGTAGGGTGGACTTAACAATAATTGGTAGAATTTAGCGTCTAGGATTAGATAATTAAATATTCTCTATGGGTTCGATATCCGGACTTTTAGTCCACTATATTACTTGTACGATACGTGCACTTGCGTGTAGGTATTTCAACCAACAAGTTTTTGGCGCCGTTGCCGGGGAATATTTGAATTATTTATTTTATTCTAGCTCTAAATTTGAACAATTTTCACGATTCACACAAATTAATTTTTATTTTATTTTTTCGTTTTAATATTATTTTTTCTTTGGTTACATGTGAGGTTACAATTTTCGCGCACCTCAAACGGGATATGAATGGCTTTCGTCTGGCGAATACCTCCAAAATACCTATGATATGCCGTCACTTTGTTCAATATGTGGTGGAGATCATTACACTAACCAATGTTGGTATGCACCGAAAGCGAAATTTCATAGATAACACCAACGGCGGTTATTGGAACACATACACCAACACACCACGAGAACCCACTGTTCAGGAATGTTATTTGAACTCCGTCCTTGAAGAATTTATGAAATCCACTCAAGCATCTATCCGAAGACTGGAGTTACAGTTGGAAGAATTCAAGCGCCAAAGGTCTCTTGAAAATATTTCAGACGATATCGAGAATGGTTGCAACAAAGAAAATCCGTTTGAAATTTGTAGTGAGAAAAATCCTTTAGACCAAGAAAATAGTGTCGATGAGAGGGAAAAAGAAATTATGAAGACGCTTAAGGATGATCAATCTGACAATGCAATCGAGCTAAACTCCAAAGATGTCTCGGAACAAGAGAAGAAGGAGATGGATGTGGTTAGTGCAAATACTCAAATTGAGAATATTATTGTTGTTCATGACGTGGCTTTGAAGGCATCAATAGAGGTTGATAAGAAGGCGAATGTGTTTGAAGTGGAGGTTATACGCGGACGTGAGGTTTTTGTGTACCAATTTGAGGGAGCGGGTGATGAAGATCCCATCTTGGCTTCGTACCGATTGATTACAACCAAGAAATATTACAAGCTAAAGTGGACCCTGACATATTGCAATTCTATCCCTGTATCGGTTGCAATTGAAGTGACAAAGCTCATGGATGGATGCGCAATCTACAAGGCTTTGGATTGGACATAACAATTTCAAGAAGCTAAGTCCGGCTGAAGACTTAAAATTTAGCGCTTCTCGGGAGGCAACCCGAGCATGTATCGTTTTTTCTCATATTTTTTCGTATTTTTAGTTGTTTTTAATTTTCTTATAATATATATAAGCGTGCAATCTAATAATTTAATCATGTTTGAATTTTTAGGTCGAAAAACGGACACAAAAAGCTCAGTCGGCCATCCGAAAATCAAGCCAACACCTAGACGGCCGTCCGGAGAAGTTACGACGAGTTGTGAACCTACTGTTTGTGGGACGGCCGTCCCAAAAACAATGCAAAAGGTGGGACGGCCGTCTGGAAGACCCCTGAAAAAAAAAAAAATTCTCGAAAAAAAAAAAAAGTGTTTGCTTGAAAGAGGAAGAGATGGATGGGTGCAACACGTGGAGGACGTTTCGACTAATCAAGGTGTATTCTATCCTTAAACTTCGTTTTAATTACATTGAAGACAATGTAAATTTTAAGTTTGGGGGTGGAAAAACACTTTTTATGTGCTTTATATGTTTTAGATTGCATGCTTTAAGATTTTTCTTTTTCTTTTTAGTCGTTTTCGTTTATTTATTGTTTTCTTTAAAAAAAAAATTGCTTGAGTCGAACGCATCGATGAGTTATGATGATGAGAGATGATCAATGTTTGATGATGAAATTGCTTTTTTTGTGTGATAAAGATTAGATGTTTGTTTAGCTTTCGATTCAACGAAACTTAGAAACGAATAATTTCTAGGAATCACACTTTGTGCATTGCTTTAGTTGAATGTTTTGTATTTTAAATTTGGAATTGATTTGTGTTAGATCATGCTATGTTCGGTTTTAAAACTCACCTTAGGAAATTTATGATACGAAGTATTGAGTAGTGAGTGATTTGGGATATGATTTGGGCCTTCTTTGAACCGTTTGAGCCTTTCAAGCCGACATTTTTATCGAAATTATCCTTAGAACCTTGATTTGAGCCTCGTAGAAAAGGTGTTCTTTCTTTTAGGCAATGTGTATAAGGTAGAAAAGTGGAGATTTTTGAAAAATTACCCCTTGGAGTTAGGTCGAAATTTTTTATAAGGTCTCTCTTCTTCTTAAAAAAAAAAAACAAAAAAAAAAAAAAAAAAAGAGAAGAAGAAGAAGAAGAGACTAGAAGGGAGAAGAAATGACTAGTTGTTGAAATAATTTTTGAAAGCTCGATCCATTGCCTCAAAAGCAAAAGTGGAGACTTTTGAACTTTTGAGAATCGAGTTTATTAAAGTCCTAAGAGGTGAATTCATTGTTTCATACGCCTATCTTTCAAATTTTGGCGTAATCACCTCAATTCAAGAATAATAGCCACATATACCCATATTTCCTACCTCGAACCAAAGAGCCTAACAATTGGAAGCCACAAAGCCCCAATGATCCCAATAGCTTAATATTTGATATCAGTAGAGTAGAATAATTTGGTGAGTATTTAGAGTCAAACATATGCATGTAAGCATAAATTTTTTCTATCTTTAATTTACAAATATTGGATGCTTGAAGCAATTGCATGATTTGTGGTTTTTGGCTATGGTAAGTGACTAAGTGCTTTTGAATTTTGAGCTTGCGAATGCCTAAGAATTTTCATTATAATTACAAGATCTGAAAACGTGAAGTTGGTCATTAATCTATGTGATGAGATGCGGTAGTTGAGTTATTTGATTATGATTAGATTTTGCTTGAGGACAAGCAAAAGTTCAAGTTTGGGGGTGTGTTGAGTGTAGATTTTACGCTTAATACGCTTACTTTACGTGGATCTTTTGTTTAGATTTAATTATATTTGTGCTTTAATTGATTGATTTTGTGTTTTATAGGTGAAAAACAAGAATTAGGTGTCCATGAAGGAAAATAGATCAAAAAGAAAGGAAAAAGTTGCAAATAAGGAAATAAATCAAATTGGAAGAAGGAATCTCGCCAGAGCTTTGACAGTGTCCACCATTTCGAGCATATCTCTCTCATACGAACTCCAAATCAGGTGATTTTGGGAGCATTGGAAAGCTAATTTCAAGGGCTACAATTCTTATTTACGCAACATTCCAAAATTCGGACTCCAACATGCCGAAAATCGAAGAAAAAGTCGTGATGGGGGAAAGTGGCGGAAATTGATTCCTATTAGGTTTCCACTACTTCCTTATCAAGAAAAGCCTATAAAAGCAACAAGTCTCCACACCATAAGGACGAAAAATAGACACCACAAAACACGAGGAACGAAGATCAACAAAGACTCAAGCATAGTTTTTCTTATTTAATTTATTTCTTTTATTTTCTTTATCATAAGAATCACGAGTAGCTAAGTCTTTAGTTTCTAGGATTTTATTTGGAACCCTATGTGGGATTTATGAACCCTTTTCTATGATTTTATGCAAGTTTTAATTCCGGATTATTTCTTCTACTTGTTTTATTAAGTGCATGAACTTGATCAACTTATGTGCTTTTATGTTATTGTTAATCGCATGAATCGGAAGATCGGGTTAATAATTAGAACTGTGGTAGAAGAGCCTTTGTAGTATTAACATAGGAATATAGTTAATCTCTTAGGTAGCCATTATTGAGATTTGTGTTTAATGCTATGTTCTATAATTAATTGCGTAGGAATACAGTAATTGAATCTAGGGTATTAGAATCGTAATCTACGCGGAAGCGGGTTATGATTAATTTAGCATCTCAGGTTAATAATACGGGTTAATTACTTGCATAATTGAAGGAATTGGGGGAGTAATAATCACATAGGGGGAAGAATAAAATCCTAGGCTTGTCTACTTTGATTAATTTTCGTGTTTAAATTCCTTTCTTGTTTTTGTCTTTTTAATTTGCTTAATTAACTAGTTAATTTTCTCTATAGTCGACTGTGTAGGGTGGGCTTGATAATAATTGGTAGAATTTAGCGTCTAGGATTAGATAATTAAATATTCTCTGTGGGTTCGATATCCGGACTTTTAGTCCACTATATTACTTGTACGATACGTGCACTTGCGTGTAGGTATTTCAACCAACAAGTTTTTGGCGCCGTTGCCGGGGAATATTTGAATTATTTATTTTATTCTAGCTCTAAATTTGAACAATGTTCACGATTCACCCAAATGAATTTTTATTTTATTTTTTCGTTTCAATTTTTTTTAATATTTTTTTTTCTTTGGTTACATGTCAGGTTACTACTTATAATTTCAATTAATCAACTACTTTCCACAATAGAGAGAAGAGACGGTTTTTGGTGAAGTTAATTTCAGGATATGTGTTTACAGTTTTTATTTTTTACGTATGTGTATAGGTTATGCATGCAAGGGGTGCTGCCCTCGCATAAAATTATACATGTTTTTCGGCAAAAGAACACAGTGGCCGATCGTTTAACTAGTTGGGCGTATATGCACAAATCGCACATTGAGTTTTTTTTGAGGAATAGTCTTCCGAACGAGGTAAGAGCAGCATATAACAGTGATAAGCTTGGGATAGGCTTTGCACTATTAGACCTCATTGGGGTCAGATTTGCAATTCTGGGATTATGTGCATAAGTGGTGTAGCTAGATATATTTATGTTCGGTATTTACTCATAACTCCTTTAAGGGGTGATAGATTGTTTCCCTCGACGGGACGGCATTGTACTAGAATCGATAAACTAGCTCTGGCTTTTTATTACCATTGTAGGGGTACTATTTTTTCTTGTGTAGGCCCACAAGGTTGTAACGAGGCCCACTCGCTCTATATATGGAATAATAAAGTCTTTTGAACAAAAAAAAAAAAAAAAAAAAAAAAGAAAATTATGGAAAGTAGGAGGGAGCCATACTTCTGCAAATGAGTAAATGAAGTATGTTGGAACAACAATGGTTTGGCACAACTGGAACCATGGTGGAGAATTGTTAAGGCTGGTTCGAGTTGAGAGAAGAAAGATCAAGATGGAAAGCACGATGAACACAAGCATTACACGTGGGAAAATAAGAAGTTGAAGCTGACAAGAGTTGGGTGCATTCTTGGGTGACTTGGAAACATCTATCTATATGTAATTAGCTAGGAATTTTTCGATGTATATGTTACTTGGTGCAAAAGAGTAATACACACACATTGATTAGGTCCGTGAGGCTTCCTTCGTCTTCAGTGTTTGAGAGAGTCCTTCAACGTGTGTACCTGCAACGCCGGGGGGAGATCCCGGCGGGAAAGCTCCGACGATCAAGTCAGTTACGTGTTTTAGGATGTTATTATTGTAACGTAAGTATGTCTGTGTGTGGAAAGATGATGTATCCTCTATTTATAGATGACTCTTTCTTGGCCTCCAAGGTTTCCTTTTTTAGGGTTTGTTTTCTCGTCAAGTTATATTTTCTGGGCCTTCATGATTTGGGCCCGCTTAGGGTTTATGCACCTCCTCTTCGCTGGACTTCAGTTGTTTTTAACATTAGCTGCGAACTACAGTATTCCGAAGTCTTAGGTCGTCATTTGAAGATCACAGTTCGGTATCTATCCTTGTGGTAGTGGATCGGTTCTTCTTAACTCGTATTTGTTCAACTCGGTAAGAATGGCCCGTATCAACTACTCCCCCCTACTCTTTATTTATAAGACGAGTTCGTTATTTCCCATCTCGTTTTATAAGTATGGAGTACGAGATGTGAGCTCGATCTTTACTTACTTTCGGCAGACGCACGCGCGCCTCATTTCCTTTAATTACTCTGACACCAAATATGGTCGATTCGAGTTCCCTAGGTCATTATTAGGAGATTTCAATCGGTGCTTTTTATGTCAGATTCGAGGCACTCTACTTTGGATCTCGCCCGTCCAAACGAGTGGCTGAGATTGATCCTCTCGCTTTCTCCCTTCTATAAATATCTGCCTTCTGCAAATTTCCAAAAAAATTTCCTCTTTCCACCCTTGTGCTCTTCCTCTAGCTAATTCCCTCCGGCATTTTTGCTTTCAAAACAGAGTCCTTATCTCCCGTGTTTGTTTTCTTCCCCAGCAAAGGTACTTCTTTTTTCCTTATCTTTTATCACCTCTGTCTTTTTCTTCCGGTCATATATGTCTTCCTATTCCCCCGACCCCTTTGGGTCAAAAAATGCCTTCCGGTCACTCTCCCGGGGAGGAGGATGAGCATCCTGCCCTCACCATTTCTTCCTCTTCGGAAGAAGGACCTTTCTTCTCTCCCTCAGGTAAGCTTTTGAAAAAATCGAAAAAGAGGGTTAGGGATGATCTTCTGTCCTCGGCAAGGAGTGGTTCTCCTTCGCTGTCTGAGGGACGAGATCCGGATGATCAGTGGGGGCCTAGCACCCTTAGCGAGGTAGATTTAGTGAATTTAGCTCGCGACATAGGTCTCCCGACTGACATTGAATTAGTTCTTCCTTCTCGGGACGAACGTCCATTGAATCCTCCCCCAGGCTTTAGTACTTGGTTTTCGGAACAATTTTACTTCGGCCTCTCTTTTCCCATTTCGCCTTGGTTTTCTGAAATTGCCCAAATAGGTCCCTTAACAAATTTCACCCTCATGCCATCATCATCATGACCGGGTTTCGCATGCTCTGTGCCTGGTCCGGGGTGATCCCTACTCAGCTCAGTTTCGGAGTGTCATGGTGCTGAAGAACTCCAGTCCTTTCCACATTTCGATCTCGGCTCGTCCGGGCTTCAAAGTACTAATACCACCCAATAAAACGGATGGGTGGCAAAGGCTGTTATTTCTTTGCTAAAAACCCCGTCGATACTCCTTACTTATGTCCTTGGGTCGCTACTTTACCCGAGAAGAGGAAGGGGAAACCCCTATCAATTGATGACTGGCTCTTGAAAATGATCGCCCATTTTCAACCGAGCTACGGTCTTCCTGATAGCCTTACAAGTTTTTCGCCGATGCTTCGCCATTTCTACTTTCATGACAACGGCACTCACGCTTTAACCCAAGCAGATTTAGGTGGGTCCAGACATGTCGCTAATCTTACCTCGGTTTATTATTTGTTCGGTTTTTTCCTTTCGTCGTTTTCTATTCAGTTATGCTTATATTCGTTTGGTTTTTAGCAGTTGCTTACTTCGTTTTTCCAAACTTAATGAACATACTTAAGGATGAAGAGAATGTTTCGAGGTAGTAAACCAGCAACTCGTCCCTCCGAGCCGGAACCCGGATTCCAGGCGTTAGATTTCCAACGCCCTGTGGCTGCTGATTCCGAGAAAAGGCCATCGGAAGAGGGGGCCTCAAAGCCGAAAACCACCAAGAAGATTACCGGGCCCACGCATCCCCGAGGTGGGTTACGGATTGAGGACTCCGACCCCCCTCAACAGTCATCGTCTTTAGTCGTGGCTTCCTCTTCGCTGCCCCCTCCCGCCGAAGAGATCGTAGAGAATGAACCCTCCTCGAAGAAGAGGAAAACAGATCAAGTCCTTGGGCCCATTGGTTCGCATCCCCTACCCAACTTCGCCCTCCATCTCTGCCAAAACGCGGAGAACGCCATTGCCGCAGGCCGGGCTTTGGCTTTTCCCCGAGATGTCGCGTACTATCGTCAAATGAGTAAAGGCGACAAACTCGAGCTGGTTCTGCACAACATTACTCAGGTCGGTAAAAGTTTTCGCACAAGCGAGTCAGTATTGTCTGTACACTTTTGTTCACCGCTAACTTTATTTGAATTGCTTGTGTGTGTAGCAATTTGCCATCGCCTTCTCGGGCCCTCTGGGATGGGACGACGTTTCCCGAGAAGCGTATGATAATCAAAAGAAGGAGTTCACCCAACTCCGGAAAAAAGTTCGAGCTCTGAAGGAGAGCCTGGCACTGGCGGAGTCATCGAAGGAAGGGTTGTTTGCCGAGGTGCGGAGAGAGCAGGATGAGAAGAAGATCCTGCAAGCAGAGAAGGACTCACTGGTATCTTATAATGCCAGTTTAGAGGAGAAAGCGAAGGTTCTTACAAACAAGCTTTTTGCTGCTGGAGTGCAAGCATCCTCTAATTTCACCGAAGGGGTGAAAGAGGGACATCGGCTATTCCCTGGGTCGTTAGAAGGATTCCGCTTCGCACAAGAGTTCGTTCGTCGGTTCTTCCACCGGTTGTGGCGATCCACGACCTTTACTCGAGAGGCTTCAGCCTTGGCCCGTTTCTTCTTTTCCGCTGCTGTGAAAGCTGCTCAGAAGCGACTGAATGGGGCTGGTATCAAGTTCGCGTTGGCCGAGGAAGAGCTTGCTGAGGATCTTCCGGACAACGAGATCCCGGGCTTCGAAGGGGATATAAATGAGGACCCCGACTTGGAGTGGTGGAAGCAAGTTTACCGCGAACTTGTTGAGGACTTCTCTCGGCAAGGGACATCGTCGATGATCATCACCGACTATGTCGGAGATGTGGAAAATGTTGAGGCGGTGACCAATCTCAACGAACCGCAACCGAGTCCGGCTATAACTCTTCCTCCTACTGCGAAAGATTCCAGTGAAGCGAGGGCGGAACCCACTGAAACGAGGAACGAAAGTGCTTAGCTGAAATGTCTGTTCATGTTCCGATGATGTATTTTTAAACCATGTATTTTTAGTTTTTCCTTCACTTCGCGTTTCGAACAATGTTTTGTTTCTGTTATATAATTTTGTACTTCGTTATAGCATCTCGTGCGTTTGGTTTATGATCTTCTTCCTGTGCTCACCCGAATTCCATATTTCTTTTATGTTTTGCCGTTCGCATTTGTACAAGTTTTGACTTGAAGAAGTATTCTTAATCAAGTTAGTATTTGTGTAAGTCACCTTTAATAGACCTCGCTGTGGATTTTTGGGTTCTTCTCATGGCTCTTTCTGCTTGAATAGCTCGTGCTATGGTCCTGACTTAGCCTTTTTTAATGATCCAACTTAACTAAGTTGCTCAACCCATTATCTGACTTGGCTCAACTCGTGATTTAACGACTCGTTTTGTATCTTTGTTGAACTTGCTATTAATTTTGGCTCGACTTGTTCTATATTAGTTTAATGTCTCAACTCGTTTATTGATTCAACTCGATTTAACGACTCATTTTATATCAACTTGATTTTTCAACCCAGCTCGATTTAACGACTCATTTTATATCAACTTGATTTCTCAACTCAGCTCGATTTAACGACTCATTTTATATCAACGTGATTTCTCAACTCAGTTCGATTTAACGACTCATTTTATATCAACGTGATTTCTCAACTTAGCTCGATTTAACGACTCATTTTATATCAACTTGATTTTTCAACTCAGCTCAATTTAACGACTCATTTTATATCAACTTGATTTTTCAACTCAGCTCGATTTAACGACTCATTTTATGGGAAATGAATGGCACGGAGATTTTAACGTGGAAACCCTCCAAACAAGGAGAGAAAAAACCACGGGGCCTAGCCCAGCTCGGAAAGTACGTGTTTATTGATGGTATTCACTTACAAGGTGTGTTGTCCCCCTTTTGTTTGTTTGTTTGTTTTTTTTTTTTTTACACGAAAAAACGTTTCAAATGGATTATGTTCCATGCTCTCGGCAGTGCTTTTCCTTCCATGTCTGCCAGCTCGTATCCGCCACCGGCCAAACACTTTGTGACCGCATATGGTCCTTCCCAGTTAGCCTCCAACTTACCCGTGTGCTTTAAGGCGTCAGCTCGGTGGAGGACCAAATCACCAATCTGGAGGGAACCAGACCGGACTCCTTGGTCATATCGGGCCTTGATCAGATTCTTGCTTCGTTCCATATGTAGGTAGTCTGCCTCTCGTAAGTTGAAAACCTCGTTTAACTGCGCTCTCAAGGCGTCGTCGTTTTTTGCGTTGTCAAATGTGGCTATGCGAAGTGTGTCCATATCCACTTCGACCGGGATAACTGCTTTGGTCCCATAGGTTAATCGGAATGGCGTCTCGCCAGTAGCGGCTTTGGCAGTTGTTCGGTAAGACCAAAGGACCGAGGGTATTTCGTCTACCCAGCTTCCTCCCAACTCGTCTATCCTTTTTTTAAGGCCATTGACAATGGTTCGGTTTGCAGATTCGACTTGTCCATTGGCTTGAGGATGTACGACTGCTGCGAATTTCTGTGTAATTTTCATTTCCTCGCACCATGCTCGAATTTTCTTTCCGTTGAATTGGGTACCATTATCCGACACAAGGCTCCGAGGTATGCCAAATCGGCAGCAAATATTTTTCCATATGAAGTGCATGACTTCATCCTCTTATATTTTTGATAGGGCCTCTGCTTTGACCCACTTGGTGAAGTAGTCTATTGCGACAATAAGGAACTTTTTCCTACCAATCGTTTGTGGAAAAGGTCCTACCAGATCAATCCCCCACTGTGCAAAGGGGCATGGAGCACTCATAATGGTCATTTCTTCCCCAGGTTTATGGATGAGCGGGGCGAACTTCTGACACTGTTTGCATCGTTTGACGTATTGATGAGTATCTTTCTTCATGTCGGGCCAGTATTATCCAGCCCGATGTAATTTTTGTATGAGTGCCCGGGCCCCCCCATGTTCACCGCAGCCTCCTCGGTGTACCTCGTCGAGGACATGCTCTACTTCTCTTTTTCCCAAACACCTCGCGTCTACTGTGGTGTAACTTCTTTTGTATAGTATCCCATGCCGCACATAGAAGTGCCGAGCTTTATATGCTAAATGATGTTGTTCTCTGGTCTTCCCAGTTCGTTCTCCTTGAAAATACGCGAACAGGGGAGTCCGCCAATCGACTTCCTCTTCTTCGAGCATCATGATCCCAGAGGCTCGGGTAGGGGCAATGAGGATAGATATCTTCCTCTCAACGCAGTCAATGACAGATGACCCAATTTTGGCGAGGAAATAAGCTCGCTGATTATCATTTCTCGGGATCTGGCGAACGGTGCAGGCCTCAAAGGTTTCATGCACAACTTTCGCTTTGTTTACATATCCTCACATTCTATCATTCTTAATTTCATAATCCCCTTCTAACTGATGTATTACCAGTTGGGAATCGGAATTCACTTGTATTACTCGGGCGCCGAGTTCTTGGGAGATTTCCATGCCTCGGATGACAGCCTCGTATTCTGCCTCGTTATTGGAAACCCGCGGTAATTTAATAGCGAATTCGACTTCTATTTCCGTAGGATCGATGATTTTGATTCCTGCTCCTGCTCCTATCGTCGTAGATGACCCATCCACATAGACTTTCCATTCCTTTTCCATAGGTATTCTCGTAGTTTCTCGTATGAAGTCCGCCAGTGCTTGTCCCTTTACCGAAGTACGAGGTTGATATTGGATCTCGTACTGCCCTAACTCAACAGCCCATTTGAAAATCCGTCCAGACGCCGTAGGTTGGCCCAGAGTTTGACAGAGTGGTAAGCTCGTGCGAATTACAATAGTGTCCGATAAGAAGGTCGAAGCCGTCGTGTGGTGAGGACCAGTGTGTAAGCAATTTTTTCGACTTCGGAGTACTTAGTTTCCGAGCTCGTGAGGATTCTGATAATGTAATAAATCGGCATCTGCCGGTTATTCACTTCCTTGAACAGGACTGAGCTAACTGCCTCGTCGCCCACGGATAGGTATACGAAAAGTGTTTCACTCCTTTCGGGAGTGCTGAGGATGGGTAGACGAGATAGTGATACCTTCAATGCCTCAAAGGCGGTTTGGCACTCTTCGGACCATTCGAACTGAGCCGTCTTCCTTAGAACTTTGAAGAAAGGCAAGCTTTTATCAGCCATTCGCGATATGAAGCGGGCCAAGGCTACCACTTTTCCAGCTAAGGACTGTACTTCTTTAATAGACCGAGGAGGCCTCATCCGGAGTATTGCTTCGACTTGGTCCTGATTCACCTTGATGCCTTCTTGAGTGATCACATATCCGAGAAACTTTCCAGCCTTAACACCAAATGCACATTTTTCAGGGTTAAGCTTCATCCCATAAAGGCGGAGGGTGACAAACGTTTCGGCTAAGTCGGCAAGATGTGTCGATCGCTTTTTGCTTTTAACCAGCATATCATCTACGTAGACCTTTATATTACGCCCGAGTTGAGCCCGAAACATCTTATCCATCAATCTCTGGTATGTAGCTCCCGCATTTTTCAAGCCAAATGGCATCACTACGTAACAGTAGTGCCAGTGGCTGTAATAAAACTGACTGCGGGTTGGTCTCTCTTGTCCAATGGGATCTGATGGTATCCTTGTGAGGCATCCATCATGCTGAGTAGTTCGCATCCAGCGGTGGCGTCTACAAGCTGATCTAAGCGAGGTAAGGGATAATCGTCCTTAGGGCAAGCCTTGTTCAAGTCTCGGAAGTCAATGCACATCCGCCATTGCCCATTGGTCTTCTGGACTAGCACTGCATTAGATAACCACGTGGGGAACTGAATCTCTCGGATGTGTCCGATATCTAACAGTCGTTGGACCTCTTGCCTAATAATTTCATCATTCTCGGCCCCGAAGTGTCGCCGTTTTTGTTTGATGGGTTTACATTCGGGTCGTAAGTTAAGTCTATGCACGGCGGTATGAGGTGCGATGCAAGTTAAATCGCTTGGTTGCCATGCAAAAACATCCGTGTTAGATCGCAACAATGCTACTAGCCTTTGCTTATCCGGGTTTTCTTCGTCGTGCCAGGGATCAGGTCGATCGTCATTAGCTCGTCCATGGGTTGTACATGAGCGACCTTATCTTCGGGATCGACTCGGGGGCGCTTCTCGTCTCCCAGGTCTTCTTTAATGAAAGTGTTGCGCCGTCCCTTTTCTGCCATTTTGACCATTTCGACGTAACAAGATCTTGATTGAGCTTGGTCACCCTTGACCTCCCCTATCGCCCCATCTACCGGGAATTTGAGCTTTTGGTGTATGGTGGAGGGGACTGCCTGGAAGATATGCATCATTGGTCGGCCTATCACGATGTTATACGAGGTGGGGGATCCTTCGACAATTACGAAGTTGACGGTTTGTGTCCGCGTGCGAGGTGGCGTCCCAATGGTGACTGGGATTTTAACCTGTCCGACCGGGGTCAAGGATCCACCTGTAAACCCGAATATCGGGGTAGTGACTGGGAAGATGGGGAGGTCGAGCTCCATTTGCCGGAAGCAATCGTAAGATATAACATCAACAGAACTCCCCGAGTCAACGAAAGCGCGAACCACGTCGTATCCACCCACGTTAATTGTGATGAGAAGATGATCGCAATGAAAATCATCGAGGTCTACGGCATCTTCTGGTCCAAACGAGATAGCGGGATATTTGTGATACGCCTTTGCAGAGACCTGGCAAATTTCAGGATTATTCTTAATATCACCGATGTGACGTCTCCTAGCTCGGTGGGTATCTCTTCCCGTGGGTCCTCCCGAGATCATTTGCATGTATCCTCATTTTGGCATCGGGGGCGGGGGAGGGACCCGGGCCGGGTTTCCGAACTGGGCCTCGCGTTTCTGTCCCCGGGGGGATCTACTTTTACAAAATCCCCGATTTTGTTATCTCTGATAAGACGCTCTACCTCATCTTTTAAATGCGAACATTCATCTGTCGTGTGACCATACTCATTATGGAAGCGACAAAAGGTACCTAATGCCGGGCTTCGGCGGGGTTCTTCACGGGCGAACCGGGGCCAGCGTAAGTCACTTCTCTTCTCAATTGCGCACAGGACATTGGGTAAATGAGCTGTGAGGGGCTGATACGACTGATATCGGGGGACTTTAATGTCTGGGACACTATTTCGGCCGGACGTCGTATCTCTTCGTGGCAAAATAGGCTCTTTGCCTCGTTTCGTTGGTCCTTACACCTAAAGCCTGATAAGATTCTTCTATCTTCTGCTGTCGGGCTTCTTCCAGGTTGATGAACCTAGATGCTCTTCCTAACAAGTTGTCGAAATCAGGGGATGGCTCCAGTGTTAAGGCTCGAAAGAATTCATCATCTCTTAGCCCTTGCGAGAGATCGGCCATTAATACTTCGTCACTAGTGGTGGGGACCTCTAGAGTTTCCGAGGTGAAACGTTTGATGTAGTTTCGGAGACTTTCCTTCTCCCTTTGTCGAATGCTGAATAATGAGAGCGAGGTTTTCTTACATTTTTTCGAGCTAGCGAATTGGTTCATGAAAGCCTTGGTAAACTGCCCGAAGGAATGTATGCTTCCAGGCGGCAGTAGGCCGAACTAGGCCTGGGCTGGTCCAGCCAGAGTAGTGACGAAAGCACGACATTTCACCCCTTCGGTAAGCTGATGGAGGGAAGCCGTGTTGTTGAATCGGCTCAGGTGTTCGGCCGGATCTGACGCACCATTATATTCGAACAGAATAGGTCGATAATTGGGCGGTATAGGATCATTATCGAGATGCTTGGCAAACGGGCTAGTACCTTCGGGAGTTTGTGTCAAACCACTTCGCAAGGCCTTCAGTTCGTTTATATCTCGCCTCAAGCTGTCAACCTCGGTCCGGACATCCTGACTGTCACCTCCTCTGTTTTCCGAGTGACTATCGCACTCGTTTTCAGCTCGTTCTTCGTTCGTGGGGAGCCTAAGGTCTCTTTTCGGCCTGTTCTCTTGTGGTGAAGACTGGGCATAGCTCCTGATGGCCGCATTCATCATAGCTTCCACCTCGTTTTCGGTATACATGCATTCGTTAGGAGGTTGAGTAGGGACAGGGGCTGTGACTGGTTTCTTCGAAGCGGGCTCGCCATGCTGAAAATCGAAAGAAGGACTATCCGAGAAGAGAAAAGTTTGGCTCTCCCTCGTGGGTGTGACCATGCTGCATCCAGATTTGTCTTTTTGAACAGGTGATGACTCAATAGTGGGTGTATCGTGAGCTGTTGCGTCTAATTCCTTTTGCAAGTTTCGGATAATGGTGTCTCCTTGTTCTATTTTCTCCACGTTTATAGCTCAGATCTGGACTTCTGGGGGTAGATATAGTGTTTTTCCCGGATGTTATGCACCCACGATTTCAGGAAATTGTTCCCACAGACGGCGCCACTTGATTTGGTCTGTGAGGCTTCCTTCATCTTTAGGATTTGAGAGAGTCCTTCAACTTGTGTACCTGCAACGCCGGAGGGAGATCCCGGCGGGAAAGCTCCGACGATCAAGTCAGTTACGTGTTTTAGGATGTTATTATTGTAACGTAAGTATGTGTGTGTGTGGAAAGATGATGTATCCTCTATTTATAGATGACTCTTTCTTGGCCTCCAAGGTTTCCTTTTTTAGGGTTTGTTTTCTCTTCAAGTTATATTTTCCGGGCCTTCATGATTTGGGCCCGCTTAGGGTTTATGCACCTCCTCTTCGCTGGACTTCGGTTGTTTTTAACATTAGTTGCGAACTACAGTATTCCGAAGTCTTAGGTCGTCATTTGAAGATCACAGTTCGGTATCTTTCCTTGTGGTAGTGGATCGGTTCTTCTTAACTCGTATTTGTTCAACTCGGTCAGAATGGCCCGTATCACACATGTATATGTTACTTGGGCTCATTACTTCAATTAAGATAATCAAAAATCATTTAATATATCTTTTTAGTTGGAACTTTAGGTGGTTCACGAAAAAAAATAGCGAACGATATTATTCCTAGAGTCGAAACTAAAAGGAACGTATAAACCAATGCTTCCATAAATTTGATCGCGGTTTTACAATTATAGCTTCCCTACCTATTTGTTTTTTCTTTATTTATTTATTTATTTTGGTAATCATCTCGAAAGAGCAAGAGTCAAAAAGCGGTCATTCAATTTCACTTCAGTACTCTACGTAAAATATGTAAAATTCCCTAAAAAATAGAGGCGAAAAAGACCAAAGTGGTTATATATATATATATATATATATATATATATATATATATATATATATATATATATATATAGATATATAATTCTGCATAGTTTCCCTCGTCATGATCATTTATCAATTCAAAATAGTTAATATCAATTCAATAAAAATATAATTATAAAATTCAAACTAATCCAAACAATCACATTCCCAGTTTATGCTTGAAGATTTATATCTAATTTTTTTCCTTATTGATTTTTTTTTGTTCAATTTAAAATTCTAACTATTTGATAATTCCATACCCACTTAAAAAAACCACACCCTTTATTTTATCATTTTTAATAAAATTTTATTAATATATTTGGTTGATCGATAATTATCGGCCAACCAAATTTTAATAATATTAGAAACCATCAACCGACCCATTATAGATGGGTTGGTCAAAAATTTCAATCCGATCCAATAGGTCGGGTAAAAAATTATTATCCATCTGAAAATATGATCGGTATGGGTAAAAACCAATCCAATCCAACCCTGCACTTTGGTGCTAATATTCGTCCCAACAATGTTCAACAAGATAATATCATACTCTCCTCGTTTTCATGGGTACAATGTACGCGTTAGATTAATGTAAAAGACCGTAGATCTCATTTGTCAGAATTTATCAATCACACTAAGAATATTTACCATTTAACAAGATGACGGTGCACATAAATCACGTACCTGGATCGATTCTCTGTAGGGCCAGGGTGGCTAATATATATTTATATATAAGTTATTGTACTCTTTGTATTGTAATCCTATAATTTTTAACAAGTTAGTTTTATATACAAAATAATATGGGGTCTTTAGCAATAAACCCCTTGGATGAATAATAAATGGTGATATGCCCAATCCTTAAATCTTTCTTTGTGATAACCCCTATAAATATTAATTCTAATACTACCCTTCTAACATTATACAATCTCCTACCCAATAATTGCACGTTTCTTGCTTCCTTAAATAATGCCAAAATAATAGCAATTTTTTTCCCAATTCCTTAAATTCAGCCAACTAATTAAAGAAGAAAATAAAAAAAAAATCAGCACAATATCACATCTCCATAAAATCAGCCAACGAATTAAAAAAAATAAAAATATGCTTGATCACGTACAAATCAAAACCCACTACTTAAAAGCTTTGCAGAGTACAGTTTTTATTTTTTATTATTTTTTTAATTTTTTTTTAATATTTTTTTAATATTTTCTTAACAAAAATTAAAAAAAAAATGATTTTTTTCCTAGACAAAGTTTACTACGTTGAATATGACTATAGTTGAATATGACTGTATGTGACTATATCAATTGTAGTCATATTCTTTCTTTATTTTGTCGGTTTTCGCATTTTCAACTTTAAATATGATTATATAGTGTAGTACAGTCATGTTTACCAAATTATATAAAAAAAAAACAAAGATCGAAAAAAATCCAATCAACATCCACAAAAAAAAATCACAATTTTGAATCTTGTTATTACAAGTCAACTTGTAGCCACACATATACATCGAAAAAAACACATGTATCAATTCTTCAACTAAAAACAACCATCAGCATCATTGTAAATTAGAAAAAAAAACCTACGGATCTTACATATGACTATGTACGACTACATATGACTACATGGTTGATTCTCTCCAATTAGTCTGTTTTTCGACAATTAATTCGAGAAAAAAAAATATCAATTAACCATGACTGTAGTCATATTAAGTATGTATTTATTCAATAACAGTGAGTCCAATGTGACTCCAATATGACTACAATGTGACTACAATGTGACTACAATGTGACTATACTCCTAATTGCGCTATGGGTTCCTCAAATCTCGTCGACGTTGTTTTATTTGCATCAATCCGGTATAGGTTAGTGGTGAGGAGGCGGAGGCAAGAGTGTTTGGGGCTGGGAGGAGGAAAGGCGTAACCCTAGATGGCGGCTGTGGCCGGTGGCTTGCATCTAGATAAAATAAAATGCAATTAAGAAGAAGAATGAATTACATTTGGTAATATTGTCGGGCTCTCTTGAGTACTTCACCTGAGAAACATAAACAAAGTATGAATCTTAAATCATGAGAATATATATATATAAACAAACCAAAGGCATCAAACAAGAAATTAAAACGACGAACAACTTGCAGTTATCATTTGAAGAATTTTATCAAAGGTTCTCAAATTACATGCCACTGTTGTAACTGAATCAAAGACTAACAGTTCTTCCAACAATCTTCAAAGATTCAAGAGAACACATACAATTACAGAAGAATTTTAAATTACAGAGGGGAATTGTGTTATATATATATATATATATATATATATATATATATATATATATATATATATATATATGGAGGAAGGAGCGTGAAAAAAAAAATTGTGAGAGAATGAGAGGAGAGAGAGATAACGAAAAAAAGAAATATGGAGATTTAAAGAGAGAAATTAATGTAATCCTACAATCACGTGAGAGGTTATGGAAAATAAATATTGCAATTATTTTAAAAAACCTACTTATAAGGGTAGTTTCGGCTTATCACATTTGTTGAGGGGGGTTTCACTAATTAAGATTGAATTTTGGGTTTGTGCAAAAGTCTTAAAAGTCAAATGGGTTTTACTCATAATATTTTCCATTTGAGGGGGTTATTGCATATTTCCCCAAATAATATTAATTATTATTAATGAAAAGAACAGAGAAAAATAATAAATGGATCTAAGTTGGATAAGACAGTTAGTTACGAATTGTGGCTTAGAGTGCGGAGCGAGTTCACTCTCAATTGAAAACAAATTCACTATATTATACCTATATATTTATTTAGTCCACCTAATTTTTATTATTTAGTCGATCAAAACTCCAAATTAATTCGGAAAAAGTCCTAAATTTTTTTTCAAGGGCCCTGGCCTCGAACCCCCTGAAAATTTGAATTCATCCAATAAAACAATTCTAGACTCACAATTGTAGAACAATCATTATTTTCATTAATTTTTTATGTTATTTTCTAATATATATTTGGTCCCAATGATGAAATCATGACTTTGCCACTGGCGGTACACATTTCAAATTGAAAATTAATCAAGAACAAAAGAATCACTCTAAATTTATTGATACAATTTCATAAAGCTAAAACAAAACAAAACGAAAATTACATTTCAATATGAATGTCAAATCAGTTAAAAAAAAAAAAAAAAAAGAAGAAGAAGAAGAAGATTTTTTAATTCGACATCTTTATATTTATTGTAATTGTTTAAAAAACCCTCATCTTATTTTCTTTAATATAGCAAAACCCCCATAAGATTCTTTTTCTTTTCATAGGATCGTGAGCTAAAAAAAATGTACGATAGAAAGAATTTGCTAATTAATTAGAACACGAGGGGGTTTTGAAACAAAACAAAATAACACAAGGAGTATTTTTTCAGTTGACTCTAAAAAAAGAAAAGAAAACGTTGGTCACATTGTTGAGACAAAATTAAAGTTGTAGTTGTCCTTAGCTTAATTAGAGAGCAAAAGAATTAGGATTTTTTGGGGAGAGCGTATGAGGAAAAGACAGATGAGACTGCCGAGAAAACGAATGCGAAGAAGAGAAGGCTAGCCGATGCGTTCGCCTTGTTTAGAAAACTCGAAGTACCGCTCAACGAATTATACAAATCCACCGTCAGTCCAAAACCCGCCGCTGTTCCTGTTGCCAACATGTAAGATAGTACCTGCATCCATCGTGCTAATTACGTACGTATTTTTATTTTAAAGTAAAAAAAAAAAATTACTAAAATTAAATTTCGTGTACCTTGTCACCATAGAAGTCGATGAGAACCCACCGATCAAGCGCGGTTTGATTTCCAGTTTTCATTTGAGATAGTTTGACATTAATTTGAATGAATGTGTATATGATTCCAATTATACCAGTGGCAAACATGTAGCTGCATGCACAAAAAAAAGAACACAAATTAATATATTATCGATGCTGTATTTTATTATATTTTTCCATTTAAATTTAATTCAGTTTTCAATTCTACTAGCTATTTAATTTGTATCAAGAAATATATTTTTAAAAATGTAACTTTGGACAATAAATTTCCATAATATATATACGAACCTGTAAGCGGAGAAGACGTTGAACTTGTCGCCCCCAGCAGTGTTGGTTCCGATTATGATAACAGAAATGAATAGAAGAAGCAATGTAGGCCCCCGAATGGCAAGTGCAATTGCCGCCGGTGGAATCTCTCCGGTGGATGGTGGGCCGGCGGTTGTGGGTAGCGGCGGCGCCATTCTCCAAGACTAGGATGGTAGTTGTATATATGTATATGTGCTGATTAATATATAATTGTGCTGGTTAATTATATATTTGGCTAGCTCTATTTATAGAGAGTTATTTGTTTAGGTACTTTTGGATATAACCTGGTTTACTTTGAATATTTCTTCTCCTAATTAAATAATTTTCTTCTTTATGTTATATACAAGTAGTGGGTTAGTGGGTGGCAAGCAAGGCTTTTGCTAAATTAACTAATTAGATGTTTATAATATTTATTATATTTGGTGTTTTATCATAAATAATATAATATATATGAAGGTAAGTATTGTTTTGTCTGGATAATGACTCGTTTGAAAATATATTACTATTTTTCCGTTGATTTCAACCCTAAAATTTGGATTATATAATTAGGGCACCCTACAAATAGGCAAAATGAATTTTTTAGTCGTTTAAGTTTTCTAGTTTGGAGTTTTAGTCCACCATGTTTCAAAATTAAAATTTTAGTCCTGTAAATTATAAAAGTTGGGAGTTTTGGTCCTGTGACCCTGCTGAGTGATGGTTGTTAAATGAGTTGACATTTAGTTTATAAAAATAAAGGGGAAATGTGGGATAACCCTCTAGTTTTGAAATATATATGAATAGGTCCTATAGATTTTTCTTCCCTAGTCAAAAACTCAAATTCTAATCTTAATTTGACAAACCCCCTAGACAAATTGAAATACATGTTTTACCCTTTTAGTTACAATTCAAACCCTAACCCTTCTTTTCTCTTTTCCACCAACCTACTCCCTCAGTCCTCTCTCTCTCTCTCTCTCTCTCTCTCTCTCTCTCTCTCTCTCTCTCTCTCTCTCTCTCTCTCTCTCGCCACCCTGCTCCCCCACCGCCTTGCGCCGCCCATCACCGTTGCTTCCCCCACCCCCTTGCGCCGCCGCCCCTGCTCTCCCACAGCCTTGTGTCGCCGCCGCTGCTCCTCCCACAGCCTTGTGCCGCCGCCACTTTTCGCGTGCTCGACGCCAATCGCCGCCTTGAATCACCCGTCCAAATCGAATATACTTGGTGATGCCAAAAACATGGTGGATGAGGGTTTGTTTGATTTAAAGTCGTTTTAAATCTCTTTGTACTTCCATTTGAAGGAATGGTTTCTACGTTATTGTTTTAGTTTCTTCTCTTTTTTTGCTTGAGGGATGGCTCAAACCAGATCTATTATTTCTTTTAAAAAAACACTGATCTACTATGTTTTTCAAGATTTGTGAACAATTAATATTAACATATTTTTCGTTGCATTAATTTGATTTTTTTATTTTTTTTATTCTTATCTTGTTCATTTTTGTTACAATTCATATGTAATTTATTTTTTTGTATTTATTTGAAGATGATCCGAAATACCTCAAGTGTGTGAGCTTTGTTTGTCTGTAGTAGAAACTTAATCAGTAGTGGTTACTGAGATATGGGTGATTTGGTTCAGGTGAATATACAGTTATATGTAGTCATATACAGATATGTAGTCATCGCTACATATAACTATACATGACTATAGAATTTGTAGTATATTATAGTCATTTGTAGTCGATTTCAGTACGGTAAATTTATCAAAAAAAAAAAACCAAAAATTCATTTTTTTTTTTTCATGTAATCTAGTTTGCATGTTCCATTTTGCTCTTTAACTCGTATTTTTTTGTCGCAGGTTTTGTTATTTGTATAATGTTATGAGATGCTGAGAATAAGATGCGGCGAAGTGCCTAGTGAAGTTGGATTCATACTACAATAGTCTAAACTTTATGTTACTATAGATAACTATCGATAATTGTAGATAACTATAGTCACGTATAGTAACATATATAGTTATATGTATGCTATGTGTTTTTTAATGTATAATAATGCATGTCCATGTTTGAAGATTACATGCATGTGATTGTGTTTTTTCATTTTTTTTGGGTTAATTGATTTATAATATCAACATTAAAATTGTGAATTTTGTTGTTTGTGTAGATTAATTTTTGGGTAAAAAAACAGTATATGAATACAGTTAAACCTCTATAAATTAATATAGTCGGGACTATGGAAATTCTATTAATTTAGAGAATTATTAAATTATCGAGTTATAAATTTAACACATTTTGCCTGAATGTAGGGGCGAAAATACTGAATGCAGTTGGCCGAAAATTGCAATTAAGGGATCAATGGTACTTTTGCATCTTCAGGGGTATCTCAAAGGAAGAATTTTAGGGGTGGACCTATCCCTATATGTGAAATATATGATTATGTGAATTTTGTGATTTTGTGAAATATATGATTATGTGAATTATATGATTTTGTGAATTATGTGATTACGTGAATTGCGTGCGTAGGAAATATTTTGAAATATTATGTCGAGATAAATATTTCTCGAATATGTCGAAATAAAATATTTTTCATGAACTAAGATTTTATTCCTGCATATGAATTTAAGTGGGCATTTTATCATATTTATGCATGCACAAAATTTTAGAAAACAATTTTTCTCATTTTAGGATTTTTAATTAGTGGAGAAAATTAGAAAAAAATCCTCCCCTCATTTTCTTCAATTTTCTGACATCAATACTCATACACATGATTTAAAAATTGTAACACCCCACCTTTCCAAAACCCGAAAACCCTAAAACCCGAGACTAATATTTCTACCTCGAGAACCCTTAGGTAGTATTATTGCATGATATTAATTATATGCATTACGTGAATTTAACTATGTGACTTACGTGAATAATTACGTGCGCTATTATATGTGTGATTTATATTTTCGTAAATTGAAATTCTAGGAATTTCGTGAATTACGTGACTTATATGAATAATTGCATATCTTAGTTATTTGGTAACTTATTCGAAATTTGGTGAATTATGTGGATTATATATATATATATATATATATATATATATATATATATATATATATATATACACACACATATATACATGCGTACTTACATGCATACGTATATACGTACATATGCATACATATATGCTAATACTTGCTTTTTATATTTGAGTATATGTGTGTGTGTGTCCGAAATGTGTGTGTGTGTTATGCAAGTTGGATTTATTTATTTAAATAAATTAGTACTAATTGTGCATGTCTTTCCACTTGGCAAATTACCATCATTTCCTCTAAATTTACACTCAAGGGAGAGATTAGTAAGATGAAGAGACACTCTTCATCTTTTTCCTTCCAACACCTCACCCATTACTTGTCTTCCTCTCCTCTTTCCACCGAAGCCATCACCACCACCATCGGCCTCCTCCATCATCCACCTGACCTCCTATTTTCAAAGAAAATCCCAAAAATAAGATGAAGGTTCCCTATTTAACTCTTGCCATAGACTACTCCAAAAATACCATCAAAACCACTTGCCTCCTTACGGGAGATAACAACTCCTCCCTTCTTGAAGCTCACACCATTTCTTTCACAATCAAGGTAGCTTGGTTGGATTTCGGTGCTTGAAAGCCCTCCTTCCTTCGATTGTTTTCTTTCTTCGATTTTAAGGTAAGAAATTTCGATTCCTTGCTGCAATTAAATGGCATCAATAGTATTAAAATGGTTTTCAAAATTTTCTAAAACATTGGGAGTGATTTCGAAAATTTGGGGCTTTTGGGAAAAAATTGGAAAAGAAGTGTTTCTTGTTAATTTCTTGTTCTTGCATGCATCATCTATGTTGATAGTGGGTAGATACAACTTTTATTGGCCCAAAGCATTAAAAATTTCAGATTTCAAAAAGGGGTTTTCAAGAAAAATGAAATTTTAACTTTTATGGGGTTGCATGTGTAGATCTTCAAAAGTTTGGGCCGAATCTGTAATTTTTGAGAAGTCAGTCCTAAATGTGTTTTCAAAACTGTTTTCCAGCATTTATTGAACAAAATTTTCGGATTTAAGGAAGTGTTGCAAGAAAAAGTGAATTTTCAACCTCTAGTGGTCTTGCATGTGTAGATCTAAGGATTTTTGGGGTAAAATATGTCATTGTAGAAATTTCTGCATAAAGTGACTTTTCAACTTCATTTTCTGCATCTAATAAAGTAAAATTTCAGATTTGTTAGGGGTTTTCATGAAAAAGTGGGTTTTGAACCTTTAGTGTGGTTGCATGTGTAAATCTTGAAACTTTGGGGTCAAAACTGCATTTTCTGGAAAATCTCTCACTTCTCAAGTTTGGATCTGTTTTTTTTTCCAGCAAGTATTAAATGGGAAAAAGTTTTATTTACAAAGTTTTCAAAGTAACTAAAATTATATTAGAGTTATTGACTTTTAAAAGAAAAAGGGAAATTTCTAGTTTTGATTTCAAGAAAATTCGAAACTTTGTGAAAATTTAAAATAAATTTCAGAATCTGGAATTTGGGTCAGTTAGGAATTCTAGGATTTAATTTGGGAATGTTTGGAGTTATTTTGCTATTATTTCGAAATTTAGACATTTTGCATGTCATTTATTGTGTTTTTGTGCCTTTACTTTCATGGCTTTAATTTAACAACTATGAGTGATGAGATTTGAGGTTTTACACCTTTAAATGGCTGCAAAGATGTGGTTACTAGTGTTGAAAATTATGGGAATGGATTATTACCTAAGTGTGGTAATAAGTTCATTAAATAAAAGGTGAAAAAAAATGGTACTTGCTTTACATGCATGGCTTCCTATTAAATGTTGATGATTTAATGTGTGGTTGCATGTGTGTGTGCTAAATATGTGTGAGTGTGTGTGTGCTGATTGTGCATGTGATGTGTGCCGTGTGTGGTTGTGTATTTATGTGTGAGAATTTGGGGATTTTTACCCAATTTATATTTATGTGGTAAATTGTAATATTTGTGTGATTTTGTGGCACTTGATTCACCTTTGTGATGTTTATGTGTGGTTCATAAGCATAATTTCGAAAAGTTGCATAAAAAGGTTTTTAAATTGAAAGATTAATGGAATACCGGGTAATAAACAACTCGGATATAGTGGGCCGGTATCCAACTAGGATGATGTGTGTGGTGGTTTGATTCCACTTAGTGAAATCGTAACAGGTTGCGTAAAATAAAAAATTTAAATCACTTTAAAAAATAATGGACCAAAAATTTACTGTTTACAAATTTTAGAAATATTTAAAGAGGAAAGAGGTGAAAAATATTAACTATTTCAATGGTTTGGACCATTTTGAGAGAAATTAAAGTTACGATTTGCAAATTCTAGAAATATTTAAAAAGAAAAGAGGTGAAAAATATTAACTATTTCAATGGTTTGGACCATTTTGAGAGAAAAAAAGAAAAAAAGTATTTCGTGAGGTGCAGAAATCGAACCTGAGACCTCTTAACCTTAAAAAACGCTCTTTACCACCTCAACCATCAGCTGTTTGAGCTAAATTATGTATAATAGTAAACTTTATTTGTAAACTCAAGGGTGTGCAGCTGCACACCCTAGACCACATGTAGATCCGCCACTGTGTGTGTGGTGGTTTGATTCCACTTAGTGAAAACGGGCTCGTAACAGGTTTATTACTTGAGTACAGAAATTAATCTTTCACGGATCCGATAAAACGAAATTGTGTTTTTCGCGATTTTCATAAAAAGGGCATTTTAGTCATTTTGCTTAAGTACGTGATTTTGCTTGAATAATGTGTTTTCGTGAGTTATGTGATTTGACCGTTTGCCTTGTGTTGTTGTACGGAACGTGGGTAAGAATGGGTATATAATATTATATATTATGTATAACGTATTTTTCAAAGTTCGATATTCATCGGATTTCTTACTGAGCTTTATAGCTCATATAGATGTCCTTTAATTGCAGGTAGTAGCACTAGTAGTCATCAACCGGGATGGGTCGAGTAGCGGATCGAGGTCTTGCCCGGGGTTTTGTTTGAAGTTGTACGAGGACCTATGAACGATGCCATATATTTTGGGTTTTCTTTTGGTGATGTAATATTAAACCGTAACATTTTCTTTTCGTACCCTTTTGAACTCATTTTCCGGTATGAATCGTACTTAACTCCTATTTTGATATAGTAAGCTTCGTAATTTGCTATTTTCACGCCTCCATTAGTGAATTCCGATTTATTCACCAAAATAACCTTTCTAAAACTCTGATCTCTTCTCGAACCGAAACCGATAGCAATACTGTAGCACTCGAACGAGAAAACTCTCCCCTCGAAACTTATTTCTAAACGAAATCTTTATTCGGCTAGAATGACCTAAGAAAAGTTTTTTTTTCGAAAGTGCAAAGTTTTCAACACCCAAAGAAGATATTTTTGATAATTGCATTTTCGCCCCACTCCAAAGTTTTAAAAATTACAAAGAGATCCTTTGCTTCCGCTAGTTTATTGAATATTCCGATAAACCGGTTCGATTTATCGCCCGATATGAAGGGGGGTGCTACAAAAATTGCATGTTAATTAGGAAAAGACATGCATTAGAATGGTTGTACTTTGAGCATTGAAAGAAATACCTAAAGCCTAGTCCTCTTACTCACTAGCTACGCATGCTATTTCACTCCCACGCTCAACTTTAAGTAGACCAAAGGTTACTCTCTTTCTTCCTTCTTTCTTCATTCCCGGGAGCCACAAAACCACCACCATAGCCACCACCTTCTCAAGCTTCAACCACCCAAGAACCACCACCACACCTCTTTCGAAAAATTGCAAAATCACCGCCACAAAAGATGTATTTCCCTTTCTTCTCCATTGGCTTTGAGCTCTCCAAAAAAACTCTATAAATACATCCAATGTCCAAGATCAAAATACACTCTCAAACTCCAATCTCACTATCTATAAGTTTAAGGTCTCTTTCTATTTCAATAGGAGGAGAATTTTCGGCCAAGGCTAAGTAAGCCCTTCTTCCTCTTCTTTCTTTCTTCTTTTTTCGAAAGAGTTAAGCTCTTCTTCATCCAAGTTCTTCTTTCTCTTCTTCTTATTTTCTTTAGATATAATCTAACTCTTGATCTCTTCTTGTATTAGAAAGAAAAGAGCTAGCAAATCCTTCCCCAAAAGAGTAGAGGTGAGAATTCTTGAATTCTTGCTCAAACATGCAACACCACTAGTATTTTCGGTTTTTATTTGATTTATTTGTTGATTCTTGCATATTATGTGATTATATTTCTAGATGATGATTGTATGTTAGTATTTTGAAAAGATAAGTTTGTTTTTGATGTTTATGCTTTTTTCGAAAATTTGGGGAAAAATGTTTAAATTACTTATTTGGCTGAATTAGTGCCTTGCATGTGTTTAATTATCTAGTGATGGATTGTTGATTTGTGAAAAGAAAATGAATTTTTGGCTTAACTATGAAACTTTCGAAAATTTGGGGAAAAATGTTTAAATTACTTATTTGGCTTAATTAGTGCCTTGCATGTGTTTATCTAGTGATAGATTGTTGATTTGTGAAAAGAAAATGATTTTTTTTGGCTTAACTATGGAACTTTCGAATTTTTCAGGTAAGGTTGCTTAAATTGCTTATTTGGTTTATTTGGTATCTTGCATGTGTTGATCTAGTGTTTGATTGTTGTTTTACGGCCTTGCATGTTAAGATCTAGTGATTGATTGTTGATCTAAGATCTTGCATGTTAAAATCTAGTGATTGATGGTTGATCTAAAGTCTTGCATGTTAAGATCCAGTGTTTTCTATGAAGAATGATGAAAGAACTAAGAAATTGTGCTAAACTTGATTTAAAACACTCTTGCATTTTAAGATCTAGGGGAACTACTCGAATAAAATGTAAAGACGAAAGTCTTGAACTTTATTCTTCTAAATTGTTATATTTAATGAACTTTTGATTATAGATTGCCTTTGCATGTTATAGATTATATTTGGATGCCTAAATGACTATATGTGCTCTTGCTTGTTTATGTGTTGATCATTGGGTGTGAGGATGAGAAAAGGGTAAGTAGATGGGTGCATGTGTAGGTGCATAATTGTCATGATTTTTAAAAGGTAAAAATATGTTGGAAAGTCTTTCGAGGTTACGGTAAATAACCGGGGTACGACGAGTCGGTACCGTAGGGCCTAGGGGTGGTTTGATTCCACGTAGATAGACGGATTCGTAAAATATGAGATTATTTATCGGGAACTTAGATTGATTTTTCCAAAGGGATTCCCGATGATTTTTCATATCATGCATGTCTCATTATGGTGTTGAAGATATAGATGGGAAAATCTCACTCGATGGTATTGGGCGTAGGATTATAAAGGTGGGAGATTCTCATTCTATAATCTTCAATACGTGTCATGGCATAGGGTTATAAAGGTGGAATATTCTCACTCTATGGTCTTGGGATCATAAGGTTATAAAAGTGGGAATTTTTCTCACTCTATGCATGTGACAATTATGTGACGAAGAACTCCGACGAAAAAGGGAAGTATATGTTGCTTTAACTTATGTTGCATGTATATATATATATATATATATATATATATATATATATATATATATATATATATATATGTGTGTGTGTGTGTGTGTGTGTGTGTGTGTGTGTGTGTGTGTGTTATGTGTATTCGATAATACTTCAAGATTCTCATTGAGTCCTCAAAGGCTCATATAGGTGTTGTATGCTTGTAGGTATACCCGATTTGGAGCCCGATGAGTGAAGATGGGAATCGAGCTTGAGAATCGGGAGGAGATCGTATGGAGGGGTTGTGGATTGTGTTGGCTCTTAACTTACTTATGTGGTTTTATTGGTATAATATGCTTGTAAAAACTTTTGATACGGTTTTAAGTATTTTCTAATGTTCGCTTCCTCCGATCGGTAGAAATTACTAAAAGACAATATGTGTAATGTAATAGTAATTAGAATTACCCTCTTTTGGATATTTAAATCGGTAATCCGTAGTATTTTGTAATCGAAAGAGAATTTTTTCAACTATATGGATGCACGCTTTTCGGCTAGTAATTTCTTCGTGTCTTGTCTCAATGTTTGAAAATTGTTTTCATATAGGTGCTCTGCTTAGAAAATCATGAAATTATGTGCGTCTCTGCATCTCTCTGTTCTTATCATTCAGATAGGTCTTTCGCATGAATTGGGTAAGTGTTTAATTAGTTATGAATTATTTCTCACCACTGCACTGAAACAGGGTCATTCGAGTGTTTTCTTTTTATAACTGGAGTTTTACTCAATCAAATGCCTTTTTTCCACTTGAAAAATGTTTTAAACTTATTTTTATGTCTTGGGATAACATTTGGAAATTTTTGGGCCAGTGAGGAATATATTATAAAATTTCAAAACTTCCTCCCCTGTTCTAGATTTTAATTTGAGTGACTGTGCCATTTTATTTATTTCTCCCTAATGGTCAAGCATATTTCAAAACTGTTTTAACTAAGTGATATTGACACATGTTAGATGGTATGGTATTAGTTTGGAGTAATTTTCATAAGTAGTTTAAGAGGAATTAATTTTAAAGTTGGTGCGCTGAATCTGTCCGAATTTTCATTAGGTCCATCATACCTAGTTACTTTCTAGTCTTGCATGTAGTATGTATTTGTGTTAATTGATTGATTAGGGTTTAGTATAGGGTGACCTCTCTCCCTCTGATTTAAAAAGAAATTTTTTTATGTAAATTTATATCCACAAAAATAATTTTTAAAAAGTCTTCCGCTGAGATTACATATAATAAAAGTAATCGAGAGAGGGGTGTCACATAAAAATACCAAATTTCTAGATTCACTCAATGTGAAATAGTTATCCTACAAAAGATGATAAAAAAAAATTATACTCAAATTTTGAAAATTGAAAACAATGGCATATTCTCTATTTCTCTTTGTTAATATTTTGATGCAAAATAACGATCTATGCACAAAAATCCATAACATATTAATATTATATAACACAAATCCGAATTAAGAAGGCAAGTTAGCAGACAACAGTACCTTTCACTCATTTTTCTTTGAGTTGCGCTGCTGCGCAAAGCTCTGCAAAAGAGAATGGTTTTTCTCTTGTTTTTCGCCCCCAAAAAAAGGTTTTTTAATTAGTGTGAATGTGTGCTTCTGCCCCTTTTGCAATGTGTTGGGTATTGCCGTATTGGAAAGGATTCTTTTATATTATTTTGATGAATTAGAATTCTCATACTAGAAAGAACTCTAGTATATATATTTTATTTTTTTTATATACTAGTTTTTTTTTTTAAATTTGGGGGCCCAAAGCAGTGGCTTGTGGCTGCAAATAGACAAGGCCGACTATATATATATATATATATATATATATATATATATTTATATCAAATGGGCCCTAAATTATATCTTATATATGTGTAGGAGAATGTGAATAGTGCTTATCAATTTATTTTTTGGTTTCTTTACACAGCTTTGCCTTCAAAATGGTGACGTTTTTGCTTTACATCTCTCTTCTCAAGTACAAAATGAATTTCATTTCCATTTTTTTATTAACATTTCTTCGGTGGAACCAAAGATGTGGGTCCGCCCCACTATTTTTCTTTTACTGAAAGCAAATGTTTTGCTAAGAGCAAGTCCAACGGCATAACCAAATGAAGCATCAAATGGCATAACTACCAATTTAATGCTTTAAGTTTGATTGTATCCCCTCCAATGCAGTACTCAAATCTAGCATCTTTTTGATTATTCAGGTCATGGGGTGTAAATATACCCCCCTCCACTTCAAATATTAAAATTTAAACACCACCCAACCACCACAAAATGTCATATTTTCAGAAGGAGAAAAGTTATTTTTTAAATTTGATTATTCATTTGATGTTCATGGAGTGAATTTTTTTTTTATGCGGTACCAAAATACTGTAGCAGATACCAAATAGACATTGACCTTCGATTTTGATTACTAGCCTTGGACTTGCTCTAACAAAATATGAGATGCCTACAAGCATTTAACTCGCTTCTCCACGTGTTTTTTTCCGCTTTATTCATGTGCGTTTATTTAATGCATGATCGACACTACAACCACCAAAATAACAAAATGATATCGTTTGACGTTCATCTTTTACTTTTTTGAGCGCAAAGTAAATTTAATTACAGCTGCATTTAATGCCCTATTCCTCTATTCTATAATTCTTTGTACAACACGAGGATTGGGCCTCGCCTACTAAAGAAATATCACATCAAAGCATGTGGAGAATTAATGCTGCAGAAGTTCTAAGAATTGCTAATAGGTTGAATAAATTTATTTATTAATTTATATTTAATAATATAAATATGATATAAATAATAAAGTAGGATATTCATTATTAATTACAACTTCTAAAAGTTAATATGGCTTAGTTTCTCTCTTCATTTTAAAATATTATATAATGAATTTATTTCAAATATAATCTCATCTGAAAATTTAACTATATAATTTACTTACTAGATATGAGAAATGCCTACAATATGCGAATTAATATGGTTCTTTTATTTATTGTTGTCTTTGACACGAAACAACGGATCACAACTCAAAACTTATTTCCCATATCCATCTTATAAGAATTTAAGTTGTGAAAAGCTTGCTTATTGCTTTTGCATTACACGGCTTTAAATAGCCTATATAATCCCATAATCAAGGGATTTTGTTTACAACTGATTTACCCTCAAATCATGCCATCAAGGAATACTAATATATATACTTTACACAAATAGCTATATAATTACATGGTAACTAAATATTCTATAATTACTCCTAATACTCCCCTGAAGTTGGAGCGTGAGGATTTCGAACACCCAACTTGGTCAACAAAAATTGGAACTTTTGATGACCGAGAGCTTTGGTCAATATATCAGCTGGTTGGAGCGGTGACTGAATATAAGACGTAGAGATGTTACCCGCAACGACTTGTTCACGCACATAGTGACAATCAACTTTAATGTGTTTCGAATGTTCGTGGAAAACTGGGTTGGAAGTTGTGTAAGACTGCTGGATTGTCACAATAAAGACGCATGGGACGACTACGAAAAACTCCAATAGATGCAAGAAAAGACTTGATCCATATTAACTCACACGTGGTGACGGCCATGGCTCGGTACTCAGCCTCAGCGAACGAACGAGCAACTGTCGGTTGATTATTTCTTTTCCACGAGATGGGAGAGGACCCAAGATTAATGACATATGGCGTGAGAGAGCATCGGGTTAAGGGACAAGCGGCCCAATCAGAGTCACAAAAGTCATAGAGCTGAAGAGAGCTATCAGAGCGTAACACAATACCCTGGCCGGGAGAGCCTTTAAGATAACGGAGGACACGATGCACGACATCCATGTGCTCTTGTCGAGGCTCGTGGAAGAATTGAGTTAAGATATGAACTGCGTAACAAATATCCGGCCGAGTAATGGAGAGATAAACCAGACGACCCACAAGACGATCACAAAGAAGATGCTCTGGAGCACGAGCAAGACTGTGATTTTGTTCCATAGGAGTGACGGCTGGCTTAGCTCCCGGTAGACCTGCTTCTTCCAATATGTGGAGTGTACTTCTATTGGCACAAGAATAAACCAGAGGTATTTCGAGCTTCTTCAATGCAAGAAAGTATTTCAAGGGTCCCAAATCTTTAAGCTAAAAACAATCATTGAGATAACCTTTGGAAGACCTACATGCTTGAGAATTATTTCATGCCACAATCACATCGTAAACATACACAAGAACGGAAAGAAGTATATCATGTTCTCGGTAAGTTAAAAAAGTGTTGTCCTCATGTGACTGAATAAATATGTAACGTCGGAGAACGGCAATAAGTTTATCAAACCAGTTGCGAGGTGATTGCCGAAGACCATGTAGGGACTTTTGTACTTGGCAAACTTTGTTCGGATGAGAGTTAGAGAAACCCCAAGGAAAGCGCATGTATACCTCCTCATGGAGATCACTGTGGAGGAATGCATTATTAACATCAAGTTGATGTAACTCCTAACCTTTGATGAGCGCTACAGCAAAAAATAATCGAACACTAACCCACTTTGCAACAGGGGCAAATGTCTCATCAAAATCTAGTCCTTCGACTTGAGTGTCACCACGTACGACGAGTCGAGCTTTATGCCTTTCGATAGTGCCATCGGACTTATATTTGAGAATGTAGACCCATTTGCAGCCAATGGGCTTTTTGCCAGGAGGAAGATCTGAGATAGTCCAAGTACCATTACGTTCAAGGGCGTCAATTTCAGATTTCAAAGCTCGTCTCCAATTTGGATCCTGCATGGCCTCATTAAAGGATCGGGGTTCAACCCAGCAGTGATAGCACCCAAAAATTTGGAATGAGATTAAGAGAATTTCTGGCAGGTGACATAATTATAGCCAAAGGGAATCGCGTACCTGAGCACTTGGTGGAGTGGCGAGACGAAGAATGGTGATCCTGGCCATGACCAAGAGACAGCGCGCGAAGATCATGTACTTCCGTAGATGAGTCATGGTGCAATGCAGTGTCATCGGAAGATAATATATGAGATGGTGCGATAAGAGGCACCGTGGGTGACTTGTCATCATTAGAAAGCTCATGATCTGGCGGTGTCATGAGAGCTCCTCCTGACTGAAGGGGTGGTGCAACATTACCCAACGATTCCCAAGACAAATCAGATCCAACAATGGTGGTAGGAGTTGGAGAGCTAGACTGTGAATGTGTAGTAGCAAAGGAAAAATATTTTCGTCAAATTTCACATAACGACTAATAAATATCTATTGAGACTCCAAGTTGATAACTCACCATCCTTTCTTCCCATGAGTGTATCCCAAGAACACACAATGACGACTACGAGAGGAGAATTTAGCCTTTGACCGGTCCTTATAGTGCACACCCAAAGACTCGAAGATGAGTGAAAGTAGGTGGTACAGAAAATAGCTTTTTCATGTGGACTAAGACCTTTCAAAAGGGGTGAGGGGGTACAATTTATTAAATGTGCAGCGGTAAGAACACACTCCCTCCAAAATTCAATAGGTAAAGACGCTTGAAATAACAAGGCCCGAGCAACCTCTATAATGTGACGATGTTTTCTCTCAACGCAACCATTTTGTTGTGCTGTGTCAACTATGCTAGTTTGGTGAATAATCCCATGTTGACCATAGAAAGAATTCATAAGAGAGGAAGTAAATTCCAAACCATTATCACTACGAATTATTTTGACAGATATTTTAAATTGTGTTTTGACCATAATAAAAAATTGTTTCACTAAGAGACTAGCTTCACCTTTACCACACATGAAATAAAGCCAAACCGCACGACTAAAATCATCCACAATAGTAAGAAAATAAGTTGCACTAGAAATAGTAGACTTGAGATATGTACCCCAAATATCACAATGAATTAGATCAAATTTGTCTTTAGAACAATTGTTACTAATAGGCGAAATTGGCCCGAGTGTGTTTAGCTTGACAACAAATATCACAAATTAAAAGATGGTCAGGAACAACGACCTTATTGCCATCAACATATAAATACGACATGGGTTTCGAAGAAGAATTACCTAACCGGCTATGCCACATCTCATAGGTTTCACGTACTCGAGTTGCTGAGGCGACGACTGGTGTCATCGGCTGATAATGGTACACCCCTCCTCGTAATTCACCCAGTCCAGTCAGGCTCCTCGTAATATACCCATGTGATCGGTGAATATCACAACACAATTGGTATCAATTATCAATTTACTGACGGAAATCAGATTGACATCAAGATTCGGCACGAATAGCATACGACGAAGGGTTAAGACAGATCATAGAATACAAGAAACTTCTTTTACCACATAAGCTTTCTTACCATCGGGAAGTTCAACAGGAGAAGTAAAATATCTTGAATATTTGATAAACATGATAAATTCCCCGTCATATGATGAGATGCACCACTATCTATTTGCCAATAAACACCCTTACCAGGCATCTTATCATTTTCGAGGATGAGCTCAATTAGAGCCCAGAGACGTTGAACTTGATCGTTTGTAAGGCCCGCAATACCTGCAGCATGAGATGAAGATGAGGCGGATAATGGTGCAATTGCTGGATTTTGCGTGTGCTGCAAAGGCAGGTGTACGTGATTGAGAAGAATGTCGCCCCTGCCACGCCCTCGACCCCATGTGGGATCCAACATTTTTCGTAAACATGCCCTTGTCGCTCACAAAAGGTGCAGTGAGGTCGACCATTCTGGATAGTCGTGGTCGAAGAGATGGAAGCCGAGGCCTGTGACTGGACTGCAAAACCCACAACATGACTATTTTCCCTCGTTTGAAGAGCATAACGATGACTCTCTTCTTGGCTCACCATAGCATAAACTCGATCAAGGTCAGGAAGAGGTTCAATGTTAATAATTTGGGTACGCAAAGCACTGTAAGATTCATCTAACCCCATAAGAAAAATGATAAGTTTTGAGGTTATTAAACCATGTGGCAATCGATGACCCATTTGTACAAGTACATGTTTGAAGAGGGAATATATTGCTAAGCTCTTCCCACATACCCAAAAATTGTGTATAATATGACATAATCGAGGCACCTGCTTGTTTTGTCAAAGTAAGATTACACCAAACTTTATATATTTTGGGGTCATTCTTGATAGAATATCGAGTTTTGAGGCATTCCCATAAAGTTTTAACATTACTAAGACTGTTAGAGTAGGTGACCAACAAGCCAACTTGTGGCTGTGATCTTTCCATTTATTCTTGTAATAAATAAATATTTTTCGTATTTATGATATAAACACCTTGCCATTCCATATCTTTGTCCTTTTGTCTCAAACATAGATATAGTCCTTACAGTTATTACAAGTACTAGTAATTGATCGTTAGGATCGTGAGATATTTACTTTAGTATTATAACTGTTAAACATGTTCCTAGTCGAAGGGTTACGCCACCAATGAGGATATCGGCATTTCCCATTAAGAGACTACTACTTAGTGTATGTGTACTGCATCTCATCAGTAAACAATATTGTGATATCGGCATGTATAAGTGGGTGCTCGTAAGTTGACGAGTTCACTGAACTCCCTCACCTTAGAAATCACTAAGTGGTTCTCAATAATCGAGTAGAGATATCTATGGTATAGTTGTACACCATTAATCCTTATGATCTAGACATCACCGGGACTTCACTAGAGGACCGGCTGTATCGTGACCTGTCCCTGAATGCCACCGAGGACCACCCCAAGGGCCAGTTTTCGTGTAGTCCGAAATCTAGTGGGAGGTCTGTGCATTGTAGTCGGGGATTCGATCGCTAGAATAGTCTTGGATATCATGTGTGTTCTCATAGTTTGTAATCTCTAAAGTCTCTGGCCAGAGCTGACTAAGTGATGATTAGAGAAATCGATTCTCTAAGTCATGCATGTACCGATTACGACACTTAGAACAATCGCACATTCATTGAACTACTAAGGAGGTCTCAATGAAACAATGCCGCTAGTTCAATCAGGACATATGAATCGAAGGGATCGTACTGTACGTTAACTATATCAAAAGGTTCTTGCAGGCACTTCATTTGTATCTAGGGAATCATGACGCGTAGTTGCTAGACGCCAATCTTGATTCGTTGGGTGATTAAGGTGAAACGAGCTTCATCTTAATCGTAACTCTAAGCGACGAGTTTAGACCACAAAGGGTTGTCGACCCACGGCTAGCTTACACCTGAACCATCGAGGGTCACACTGCTCGTGCACTCAAGATCTTTGAATAAACGGTCAGAGATAAATATGTTTTATCTTTGCATGATTGGAAGTCAATATGATTGGGTCCAACATTTGTAATTTGGAATTATGAATGAGAATAAGAAAAAAAAGAATAGGCGAACATCTTAGTGAACTTTCTAAATCGGGAAGTTTCCAAATTTAGAAAGTGCACTGAATTAGGGTTTCCACTTTTAGAAAGTTGGAAATCGAGAATTGGCACTCGTAATGACGAGGACATTATAATGATTCCGAAAATGTAATCGTTACAATTTTCCGATCATTGAATTGAGAGAAACAGCGAGTAAAGAACTAACGAACTTAAGCTGTTGGGCCCGGTCCAACTTAAGCCCGTTAGGGCTTCTATACAAGACGCTATAAATACTTGATTTATAGGTCTTGCATACACACAATACATCTTGCAAAACCCTAGCCGCTCATCTCTCTCTCGGTCGATCTCTCCCACGGCCACCAGTGCCGTCGCCGTCAAGTCGTTGGAATCGGCCTCCCCTTGGCCGATTATCTTGGTAGTTCTTTTTCTCTTTTCTTTTCTTCTGTCTATTCTAACTTTAGCGTGTCTAGTGTCACGTATTTAGTAGATCGAAGTATACGAGGTGAAATCCGAGAGGAGGAAGATCGAAGATACGAAGAACCGAGGAGCAACCCCCAAACCGACGACGCACGCGCTCCCACGCGCCACCCGAAGACAGCGCGTGATCCTCACGCGCCGCCGCTGCTTCGCCGTCGCCGCTCCCCGACTGAACGGATTGGTTTCCGTGGAAGTCTTGCTTTGATTCGTGCGCCAACCTCACGCTTCAAGAGGTAATTCTCGAATCCGGTATTCGTTAGGTTATTAATTTAATTAGATTAAATTATCCATGTTCGTAGTATGTTTCGTGAATTAATATGTATTTTATGATTAAATGAAATTCATGATTTACTGCGAGCATGTTAAATGATTTACTGCGAGCATGCTAATTGATTTACTGTCGATTAAATTAATTCACATGTTTGTCGTTTTTAATTTTCGCTGGAAGCGCAAAGGTACGCAGTTAATTGTTTATAATTGTAGGGCATGTAATTATGTGATTTAAATTTGTTTAAATTCGCATAAAATTTTTGTTTTCCGCTGCGTATACGTGCACGATTCCCAACAAAGACGAGACATGATGACTCTAATAGAATCATCTTGAGAAACGGCAATCCAAAAACATAACATAGAGTTAACAATTTTCCAAGCAACTAGATCGTAATAAAATTTATCGGGCTTGACAATTGAACCATTGATAAAACCTAATTTATTTTGAGATCGCAAAGTCATATAATAACTTGTTCCCAAGCAGAATAATTTTCTCCTTTAAATTTAATTTGGGTCAAAACAAAACCAGGATTAGACAATGGATGAAGAACGTATGGCGAAGTGGGATTGGTGAGTGGAGATGATTGACGAACATTTGACTTTTTATCATCTTTGGACATAACGTTATGTCGACACTAGCAATAGGGGACAAAACACCAAAAAGAAGAACACAGAGTAAAGATAAGTATTTGAGATGGAGAAAATTTGAATAACACAACGGAAGAAGAAGAAAAATTGTAATCTCGATAATCTAAGGCGCCGGTACCATGATAAGAATTTGAGTTGTAAAAAACTTGCTTATTGTTTTTGCATTACACGACTTTTAATAGCCAGAATAATCCCATAATCAAAGGATTTTGTTTACAATTGATTTACCCTTAAACCATGCCATCAAGAGATACTAATGTATACTTTACACAAATAGCTATATAATTACACAGTAACTAAATATTCTATAATTACTCCTAATACCATCCATCTACTGACCATCAAATAATCTAATATTTGTCCCACTCCCACTACAATTTTCTCAGTTTGGAGGTAAGCCATTTCATAGCAACATAGGTTCATCATGATATATCGTAGCTTATGTATAGCTCAAATGTAATATTAATCATTTTCTTCTTACTTGCTTCTCCTTCATTCAATAAAACATTAATCCTTTTATTTCTCTCTCTAAAATATCTTCTTCTCGTCAATGACATCCACGCACGAGGGCCACTACGTACGGGGGTGTGAGGAAGCATCCACGCGGCGGAGATACGCAACCCTTGGAAGAAGACTAGGCACCTTCGACACCCCTGATGAGGCGGCGTTATTAGCTAACTTTCCGGCGGCGCCGTCAGGACTTTCTCTTGACCTCAACCTCCCGACCGACACGCCGGAGATGTTTTTTTTGGTATAGTGAGGCGCGAACATTTTTGTCATTTTCCCATCTAGCTCTGGTCTCGCTAGGTTATGGCTTATTTTTGCCCCGCCACTCTGTTTTGAAAATTGTACGTGGTAGCTTCATTCTACGCTTTATTCATTTCTATGCTTCATTATTACGAATGGTTGCAAAATTTACAAATGTTTTATTTTTTTCACTTGTTGCTCAAATATAAGAAATAGGTTATAAGACACATAAAAATGACCATGTTTGTTGTTTGTTGAATTGTTAAGTTTTTATATATTAAATATAATTATACCTATTTCTTTCGATACGACCTTTTCTCAACTTAAGTTTATTTGTTTTACAGGTTCATTCCTTTTTTTTTTTTAAGTAAATTTTACAGGTTCACTCAAACAACATCTAATCACTTAAACATTGAAAGGTTTGTGCGTATTATTTTACTCATAATTGCATGACTGTATAATATAGTTCTTTGTTTATGTTGTTGCTAAATGTTCATTTTATAGTAATTGTTTTTATTATATTATGTTTCAATATTGAATTATTTCAGCACAAGGCCAGTAATTTTTAGCCTATGAAATTGTGTAGCTGAGATAGAAGAAAAGATAATTGGGGAGGCAGAAAAATGACAATCATAAAGTCAACACGGTTCTCTATTTTCTCATACCATATGGTACATTTAATTTTTTCATAATACATATAATTTTAAAATAGTATAACAGTATAACGAGGTATTCATTTATATTGTTATAAGGTCTCTTTCTTGCATCTACTCCAACAATATTATAATGGTGAATTCCCAAATTGATGAAGAACAAAACTTAACAAAATTGGTACAACTATTTATTTGTATTTTTAATACATGAAGCTAACTGAGATACATTGTATAATGTGTTATTAGAAGTTCATTTCAAATATTAACTTGTAAGTGTGCAAATAACGAAATAGTAATATCTGATGCCTTATCCAACAAAGAATATTTCATTCACGAAGACTCACTTTACGCAGTTATTGAAAAAGAAATTTACGCCTTGATCGATTGGGTAGTTGTGAAAGACGTTATCCTTTTAAGTTAATATTTTTATTATTTTAAATATGCTATTACGTGTTTTATAACAAATTTGATTTGAGCACGAAGACAAATTTGTGCTACGGGTATGCACTAAAATAACAAACTTCGACCAAAAGTTCTTCTACGTGGCATACAATCATTACTTTTCTGGTGTGGATGCAGCCATTCATGAAGTTGCTCTTGCAAAGCCTAGGTATAATTACAACAAATACAGTAGAACCTCGATAAATTAATACCCAATAAATTAATAACTTCGCTTAAATAATAGTTTCTCTCAATCTCGACTCGGTAAAAACGTGTTAAATTATTAATTCGATAATTAAATAATTCGCTAAATTAATAGAATTTCCTTAGTCCCAACTGTATTAATTTATAGAGGTTTAACTGTAAATACTAATTGAAAATGTAAGATAATTTCGTCGTATTTATATATTATATATGGATTATTGAGGGCGAAGCTCTTCCTCAATATTCGTGATGGTAGTATAGAACTTGATGTCATTGTCTTTGGAGATGTTGGAGATGTTGATGCCAAAATACTTGAAGTGAAGTCCACAACGAGCATGGAGATGTACAATGTGGTATGCAATATAAAATTGTTACATGAAATTAAATTAGTCGAATTACATTTTATTTTTTTATGATCTTATGCAGGGTGATAGTTACAAGTCAAAAAAAAAAAAAAAAACTAAACTTTGAAATGAAGTTTTGGAGAGAATGTTCAAGTTTTTCAAACAAGAACATAATTTTTCAGAAGGCAGACATTCTGTTCCCATGTCAGCTGGATTGAACTCAGATGAGATTTTCTCAAGATCAATAACCCCTTGTTCAACTATATCACGAATGAAATGGAACTTCACATCAATGTGTTTAGTTCTATCATGAAAAACAGGGTTTTTGAACAATTGGATGCCAGACTGGCTATCAGAAAAATACTACCACTTTAGTGTTGTGAATATCAATCTCCAACAACAGTCCCTTAAGCCAAATGGCTTCTTTTATAGCTTCAGTAGCAGTTATATATTCAGATTCAGTAGTAGAGAGAGCAACAATGTTTTGGAGTTGAGATTTCTAACTAACACAAGAACCATTTAAGGTAAACACATAAGAGGTAGAAGATTTTATGTTGTCCCTATCATTAGCAAAATTTGAGTCCACATAGCCACATAGTTCAATTTCAGCTTTGCCTTTAAAAAATGTTAAACCAGTATTAACAGTACCTTTCAAATATCTAAGCAGCCATTTTAATGCCTCCCAATAAGGCAAACCAGGATTAGACATATATCTACTCAAGCAACTCACATAATATGCAATGTCAGGTGTGGTACTAACCATCAAATACATAACATAACCAATGGCATTGGCATATGGCACCTTTTTCATTTCAGAGATTTTAGGTTTAGTCTTGGGAGACTGTTCCTTAGCAAAAAATGTGAAGCAAGAGGAACAGATACATGTTTGGCAGACAGCATAGAAAATTTATCAATGATTTTTTCAATATAGGAGGATTGATTAAAAAACAAAGTACAGCCAGATATATCTCTAATTATATCCATACCAAGAATTTTTTTGCATCACCATAAGTTTCATATCAAACTCATCACTAAGACATTTAATCACATGATTAACAGTTTGAATGCAAGAACTAGAAAGAAGCATGTCATCCACATAGATAAGCAAGAACACATGAATTTTTGCAGATTCTTTAAAATACAAGCAGGGATCATATGAGCTTCTTTTAAATTTTAAAGACATCATGCAAGCATCAAACTTCTTGTTTCATTGCCTAGGTGACTGTTTCAGTCCATACAAAGATTTCTTTAATAGACATACATAATCAGGATGTTTTTTGTCAATAAAACCCTCAGGCTGGCACATATATATTTGCTTATCTAATTCACCATGCAGAAAACCTGTTTTCACATCCGTTTGTTTCAATTCCCAGTCAAAGTGAGCAATTAATGCAAGCATGATTCTAACAGTAGTGAATTTCACAACAAGAGCAAATATCTCAGTATAATCAATACATTCATTTTGGGTGAACCCCTTTGCCACTAGCCTAGCTTTGTATCTAATTGAATCAGACTCATGTTTAACCTTAAATAACCAATTACAGTCAACTAAAGAGCATGTAGGACGTTTAGGCACAAGAATCCAAGTATGATTAACATGTAAAGACTTCATTTCATCATTCATAGCATTTAACCAATCAACAAATTCATTAGAATTCAAAGCTTCCCTATAAGACTTAGGTTCATTACCATCTAGAGAGTCAAACACATGAAACACATGAGAAGCAAGTTGGTAATCATTCAAATGATGAGGCCTAACAATGTTTCTTCTATCTCTATCCTTAGCAAGTTGGTAATCACCAAGATCATTCACAGAGGGCACATCAAGATTAACATTTTGATCAAAAACAATGTTTTCGGGCATATCATTATTAACAACTTCATCTTCAGAGTTATCATTTTCAGTTTGAACAGAATTAACAGGTGGAATCTCCACCTCATTGGAAGTAATACCAGGAGAAGCAACATTAGAAACAGATAAGCATGGGAATTCATTTTCATTAAACACATCATTCCTGCTAATCACAATTTTAAAATCCTGATCACCATACAACCAACACCTATAACCCTTAACCCCTTCAGGGTATCCTAAGAAAACACATTTCACAGATCTGGGGTCAATTTTATCAAGTTTTTTATGAACATACACAGAACAGCCAAAAACTTTCAAATTTGATAAATCAACAGGTTTTCCACACCACTTAGATTCAGGCAATTCCCCACTCAAGGGCACAGAAGGAGAACTATTTATCAAATAAGCAGCTGTAAAAACAACTTCACCCCAAAAAGGTTTTCTCAAGCCAGAAGAATTTAACATAGATCTAACTCTATCAAGTAAAGTTCTGTCCATTCTTTCTGCAATTCCATTTTGTTGGCACATAAACAACAGTTTTGTGTCTCTTAATGCCAGATTCAGAACACAAAGTATCAAATTCAGCATTACAAAATTCAGTTCCATTATCAGTTCTCAAAGTCTTAATTTCCTTTCCAGTTTGGTTTTCAATCAAGGTTTTCCAATTTTTAAATCTTTCACAAACATCAGATTTATTCTTGAGTAAAAACACAAAAACTTTTCTAGAAAAATCATCAACAATAGACAAGAAATATTTATTACCACCATGAGTAGGAACTGGGGCTGGGCCCCACACATCAGCATGCACATATTCAAGTATGTTTGAACATTTTGAGGAATTGGGGAATGGGGATACACGAAATTTAACCTCAATTTGTTTCCCAAGAATGCATGAGTCACATATAGCCAAGTTGGTCACACAATCATCACTAAGATAACTATTCTCATGCAGAAGTTCAAGATCTTTACCACTTATATGACCTAATCCCTTATGCCACAGAATAGACATGTCATGATTAACAGTATTGGCATGCAAAATAGGTTCAGCAGAACACACATAGAGGTTTTTCATTCTAACAGCTTTGAAAACAAATTTATCATGCATCATGATTCTCTGACAACCATCTCCCCAATTACCATACAAACCACTATCTTCAAGGATAGCAACAGATAACAGATTACTGCTTAGTTTAGGAACATGCCTAACATTTATAAGAATTAATTCAAAACCAGATTCAAATTTCAGGCAAATAGTTCCAATTCCAACTACAGTTCCTTCACTATTATCAGCCATAGACACATTATAATTTTCAAGTTTCACATAAGAAGAAAACAGATGTCTATTAGGTGTCATATGATGGGTGCATGCAGAGTCAAAAATCCAATCATTATCACACAGAGAAGAGATCACAGAGTTGACATAATCATACATCACATCACCAACCATAAACACATCACCAAGATTATCAATCACAACATTAGCTTGTTCATTAGTTCTTTCCTTTTTAGGCTCAGAACATTCATTAGCATAATGACCACTTTTACCACAGTTGTAACACTTTCTGTCTTTGGCTTTAACTTATACCACCCCCTGCCCTTTTTTAGGTTTTTGTAAAGACTGGTTTTGGTTACAAGAAGAAGCCTTATTCTGAAATTTATTTTGAAAATTATTTTGAAATTGATTTTTAGGCTTCCCTTTCACAAAATTGATTTCACCAAAAGATTTACTACTCTTGGTAGTTTTTAAATCCAGTTCTTTGCTTTTTAAACCATTGATCACAATATCCAAACAAACCTTATCTCTACCATATTTAATGGCAGATTTTACATCACTATAAGTATCAGGAATAGCATTTAACAAAACAATACGAGAGTCATCATCAATATTTTTGTCTCCAGTTAACTTAATATCCTGAACCAATTTTGTAAAAATGTCAAGGTTCTCATCAATATCTTTGTTTAAATCCAGTTTAAATCTGAAATTTTTTTCCAACAAAACTATTTTTTAGGGCAAGGAGGTTTCAGTATAAAGTTCTTCCAATTTATCCCATAAGGCTTTAGCATTATCTTGTTTTCCTAGTTTTCTAATCACAGAATCACTCAAATTCAAGATAATCAAGGAATAGGCAAATTCATCAAATTCAGCTTTCTTAGCAGCAGTAGTGGTATCTTCATATGCTAATGTAACAGCTTTAAAACATTTTTGTTGGACTAAAACACCTTTTATTTTCTGTTGCCAAATAGGAAAATCTCTTTTTCCATCAAAAGGAGCCAAGGGATAAGCATTCATGATATCACACATATAAAGGCACATAAATTACACATAATCACACATAATCACTCAGACAGAGAAATTAACAAATAATTTGTAGATGCCCACCCCCCCCCCCCCCCCCCCCCCCCCCCGCCCCCCGACAGATTCTTGCGACACTGAGGTGGTCTGGACAAGAGAAGGGCTGTTGAGAGCAATCCAGACTAGAAAATAAATGCGAAAGTAAAGAAGAAATAAGGGAAAGAATCAAGTTAGGTCAAATAATGCCACACATGGCCACATTCACACAGGGCCACCACGCCACACAGGGCTCCCAAACTCCACAAGTCAAAATACATGAAAATTAAACTAGAGTTTTAGAGGTGTTACCTTGGCAAAACCATGTTAGGTTTTGATACTCCGTTTTGAGTAGAGCTAAGCTATAGCCATAGCTCTGATACCACTATAGGGAATCTGCCAAGCTCCATGTCTAATATAGATATGTATAAATTCTCCTTAAGCAGTATTGATTACTGCTAAGAAGAAGATATACTCAAGTAATGCAGAAAAAGAAGAAACAAAGGTGAATAAAACTGAAAGAAATTATAATAAGAATTATCAGCTCAGTCTTCCAATTTTTCATACCAGGGATTCACACTTTTCCACAATACACCACTAGAGTACCACAAGAAGAACTTATCTTCTTTCTCTCTCAATCACAAACCCTAGCTTCACCCAGAATTTCACAAAGGAAAGAACAGATCAAGCACTCAAGCTTACACTCTCACCCTAACCCCATTTTCAGAACTCAAAAGAAAAACTGAAAGATTTAGGTCGAGATTAGCTTTGAATCTGTGTCTTATCTTCTTCCAGCCTTCATACCCATATTTATAAAGACAGAAGTCAAATAGAGTCGGTGAAGGCTGTACTGGAGGGTCAAAGTCAGCCATGTACCATGCACTTTGACCTCCAGCCATGACAGAGTCAAGGCAGTACAAGGGAGCAAGAAGACAGAACCAGGAGCGATGGAGGAAAATGAAGAAGACTAGGGTTTTCAGAAATGAGGGTAAAGAAGAGAGATAAGAGAGTATTTAAGTGAGGGGGTAAACGGTCCAGATTAATCCAAAAATCCAACGGATGGATTTGGTTACATCTGATTTGGGCTCACTCATCTTGGACTCAACTCATGGTGGTGTATGTAAGATAGATGAATTGGGCTTTCTAGCCCAAAACACATTCGGGCGAAAAACCAACAATTTGAGTATCTTGGAACGCCGTTATAGCGGCCGGGACGGGGTTAGTGGAACCGGAACAGGGCCACCGCGGGTCCGCGACAAAGTTCCGGCATATAGCGGCTGGCGTGTTCTGAAATCTTAAAGAAGCGATTTATCCGCCGGAACGCGCACCGTGGCGGCGGTTTACTGTGTTGTTCATGGCGGCAGAAATGGATTAGGGGCTTGTGACGCCGACAATTTTATTTAGTTCTGACTGCACTCAAGTTTTCAAATGTTACAACTTAGTCCCTATATTTTATGATTTCTATTAAAATAAATAAATGGGTAAATAGCACTTAAACCTCTTGTGATTTGGAAATTTTGCACATGACCCTCTTATGCTATAAAATTAAGCACAAGGCCTCCTTATATGGTATGAAATTAGGCAGATAGCCCCTTGTGATTTTGACATTTTGCACATGACCTACTTATGGTATGAAATTAGCACATAACCCTCTTGTTCATAAGTGATAAGGCTCATATCAGGTGGTTCAGTGATTCCTTTCAGCTGAATCTCTTTGTCGTTGTGTCTTAAGGTCATGGTACTTTCTTCATAATCAAAGCAAGTTGGACCAAACTTCTTCAAAACGTCTATCCCAACACCAAATCACAACCTCCAAAGTAGTAGAGTTGCCCCAATATAGAAATAATATCCTTCATTTTCCCACTGTAAGTTAGGGCAATTGGAATGACATTGTAACTATTGCCCGTCAGCGACAATAACTCTCATAGGTTTGGTCATCACCACTTCACAACCAAACTTGCTAGTTGTTTGAGGGTCTAAGAAGCTATGTGAACTTCCTGAGCCTAGCTAGATTGTGAGGTAATTGTTTGTTTTGTATTGTCCAAGAACCTTCAGTGTTTTGGAGGTTGAGTACCCAGCCAAAGCACCGAAGGAAATCTTGCATAATTCCCCTCTCTCAGCACCAAGATCCTCGTTCTTCTCCCCGTCCTCGTCCTCGTCCTCCTCCTCCCCTCAATGTCTTCAATCTCTTAAATTGGAATAGGTACACATTGAATTTGGTAAAAACCTTTACTCCTATGACCAGGTACAAACTTGTCATCTTAGTTCTAATGTAGGCCCACAAGGTTTTAACGAGGCACCGTTTACAATAATGGAATAATAAAAAAATTTTGGCCAGAATAAATTATTATATAATTAAGGGAAAATGAGGGATAACCCCCTCAATACACAAAATAATAGAGTCCATGCCCATTTTAATATTCACTATTTGTAAAGAAATCTAAAATCAATATTATGAATTGTGAGAACCCCCTCACGTGTTTATTATTCCAATTTTGTCCTTTCTTCTCCCACTATTTCTCACTCTTCCCCTCTCTCTACTCAACCGTCCCTTTCTTTCTCTCTCCTACCCCTCTTTTTATATTTTTTACGTATCTTTTTTTTCCTCTTTTCTCTCATTCACTTTCTCTCTCCCCTCTCTCTCTTCCCTGATACATCTCTTTCAATTTCTCTTTTCTTTTCTTTTTCTCAAATCATTTGCTCTGTCTCTCTTCTCTACTAAAATGGACTTCTATATCTTCTCTACCAAAATTGACGGATCCATAGCCGTCGCATCTTCATTGCTACCATTGGTTCACCCGGTCTAGTAACAATGAAACGTTCAGATCTGTTTTCTGACGAAGCAGCATCCACCGCCGCTCTTTCTTAACGCACCCCCCACCGCTGATTTTCTAACTCAAAAATCTCCGCCGCTAGAGTCTTGCATTATTGTCTCGGAGCCTTATGCTCATTTTATTGGCTCAGATCTAATTTTTCAAGAAAAATTACGGCTAGTGATAGTTGTGTTGTGGAAATTTTTTTTTAGGAAAATTGAATTTACAAGGAAGGTATCCATATGCTTTAAACTATTGAGATCATTTGGGACTTTGGGCGTAATTGTGAAAGTGTTGGAATTACTTACCGATGGATAAATAATTTAATGGTGGTGAATTTTGGTCAGAAAATTATGGTACATAAATGATCATTGACTACTATAAATTAGTAGTTAACTATCACAATTTATAGCTAACTATTAAATTTCATAGTTAACTTTCACTATTTTGTAGTTGACTGACACAATTTTATAGTAAACTAGTACAATATTATAGTTGAGATCGTTTAGGACTTTTGGCGTAATTGTGAAAGTGTTGGAATTACTTGTCGATAGTTGAATAATTTGAGGGTGGTGAGTTTTGGTCTTAAAATTATGGTATATAAATGATTATTGACTACTATAATTTAGTAGTTAACTATCACAATTTATTAGGGTTGGGCATTTGGGATCGGGATTCGGGATCCCGTCCCGTCCCGATCGGAATTTTACTATTTGGGACTAAAACTTCGGGAATTCGGGATTACGGGATTCGGGATTGGGATTAGAAACAAATACGGGATCGGTATTAGGGAATTGGTTCAATCCCGATCGGGATATTTTAATCCCGAATTGGGAAAAAAAGAAAAAAAAAACTAATAAAAAATACACACACACACACACACACACACACACATATATATATATATATATATATATATATATAT
>NW_012193445.1:1277908-1308050 GCF_000504015.1 Erythranthe guttata
CCTTGGTCTTCGCAGCTAACCGAGGCGATCTGCTGATTATTGTGAATGAGAGTTTAGGTAGTTATATCTTCTTATATATACTAGTTATGTATATGCATATATATGTGTGTATGTATACATATAGTCAACGACTCGAGTTGTACAAACCATCATTTGACAAAGTCAACTGGCTAGAATCATGCATGTGGATGGATGGTTTACTTTGAATAGTCCTCGCCGAAATTCATAACTTAAGGTTTGGCATGAAATATCTACCTTAATAACCTCATCTTTCTATTATTTATTTTTTTGCATATAATAGAAATATTGTATCTCCCTCTAGGGTTTAATTTTCTAACGAAATATTTTTCAAGTTTATTACAAGAATGTAATGGTACTAGTTATATATATTATCAGATTTGTAGTGTATCATTAATATTTCCTCTTCATGGTATGATGGTAAACATTTTTTTTTTTTTGGTAATAAAGTAACTTGCAGCCAACCATATAGGTATTATGGATAAACCTACACTCTCGTATAATAGTTTGCAAACCATACGAGAAACGTAAACCACACTAGACTAACCATGTGTGACGAATTCGACTTAGTAACCTAGCAACCGTTGGTAATAGAATTCGAACATGGGTCAATTGACACAGGCTCACTTGCTCCAACAATTAGGTCATCCTTTACGTGTTAAAAATTATGGTCTCATTAATATTTCCTTTTTATGGTCACCAATTTTAAACCAGGTAGCATCATTGCAACAAAAATTATATGTTATTGTAAATTTTATTATTTTTAATTTTTTGTGATAATAGATATATGTAGGGTCGCTCTAAAAACTATTTGGTGTAGTAGTGACATCGATTTAATTATATTCAAAATTAATTCAAAAAAAATTCACCCCTTTGATATTAATACATAGATCGAGTTATATCATAAATATTTTATTCTATTTCTGAATAAATAAAAGAAATATTATAATAATAATGTAATTTGCAATTATTTCTTAATTCAAAATAGATTGACAACTCAGCAGGGAAAAACAAAATCAAAATTTGATCATATCTCTTGTTATTTGTGGTTGTCATTTTCATAATTGAGTCATATAATAAAACAACTAAAAATGTCAACATCAATATAGGCATTTTCAATATTATTTTTCAAACATTGAGGCGTCAAGTACACGATGTTACGTTGTTTGCGTAGAGATTGAGATTATTTGCAAGCATTTGTTGATTGGTTCACATGATATACGTATGTATGGTGTATATATATATATATATATATATATATATATATATATATATATATATATATATATATATATATATATATATATATATATATATATATATATATATATATATATATATATATATATATATATATATATATATATATATATATATATATATATATATATATATATATATATATATATATATATATATATATAGATAGATATATAGGGAAACAGTGTAATAATAATAATATTTTTTATTATTATTATGGTAAATTACAACCACCCATGAGGTATGGTCAAATTATGGAAATCCCCCTCCTGTTTGGATAATTATGAAAACACCCCCTTAACTATAAATTTTCTTACATGTCCACCCTTGCGGTTTCAAATTTAGTGGAAACTTCTAGATTATATGGAATATTCTCAAGTTTGTACCCGTTGTATCCCATTCGAGCTCCACATTTTGAAGCAAGATGATCATAAGATGTGTTTTTTTGGTTTGTATATATCGAATTGTAGTACATCAAAAACTATATGTTTGTATAAAACAAGTACAAATTAGAGCATATTACACTGAATCTAGATGAGTATGTGGAATTTGACACCATAAGAGTGGAGGTGTAAGAAAATTTATAGTTGGGGGTTTTCGTAATTACCCAAACAAGAGGGGGATTTTTTTAATTTGATCATACCTTAGGGGTAGTTGTATTATTATTATTATTATTATTATTATTATTATTATTATTATTATTATTATTATTATTATTATTATTATTATTATTATTATTATTATTATTATTATTATTATTATCACCTCTATAAATTACTGATTATTTGAAAATTTTCTCATAAAAATTCAAATGTGAGAGAGTGATAAGGCCCTTGACTAATTCAAAATGAATTGTGTTGTACAGTTGGCGAGAATATTTTATCAATGATGAAAGAGGAGGAAAGAAAGTGGAAATATTTTAACTAAACAATTGTAAAAGCAAAGCTTTGAGTTATTAATAATGTATAATAAACTTTTTCTACGCCAAGACCAAGAAAATGGGGTGCATAAATACTTTATTATTTGTAGCAATTGGATATATATTTAAGCCGACTTTCCTCCTATCTCAACTTGACTTGAGCTAACTCATTCTTGAACCGTGCAGCCTTATACTCCAAGAAAACCTATAATCAACCAATTATTTATTGAAATTTCATTAATTACTGAATGATTAATAATCAAATTATTAATTAATTTTCTTTAAAGCTAAAAAATTATTAACAGATATTTATTTATTTATTAATCACTAACAATTATCAACCAATTATTAACTAATTATTCATTATTAATTATTAAATAATTAATTAATCATTATTTACTAATTAAATAAAAATTCAAACTATTATTTAACAATTAATAAACATTTATTATATATTAAAAAAATTAGTGAGTGTAAAATGTGGCGGAATAGTCGAGTTAGGCAAAAAAGGTATGTTTGATAGGATATTTTTTTACTGCAACAGTCAAATCATGTTTGAAGTAGAAAAAAACTTTTCAAAAAATTTGAGAAAATCTTTTGAGAAGCTTAATAAGAATTCGTTTTCCGAAAAACAATAAGATGGAATAAAATGAAAACGCTACCATACATTGCCTAGGCATTATGTATTTCGTGATGATTTGTATACACTTCTAAACTTAAAACAAATTTCATTCTAGATGTTTAGTATATAGTTGGGTGTTAAGATCTACAATAGAATAGTTACAAGTGTTAATATTAAAATATTATAGGAGCAATTTGATTGTCATGATGATCGTTCTTCCCATCTTAGTTTAGCCTTTTCTGGTTATTTGGAGGAAAATAACAATATGGTGTGCCTGAGAAAATAAGGTTTTGAGTACATACCTGATGTACTTTAATGAAGCCCATAAATTATACGTATAATATGCTATAAGTGTCTCAAACAAAACATAATTTGAATTAAATGACAAGTCTAAATCTATTTTTTTAATAAATCTTTACTTTGAAATAATATATGACTCACATCCTTAAAAAAAATTAATCCCTATCTTGCCCTTATACCCTAAATCTTATAAACTACACATTTACGTTCCTCCTTCTTCTTCTTCTTCTTCTTCTTCTTCTTCTTTCTACTTCTTCTTCTTCTTCTTCTTCTTCTTCTTCTTCTTCTTCTTCTTCTACACCACCACTCCATGATTGAGGAGGGTAGATGGCCCAGCGGCGGCGCTCGAGGTTCAAGGATGATGCTGGTGGTGCGGTGATGTTGGGGTAGGCGATAGCGATGTAGGTGGGGTAGGCGTTGGTGGCGTGGGTGGGGTAGGTGGCCATGGCGTCAACAATATAGGGTTTGGAGGGTGGATCTAGCATTTGGTGGAGCGGATCTAATTTTTTTTGATTTGATGTCTATGAGTTACTATAGGTGTCTAGCGGCTACGATTCAAAGGATGAGCTAGGGTTTCAAGAATATGCGATCATAGATGTCTACAGATTACTACGGTTTCCACGATTTCCTACGGGTGTCTATAGATGACTACGACCGATTTTGTTTTTTAAATCATAATTTTCAATATTATGTAGAAAAAAAGGGAAAAAATAGATTTCTTTAATTGCGAAAAAATACGAAAATGAAAAAAACAAAAAGATTAGGGGCTCTTTGACATAACCCCCCATTACTTTTTTTAATGGGGATAGGCCCAAAATATTTTAGACCATTTGAGAAAAGCTCATGATCCAATTTCAGCCATTGTGTTTCCCAGCCTTACCCCCGCCCGCCACCTCATCACAGCTGGGAGCGCTCCAGCGATTTTTTTTTTTTTTCCGTTTTTTTAATCGACTATGAAGCATAGTCGATTAAGCCTTAATCGACTATGCTTCATAGTCGATTAAGGAAATTATTTATTTTTTAACTTTTTTTTTGTTTCTAATTTTTTTTTTTTTACTTTTTTTAAGGAATTTTTTTTTTATTTTTTAAATTTTTTTCTCTATCAGGTTCATTAATGGATAGTCGATTAAAAATTTAACTACTAAAAATAACAAATCACAATTACAAAAAAAATACAAAATCAATTATATTTAAAAAAAAATACAAACATTGTAATTGATTTATACATTGGAATCAATAAAACAAAAAATAAAAAAAATTAAAAAATTTAACAACTAGAGTCGGTTAACCTTAATCGACTACTGAACATAGTCGATTAAGCCTTAATGCTCTTCTGCCACGCTCCCACCAACCCAACATCCAAAAACCGCCGCCATAACCATCACTACCACACACACATACGCCACCGCCAGCAGACCCATCGCAATCTTCCACCCAAAACCGCCGCCGCCAGCAGACCCATCGCAATCCTCCACCCAAAACCGCCGCCACCAACAGACCCATCGCAATCCTCCACTCAAAACCGCCGCCACAACCATCATTACCATCACCATCCACGCACACATACGCCGCCGGTAGCAGACCCATCGCAATCCTCCACCCAAAATCGCCGACGGTAGCAGACCTGTTGCTCAGAGACGAGCCTTGTGGAGTGTAGAAATTTGTATCGTGGCTCTCGTCGTCAGAGGACGACATCGGCGGCGGCGAGTTTATGATCGGCGGTGGTGGGGGAGGCTGCTTCGTCAGCGGCGGCAGGGGCTGGAGGTCGGGGCTGGGTCTGTAACGGTTGGATTTGTGTGTGTAATTTGTGTGTGTGTGTGTGTGTGTGTGTGTGTGTGTTTGTGTGTGTGAGAGAAAGAGGATGCGATGAGGTAAATGAATTACCAGTGTTGGAATCGGAGAGCTGATGCGATGTAGAATTATTGCCTTCAATGTCTCTATTCAATTCAGCCGTGAATGCCTCCACGTCTGCCCCTGAATGCAGTGTTTCATCCTGCCAAACAATTATGCCCCCATGTTAACACACACACACACACAGTAAGAAAAAAATAAGAAGCCCAGTATCGAGCATCACACAAAACACACGAATTCGACAGAGCATGAATCAATACGAAATGTAAAAGTAAATAATTTAAAAGGAAGAAGACGACGAACCTCGTCTTCCTCGAGGAATTTCATGAGATTAGGATCCACAATGGGGCAACTTAGTCAATGGCTATAATTTAGGGGTAATAAGGGTGGTTTGGGAATTATTAAATAATATTTGGGTAGAATATTAGGTAAGGGGGTTTTCTCTAATTATTTTTGGGAGGGGGGTTTTCTTAACTCATTTACCTAGATGAGGGGGGTATTGCTAATTATCCCAAAAGATTAATGTGTTCTACGTAAAAAAAAAAAAAAATGTTAGATGCAAAAATGAAAATGTTAAATGCAGAATAAAAAATGATAATGCACTTTAAATATTAATTACTTAGTGCATATTTCATATTTTGTGTATGGAGAGCATTTCTGGAAAGAAATTTATAAAGGATGTGAAGCAAAAGTTTAGTTAAACTTATTATTTAATTATAATAAGTTTTTTCACCAAGAACCTATATCATAAGACCCCTAAATTATAATTATAAATATGAGGCTAAACAATAAATGAAGATCACGCCCAAAATTAACATAGTTTTGCATATAAATAGTTTAATTATCATTGGAGGTAATTTTTAAACATTTTTACCGCACAATATTTTTCTTATATTTTGTGAGAGATTTCCTCCATATTTTTCCCTCGGACTTGGACTGACTTAAGCATCGGAGACCATTTGCTGGAACCAAGATCCGGCGCCCTAATGTGTATTTTTTACGGAGGAAATGCCTCATTTTCTTCTCTTCTGACTAAAGAAGATTGTTCAAGAATTGTTTTGGTTCTTGAAGAATAATTTTAGGTTCGAGAATTGTTTTGAGGTGATTCGAGTTGGTTTATTGTTGACCGCATCATTTTCGCGCCATCTATGGGAAACCATGGAGCTACCGTGTTAAAAAATGCAAACTCGAAGAACATCCACGGTGATAGCGGTGAAGAAGAGCAATCCACCCATGTTCAGCCGCAAGTTGTAGGAAATCAAAGGTCACCGCCTCCGAATCTACCCGATGGCGTCGTCACGCTTACAATGACCCTGGATTTACTTTTGGCAATGATGGAAGAAGTTACAAAGAAGATAGATGGGGAAGCCATGGAAAAATTTGTGGCTACTCAAAATGGATAAGAATGCAAATCTCCGAGTCGCGCTTCAAAATCACACAGTCGAACTGGCTCACCTGAAGGAGCGACACAATTCGTATCTAGGAGACACCCTAGGCACCTGGCACATTCGCATGCATGAAAAGAGCATCTCCTCAAGCGAAGAGAACCCAAGCCATCAAATGCTCAACGATCAGCTGGACAACAAGAGTCAAGTATTCCAATTGCAAGGGAAAGGCCTTATGTTGCCGCATCCGATGTTGAAATAAGCCTCTAAGAAATTATGTCAAATTGAAAAAGTCATTTCTCTACAGCTATTTTGGCCGAGCCTCTACTGGCAGGTGTGAAGATTCCACAACTCCTAGACTATGAAGGAACTAGCCATCCGCATGAGCATTTGGACAGGTGGATAGCTAAGCAAATCTATACTGTCTATGTGATGCCGCATATTGCAAGATTTTTCGAACAACCTCGGGAAATACTTTGAAGTGATTCGATCAACTTCTTGCAGGAACTGTTGAGAATATAAAGAAATTCACTCATAAGTTTCTGGATCAGTTCTCCATCAACAATGGATCAATTCTCCATCAACAGAAGATACCTGAGGATGCCAAATTTACTTGTTCACCATTATCCAATAAGAGCATGAATTGTTAAGAGAATATGTGCAACGTTTGTCTCAAGATGTAGTTGAAATTCCGTCTGGTGACCATGCTCTCTTGGCTGGAATAATTCACCAAAACTAGTTGTATCGACGGTTCAGAAAGTGTGTAGCAGAAAGGCCACCACACAACCTTGTCGAGTTATTAGACAGGTCAGATAAATATATCAGCACTGAAGAGACGATTAACTTAACTCAGAAGAAATGAAAATGTGAAGAAGAGGCGACATGAGGTGTCCAACAAAGAGGATGGATGTGCTATCCCTTATAAAACCCAACAATTTACTCCCCTCAATGTGCATCTCAGTTAGGTGTTTATTGTAGTGAAACAAAAAGGATTGATCCGACCTCCAAAACCCTTGATGAAGATGAAGAATGCGAAAAGTGAGAAGCGGAATAAATATTTTCGTTTCCATCGCAACAAGGGGCACGATACGGGGGATTGCTTCAATTTGAAACAGGAGATTGAAAGACAAATACAACGAGGACATTTAAGAGAATTTGTAAGAATTCTATGTGATCAGCAAAATGAAGAAAGATGACGAGATGGCTGAAATCACGTGCGGCCAAGAGGTCGCCAGGAGGGAGAGCATCAACACGGCCACCACAATGACAATCTACCTACAGGTAAAACCATAAACGTGGTTTCAGGTGGACCTTCTTGCGGCGATTCTAGAAGTTCCAGGTGATCTTTATTGCGAAAGGTTGGGGGAACTAATCTCATACCAAATGGTACACCACCCCCAATTTGGTATGAGACAAAGGGAGTACTTAATAATTAGTCTTATTGTTTACTTAAGTAAATTTTATAAATATTATACTGTAACTCAAACATCAATATTAATAAAAAGGGTAAAATACACTTTATCCCCTTATACTATACTATATGTAACACATATCCCTCGTATTTTGAAAAATACACTCACCCCCTTATTTTAACATTCAACACATTTGACTATTAACGATGTTTGTAGTATACTAAATGTAGTCATAATTTTATATTTCAGACAAATATAAAATTTAAGTTTAATTATCAAAATATAGTAAAAATATGTAAAATAAAGTTAAATACCAAAATTGGATAACGAATCTTCTTATACAAACATCATATTATTTGATGAATCTATTATTTATTTATATTATAGTGGAATTCATCATAAAGATTATTGAAATATAATTTTAGTTATAAACAAAATCATCAACCGATAAGATAAGTTACATTTACATGTTTTTAAACAGTTGAAGAATTCTCCAAGTTAATTGTTGAATTGTTTTATTACTTCATTTAATTAATCACATTTTGAATTCATCAAATGTTTTGTTTCTTTTATATTAAATTGATTTAAATAAATAAAAACCAGAAATGAATAAATTATAAATTATATAAAATTTAATTCATTAATAAAAAATATGTATATTCAATTTATATTATTTAAATTTCAAGACTTTAATTTGCAATAAAATGTACTAAATTTGACGTTACGAAGAAATATATTTTTTAAATTAAATATTAATGAAGTTTATATTTCGTCCAGTATTTGAAAAACTATATTATCTACAGTTATCATTAAAATTTAATATTTATTAATAATATAAAAAATCAATCATAAAAATAAGATGTCATGTGTTAAAGAGAATTAAAACAAATTGAATGTGAGAATAAAGTTATAAGTTATTTTACTACTAACACTGTTAATTATCAAATAAGTTGACCGTTATTCTTAATGGGCGATCTTTGGCTTTCTCACGCCGGAGAGGGGTATTCGACAAGGCGATCCAATTTCCCCTTATCTTTTTCTTTTTTGTGCGGAAGCGCTTAGTGCTCTGATCATCGAACGAGAAGAGCGACGAGGTAATATAGCTGGTTTGACTGTATGCAAAAATGCACCAAGAGTATCTCACTTACTTTTCGCAAATGATACAATAATTTTCTGCAACGCCAATATCTCTTCGGCCACTTGCGTGAAAAAATATATCGAGAATTTATGAAAAGGCTTCGGGTCAAAAAGTGAATTATCAGAAATCTAGCATCGTTTTTAGCAAAACGACTACCTCGGCGAATAAGGAGATAATCAGAGCTGCACTTTCAATGGAAGTAGTTGACAAACACAAACAAGATAAATACTTGGGACTCCCCTTAGTGATAGGAAAATCAAAACGGGAAGTATTCGCTAATATCCGAGACAGGGTTTGGAAACGTCTTCAAGGATGGAAGGAGAAATGGCTATCGAAGGGAGGAAAAGAAATCCTTATCAAGGCTGTGATTCAAGCCATCCCTACGTACGCAATTAGCTGCTTCAAACTTTCAAGGTATTTTACGGATGAAGTTAAGGGGTCTATGGCTAAGTTTCGGTGGAAGGATAATCGAGGGAAGGGGATTCATTGGATTAAATGTCCCGATATGTGCTTGAGCAAAGGTTGTGGAGGTCTCGGTTTCCGCAACTTAGACGCTTTCAACCCAGCTCTTCTTGCTAAACAAGTTTGGCATCTTTTGGTTTCGCCGGATAGCTTATTAGGGAGGATATACAAGGCGCGATACCACCCACAATCTGATATTTTTGGTGCATCGTTATGATCAAATCAATCATACACTGGGAGGAGTATATGGGGTGCGATATCTCTGTTAGATAAGGGTACTCGATGAAGAATTGGAAGTGGAGGAAAGGTGTCAATATGGGGCGATAAATGGCTTCCGAGAGTAACTACTTTTAAACATTTTACTCCTAGGGGGTAGTTGGCCAATGGAGATGAGGGTCCAAAGTCTCATTGACAATGAGTCTGGTCGTTGGAATATACATGTCTTATCCTCAATTTTTTACGAAGATGATATAATGTATAATGTCTATTCCTCGGGAATTCTGTTAACGAAGATAAGATTATTTGGCACTATAATCAGAGTGGTGTATTGACTGTTCGTAGCGCTTATCACTTAGATGTACACTTAGAGAAGGAAAGAATGGGCCTAAACACCGCTAGCAGCTCCTCTATGGCTCCCACGGGGTCATGGAAATGGTTATGGGGTTTGAAGCTTCCGAGTAAAATAAAAATCTTTTTTTGGCATTGTTGTAAAATCTTCATCCTACGCAGCTGAATTTGGTACAACGAAGGGTGCTTGAGGTAGGTATATGTGAAGTATGCAGTGATGACGACGAAGATGTTCTCCATTGCCTATCAATGTGCTCTTTCGCTAGACATGTGTGGGCGCTAAGTGGAGTGCCATGGTCGACTTATTGGCCGAGAGAGCAAAATTTTCTCGATTGGTTTATGCGCATGAAAAGGCAGCAAGATAATGCGCAATTTGAATATTGTGTTGTATTGTGTTGGGCCATTTGGAATAAGAGAAATAAGTGCTATTTCGAGGAAGTAAATTATTCAGCTATGGATGTCATTGTTTTCGCCAAGAAGTTTATCATGGAATTGTGAGGAGCGTTCTCAATTGTTCTTAGTCCACATTCGTCTCGAACTGTTGGTAGAATGCTAATTCATTGGGAGGCGCCACCTAGGGATGTGTTAAAAATAAATTTCGATGCTTCCCTTGCTTCAGATGAAAATAGTTGCGGTTTAGGTGGATTAGCAAGATCTTTCGATGCTAAATGTGTTGATTGGTTCTCTTCTTGCTGCAATCAACGTCTAGACGCATCTACAACAGAGGTAATGTGTTGGTGGTAATACGTACACGCAAGTACACGTATCGTACAAGTAATAAAGTGGATTTTTTAGTCCAAGTATCGATCCCACAGAGAATATTTAATTATTTAATTCTAGACGCTAAATCCTACCAATTGTTATCATGCCCACCATACACAGTCGAAAGATAAACAATTATACTAAATTAACTAAACTAAATTAAAACAAATTAAAAGGTCAAAAGCAAGAAACAAATAAAAACGAAGTTTTAATCTAGGATTTTATTATTCCCCCTATGTGATTATTACTCCCCCAATTCCTTCAATTATGCAAGTAATTAACTCGGATTATTAACATGGGATGCTAAATTAATCATAACCCGCTTCCGCGAGTATAACGATTCTAATACTCTAGATTCAATTAATGTATTCCTATGCAATTAATTCTACAACACAACATTAAGCATAAATCTCAATAATACTACCTAAGAGATTAACTATATTCCTATGTTAATACCACAAATGTTCTTCTACCACAGTTCTAATTATTAACCCGATCTTCCGATTCATGCGATTAACAATAACATAAAAGCACATAAGGTGATCAAGTTCATGCACTTAATAAAACAAAGTATAAGAAATAATCTGGAATTAAAACTTGCATAAAATTACAGAATTGGGTTCATAAATCCCACATAGAGTTAAAATAAAATCCTAGAAATAAAAGAGTTAGCTACTCATGATTAAAGTAAAAATAAAATAATAATTCATGAAAAGATAAACTATGCTTGTAATCTTCGAATTCTTCGTCTTCGTTATTGTTTCGTTGCCCCTGAAATTGCGTAAGAGATTACTCCTCAATTGTGTGCTTGACTTGGTCTTATATATGGTGAAAAACGTGGAGAAGAAGGTAGTTTCCTTGTGCAATTAGAATTCCTTTACTGTGCTTCTACGCCTTCTCGGACGGCCGTCAGGATTTTCAGCTATAATTCCAAACGGTCGTCTCAATTCGAGAGACTTTATTCTTCAACAGATGAAATTCGGACGGCCGTCTGAGATTTAAGTGTAATTCTCAGACGACCGTATGGGCTCTTATTCTTCAGGTTATTGGCTTCTTCACTTTTCGCCCATATTTTCTCTTAAATTGCAGTTTTGACCCCCTATTTATCCAATTCTTCAATACCTAAAACACGATAAATCAACATTTTAAGCACCAATTATCAATAAAATACACCAAAAGCTCCAATTACAAGGTACGATTAAGTGTAAAAATATACACTTAACACAATGGCAGCACTCAGAGCCATGGAGTTCGCTCGCGATCATGATATGCATCGAGTTGTTTTAGAAAGCGATTCCAGCACCATTGTCGCAGCTATCAAAGGTGAAGGATGGTCTTTCTTCAGCTTTGGTCACCTCATCGACTATATCAAAAGACTCTCATCCGTATTTGAAGACTTCAAAGTTTGCCATGTCAAAAGGGAAGATAACCCTTCCCACAAAATCGCAAAATCGTCCTTAAGGTCGACTTTTACGGCTAATGTTCTCCCATATTTCATATCTAGCATTGTAATTTCTGATTTTTCTCATTAATGGAATTATAAGTCTGCTTTTCTCAAAAAAAAAAAAACAAAAGTTGACCGTTAATTTAAAGGGGTAAGTGTATTTTTCAAAGAACGAGGGAATAAGTGTTACATATGGTATAGTACAAGGGAAAAAAGTTATTTTACCCAAAACCAATTTATGAAAATAAAGAAAAATTTAAGTAATAAACGTGGATGATCAAAACAATTTTAAATTTTGAGGTCAATGAAAGAAAGTAAATATGTGGGTGTACACATATAACTAGACCGAAGGGAGGTCAATATAGTTTACTCAACATTTAGTGAGGGGTAAAAAAATAATTTTAAAAAAATAATTGAAAAAATAATTGGTCAAATGAGTTAAGTCTTTGCTACTATCCAAATTGAAGGGAAATATGCATAATTTTTCACATTAGAGGCAGTTTAGCTGTAATCACACCAAGCATCAGGGTCGTGATGTAGTAAATTTACACTTTCTTTAAGGAAATTGCGGTAAATTTGACCAGAGTGATCATAGCACAAGAGTAATATCAAAAAAAAAAAAATTGTTTCAAACAATATTTATGTACGAAAAAAGACTTAATTGTTTTAAACAATATTTATGCAGAGAAATTCAAGATAATGAAAATTACCAATTATCACAACAAAATAAAAGAAATTTTGATGTGAGCATTTTCCATGCATGAATTAATATAACAATTTATTTTAGTTATTTTCTTTTGGTTTTATTTTCTTATTGATTTCGATTTTTGCATAATTTTATTTTATAATATTTTGATACATAAGTAGAAACATGAAGTTTTGTACTTATTTGATTTTATTTAAAAATATTTTTGTTTTAAAATATAGTATCAGTATGTACATTTTATTAATTAATCATAAGTTATATACTAAGTAAAATCATACGTAATCACGTGCAACGCACGTGGTGCTTGCTAGTAATAATAATAATTATTATTATTATTATTATAATAAATATATAAAAAAAAAAAAAAAAAAAAGAACACCCTAAAAGAGGATTTCTTTTTTCTAGTCACGGAACCTATCAACCACAGTCACCAAAAGAACAACTGTTAACTCTGAATCGAGTCAGTATTTGATATCAGTAATTGTACATACTCAAACATAATGAAACCCAAAACTTATAATTATAAGTATGAGACCCGACTATAGTTAAGCCCAAATTAATACATCAAACCCATAATTAAATAAATTTGTTATATAAATAGTTCAATTATTATTCTAGATATATTAAAAAAAAATTACTATTCTAGATAATTTTTTATATTCTTTACTGCATAATGTTTTTTCTTACATTTTGAGAGAGATACTTTCCATATTTTTCTCTCGGACATGGACTTGACTTAAGTTTCAGAGGTTTCTCCCAATCGAAGAAAATCGTTCACGGATTGTTTTGTTTCTCGAAGAATTATTACAGGTTAAAGAATTGTTTTGAGGTGATTCAAATTAATGTATTGTTGACAGCATCAATACCAAATTATTTCTTTTATTAATATGTCCCCCAATAATTTACCATCTTTCTCAATACCCAAACTCAATGGCAAATTTACACTTGTGAATGTTTATATCATATGGCCGATTTCTCTGTTTACGTTTTGACAAATAGCACAGGTTTCTTGTCATAATAATGAACCATGACCTTAAGTCGGCTCGGTTTTTTGAGTTTTAGTATTCTACATTCGCTTATTGTGTGAAATAGTAACAAACCGATAAATCAACGTTTTACCCTTACCCTTTCCCCCTTGAAATGTATGTATTTCCATTTACTTTGGTATTTCTTCATAACCAGTCTCTCTTTCTCCTTTTGACCTAACGCCTCAAAGGCTCGTGCAACTCTTCGAACAGTATCTTCGTCCGGTTTCACTTCCAACTCCTCCATGTCCGCAAAAACCTAATATTTCACAATCATACAAGAAATTTTCAGCACACTGTAGTTCATAAAAGCGGTGCAAATTGAGGAAACGATCAATATAATATAGGGTAAACTGCATCCCCTGAATTATGGTCAAATTTCAAAAAATAAATAAACTCATGTTTGGATAATTACATCTACACCACTCAACTATGAATCTTCTTACACGTCCACACTAACGGTGTCAAATTCAACAGAATCTTCTAGATTATGTGGAATGTTCTCTAGTTTGTACTCGTTTTGTGCAAAAATACAGTTTCTAATGCACCACAATTTGATATATACAATCCAAAAAACACATATGATGATCATTTTGTTATGTGGAGCTCGAACTGGTACAAAATTGAGAATATTTCAAATAATCTAGAAGATTCCACTAAATTTAAAACCGCAAGGGTGGACGTGCAAGAAAATTTATAATTTCGGGGTGGTTGTAATTACCCAAACATGAGGGGGTTTTTCGTAATTCGACCATACCTCAGGGGATGGTTGTAATTTACCCATATAATATAATATTCAATCACCTCTATAACCTTATCGGGCAGATTATGATGATCGTACAAGGATATCATCCTCGAAAATATCATCTTCGGAAGAGAGCGATTATATGTCTGCAAAACCATATTCCACAATATTTCAGCATCGTCTAACCTTCCGTCCATGTCGAACGCGAGTAAAAGGCTGTCATAGGTTGACATTGTTGCTCCTTGACCTTTGCTCAACATCCACTTGCCTACCTGATCCACATAATAAATATTTGCTCGTATAAATGTATCCAAACTCAACAAATTTAATATCGATTGCATGTCTACATACCCATTTTTTCTTTTTTTTTTTCTTTTCTTCGTCGTTTTGTTTTTTTTTTTTTGAGTAATTTCTTCGTCGTTTTGTTTGTTAACTTATTGTTTATTAACTGATTCATGCCGTAGATTCCTATACATTCACACAATCCAAACTCAATAACCAAATTATTGTTTATTAACTCGTTCCTGCCGGTTTAGATCTTACAATCTACTGTACTTATATTCTATAAAAGACATTTACATAATCTATCGGCTAATAATTCTGTCGGCTAAAATCAATTTTTTATACGAGAATGCAACACTGGCTAAAAAACAGAGTATGGTTGGAGTTGCATAAATATCAGCCAAAAGATTCAACACTGCAAGATTAATAATCCACATTTACTTTTTTTTTAAATCAATTTTGAAAGAAGCGTACTTGAATGATACGTTTCCAGTGGTTCCTCTTCCTCAAGATTCTCAAAGCCTTTGCTGCAGCAATTAACGGAAATTCAGTCTCCCACGCTATCCATTCATCTAAGGCCCCATAAACCGCCTCTTTCTCGTTCGGAAGTCGACATATCTGCCAAAAATTGTCGACTTTCATTTCAACATTAAACGTCGAATTTCAACATTTGAACGAGCATTATAAACAACCGAAAGGCCAATTTTATACGCATACCGTTCGAACAAGATTCAGCGCCTTGTGTCCCGAACCAGCTGAATCTCTCTTCTGCCACAAATGGTGTTCCTTCTTTCCCGACTTCCGAATAACTTTCCTACATCCCCATGTCAAAATAAAATATACAGAACCTCGATAAGTTAATAACCTTGTTTAAATAATAGTTTCTTACTGTCCGGACTCGGTAAAAACATACTAAATTATTAGCTCGATAATTTAATATTTCGCTAAATTAATAGAATTTTGTCGGTCCCGACTGTATTCCGACCGTATAAAATGTATTAATTTATAGAGGTTTAATTGTATTTCGTTTCTCAATCAATAAAATATAATAAAATAATCAGAGAAAAACGGAACAAAATCACCTACTTCTCACCAGTATTTGATATGATTAAAGGCTGGTCACTTTGGCCATGGTTGAGTTTTAGAGAGATAGCCCTCAACTAAACACAAAATTTAATAATATTATATTTTTGAGAACAACAGCTTATTTTTTTTTTCAGAATGAAAATAAAATTAATTAACACTAACCTTTGATGCATTTAAGAAAGAGGAAACATTGAATTTCTGAAACGAAGGCCACAGCGGAAGATCTGATTTAACGCATAAAGCCTGAAATATGCTTCGTTAAAAGATTCCTATCAGAGATAAGTGAATAAATATATAATTGTGGACTCAAAAAAGCATTTACCATTTCGTAGGAAAATCTCGGAATTGAACCCTAAAATTAGTGACTGAAATAGCTAATTTGTGAATTTGAACCCTAAAATCATGAATTCAGTATATTTTGAGTATATTGGAACGCCGCTACAGCGGCCGGGACGGGGCCCACCGCGACAAATTTCCCCGCATATAGCGGCTGGCGAGTTGTAAAATCTAGAAGAAGCGATTTATCCGCCGGAACGGCGATATATGCGGCTCACGCGCACCCGTGGCGGCGATTTATCGGATAACTGTTTTCTTCGTGGCGGCGGAAATGGATTAGGGGCTTGTGACGCCGACAATTTTATTTAGTTCTGGCTCCACTTCAGTTTTCAAATGTTTCAACTTAGTCCCTAATTTTATGATTTCTATTAAAATGAATTGATATATTCAGAACTTACACTTCAACCCCTTAATTGGAAATTTCTGCATTTTTTCACCCTTGGCTTCACGGGATAGCATAAACTCCACATTGGTATTATCTTGTTCAATTTTGGCCGAGCCCAATTGGTTTTGCTCTTGGGTTTTCCCAAAGGGATGCTAAATCTCACACTAAAAGTGACTAAATCTCACACATAAATAAATAAAAAAAATTCTCTCTCTACGCTCTATTTTCTATGACTTCTCTCTAACTTCTTTCTGGGATTTTCCACACTAAAAGTTACTAAATCCCGTACATAAATAAAAAAATATTTAATCATAAAAAAATTCTCTCTCTACGCTCTATTTTCTCGACTTCTCTCTAACTTTTTTCTAGAGTTTTCAAAATACTATGAAGTCGTCAAAACTCGTTTTTTTGTTACTTAATTATCATCACATAATAAGTTCAATACCTTCTAACTACAATCCACTTCAATCGGTTGTAAGATTTTAATTTTTTGGCTTGTAAGATTTCAATTTTTTGCCAAAAAATACGCAGACGGCGGACAACCTGGAAGACGGAACTGATAACGCGTACATGTTGGATGCGCAATACACTGTATTCGCGTCCAAGGTGGGCGCCGTCTTTGATTCGTCCTCTTCTACTTTAGACGCGATTCATTTTTTTTTAAATTAGTTTTTGTTATATTTTATATATTTTTCAGGATAATGGGGAAGTTCATTGTTCTGAATATTTTCGAGGAGTTCAATTGTTTAATAGTAGAGACGATTTAAATAAGTGGGCGAGAGACACAACTGAAAGTTATGGTATTAAGTCAAGTATAGGTCATACTTTTTGTGATAGAGTATACGTCACCTGTGAGGCTCTGACCAACTTGAGAATAGACAGGTGAAACGAAAGAATAGAGATGTAGAAAGTACAATATGTACTGACCCGAAAAAATGTCATTGTGGTTTTGAGCTGAAGGGAGCTCTACAAGGAAAGGGTAAATAGGAAGTCTCTACAGTTTACGGGAAGCATAATCATCCTCCGGCTTCGAAGCATGGTCTTTGTAAACCACTATCGCAGAAGTCGTATGAAGTTATCCAAATGTTTAAATATTTATTAAAATTTATTCAATATTTATTAAATTTCTAATTATTTAATTCTAAAATATTTTTAACATTTATTCAATATTTATAAAGTATTAAAATTTATTAAGATTTTATTAATCATTAAATATGCATTAAAACATTTCAGAAATAATTAAATTGAATAGAGAAAAAAAAAAAAAAAAAAAAAAAAAAAAAAAAAAAGACAAACCTATCGCATCTAACCCAGCCGCCCCACCCCACCCCCGAAAAATTCCACGCACGTTGTTGGCCTGCCATGGACGCTAATCGGTCGCAGCTCTCTCTATCATCACCCTATACCACCATCTATGACAATAAAGTAACTAAATTGAATTAAAAAAAAAAAAAAAAAAACAAAACATATCGCACTGCTACCCCACGCGCGCCCCACCCACGAAAAAAAAGAACCATGCAGCCTATTTTTTTTTTAAAATTGAGATAGAATGATAACCTTGATCATAGAATAAATTAGAGAAGATTTTCTTCAAGTTCGATTTTCGAATTATATACTACTTTTATGATATTTTGTCTGCATGCATTAGGGGAAAAGAAGAACTTGTTTGGGGGAAAGAAAAAGACCGACACATTTGGGATTTTAGAGAGAGGAGGAAATTTTATTATATGCATGATTAGGGGTGCAAGTTGGAACGGATTTTCCAAATTCCGCCGGTTTCGATCCGAAAAATTCCGATTTTGGAACAACTTTTTTCATTCCGACTTCCGACATTCCGATTTCCGAAAATTTCCGACTTTTTTGGATTGGAATTGGAATTATATAAAATAAATTTGGAATTCCAATTTCCGATCCGATTTAATTCCGAAATTAATTCCGAAAAATTCCGATTTTTTTCCAAAAAATACACCTATAAATAGTATATATTATACAATACTCATTTTCCGAAAAATGCACCTACAAGTTTTGTTTTAGGATTTTGACATAATGAATTGTTGTTAGAAGTTTTATTGGATATTATGATGTGTTTATTTTTATTTATTTTTTTGAACTGAAATTTAGTAGTTATTAGTTTTACTTCTATCGACGTGGATGCTCTTATTTTTGAAAAATTATGAACATTTTAGAAAATTTCGGCTAAGTTTTGAAATTTTAAAGCTTATGTGATTTCCGATTTTTTTTTCCGAAATTCCGAAATTTCCGGGCCTTTTGGAATTGGAATGAATTTTTAGATTCCGAAAATTTTGGAATTGGAATTGGAATTGATTTTGTACTTCCGATTTTTTTTGGAAATTTTCCGAAAAGGCTAATTCCGATCCGATCCTTCCGACTTTCACCCCTATGCATGATTTAGTAATTTTCGTGTGGGATTTAGCATTTCAGTTCCCCAAAATGCCTCATAGGAATAAAGTTGATCTATCCCCTCCTTATAAAGGGATGATCTTTCTCATATTAAACCGATGTGGGATTTGGTTTGCACCTCAACACTTTTGCAAGTTTTAAGGTGGTAAGAGAATTAGTACTTCACTCGTGCGTTGCACGGATGTCAGTTTCAAAATGAGAAAAATATGTAAACGACTACTATTTAAAACAACACAAATTCAAGTAACACATAATAAAAAGAAACCAAGTAAAAATAAACTTTATCTCTTAATTCAGAGTTATAACACATGAAATTCAATTAAATATTACAAAGAAGAAAACGCGATATGAATATTAAGTGAAATCATTTAAAACATATGGTACAACTCTATTTCATAGAATGCAATCTACTACACCACACCAGTGAATCTTTGTGCAAAATAATCTTTGTGAATCTTATTTTCCTATTGTTTCCCTTCTCTCCTATAACCGTACCCAAATTTTCTCTGTAAAATCATCTCACTTCTATTCCATCTCCCCCACTTCTTATTCAATTTTCCCCTTTTTTTATGGCATTTGTTTCCTAACTCTTCCACACTGTCTCCAATTTTTCTTTTGTAAAATCATTCCGCCTCTAATAACTCTCCGACACTTCTTATTCAGGTTTTTTGTTTTGGCTTCATAGAAATTTGTAACGAGTTTCTGGAATGCTACTCTGTAACCGAGAAGAAGAAGGATAATGTCTAAAAGGCCCTTCAGAGGATTCAATCACTTTTTAACTTCATGTTTTTTTCTTTTTTTTGTCTTTCTTCAATTTAATAGTTATTTTTTGTGTACTTTTAATTAGTGATAAACAAATTATAATCAGGGTTCATTTTCATGATTGTTGCTAATTATTAGGAATCGTAAGGTCCCGTTTGGTTGCCAAGATAAGATAATTCTCTAGGTCCCGTTTAGTTGCCAAGATAAGATTAGCCTAGATAAGATTATATCCATTATAAATTAGTAGGGCCAATTATTTTGGGTTTGTCTAGGGTGAGATACCCCATGTTCTAAACTTTTTTGAGATATGCATTAATCACCATTAATTTTCTAAGATTAAATCTGGACCCTAGGAAAATAACATGGCTTATGTTCTAAAAAATGAAGTACTTTACCAAATTATCCTTCTATTATTTTTTTATTAAATTAATATAAAATTGATTAACATGGAATTGTGTAATTTACACCCTACTATATTTTAATTAAATAATTAATTTAAATTCATTGTGACTGAGTTTTATTTGATAAATAATCGAAAAAAATGTATTCATTAGAAATCAAACTTGTGACCTTTTAATACATTTATCACTCCTAACCATCCAAGCACATTAACTTATTATAAAATAATTAACCATAATTGTATAAATACTGTTAATGCAAATATTAATTGCAACATTCATTATTATTAAATGGTAAAACCCGAAACCCGAAACTCGAAAACCCGAAACCCGAAAACCCGAATTAAATAAATTATTAACAAATTTAATAAAATAAAGTTTGAAAAATATAAAGAATTGCAGTTCAATACGCCAAACATCTATCATTAAATATTAGAAGTATTAATAAAATGCTCAATTTAAAAATGTAAAGAATGCTCAATTAAATAAAAAAATGCATAACTTAATTCAAACTCACTTATGTTATTTAATCGATAGTGTGGCAAATCCAAATAAAAAATAAAATAATATGTTTATTTAGAAGAAGAAAAAATTATAACTCATTCCAATTAGTAGTTTTCTTACTTTAAAATAAAATTATATACTACAAATACTATATTGTGAATTTTCTTTTAATATTGAATTTAATTAACTAGTAAGATTTGAATCGATGAAGTACAAACCCTTGCAATTAGTAAACATTATTTAAATATTTGAATCAGTTGCTTAACTATTGACATAACATGTTACAAAATTGATTTAACTATTTATAAGTAATGTGTAATATCTTTTTAATTCAATTTTGTCATAAAAATAATATATTTAATTCCTAACACATGTAAGAACCTAATCGTAAATCAAAATATTTTATCAAAGCGTAATATTTGAACCAATTAAGCTCAAGTCCTTTCAATTCGTAAACATTATTCAAATATTTGAATCGATTCATTAGCGCGCTCAACTATTGACAAGAACGTCTTAATCAAATTAACTATTATTAATTAAAGTGTAATACATTTTTAATTCAATCTTATCATAAAAAAATAATTCCTAAATTACGCAAGAATCAAATTATAAGATTAATTAAAGCGTATGATTTGAATAAATTAAGCGCAAATCCTTTTAATTTGTAAATATTATTCAAAAATTTGAATCGATTAAGTTCAACCACTGACAAGAACGTATTAATCGAGTTAACTATTTATAATTAAAGTCTACTATCCTTTTAATTCAATTTTAACAACAAAATAATAATTTAATTCGTAAAATCGTAAGAATCAGATCGTAAATCGTAAGATTTAATCTAACCATGAACCGATTAAATCTTACGATTTTTACCAATTAAATTTTATTATTTTTTATAATAAAATTCAATAAAAAAAGGTTACTAAACTTTAACTATACACAGATTGATTAATATGCTATTGTAAATTATTGAGTTTAACCGATTCAAATATTTGAATATTGTCTACGAATTGAAATGAGTTGAGCTTAATCGATCAAATCTTTGAATATTGTTTTTGAATTGAAAACACATGAGTTTAATTGATTCAAATATTACGATTTAATTAAATCTTACAATTTACGATTCAATTCAAACTTCAAATGCTTTCGAAATTAATTTTTAACTTACACGAGTTGAACAACATTTCCTTAGATTTTTAAATTATATTATATAAATATTTGTTAGTATGAGATATTTTTAATATATAATAATAATAATTATATGAGAATTAATAATTTATTTAACATTATTTATATAAGTTTTATAACCATTATAAATTGTAGCTCTGTGATATATATCCGTATTGTTAGTTTATTGTCAATTATGTGTTGTGTCTTAATGGTAAGTATTCTTGTATGTTTTCAGATGGTCACAGGTTCGAATTTAGGTTGATGCAATTTTGGATGGGTGGTTTAATGATTTTTACGAATAATGATATAATTGACGTTATAAATTTTAATTCAGCAATAAATATGTATTTAAAATTGCATTAAAATAGAGAGGGTAAAATTGACATTTCATTAATAATTTATAATTGCTGATTTTTTTAAATAATAATTGTAAAAAGGGTATTTGCGACAATATATAAATGGAGAAAAAATAGGTTTTTTTTGCTGGGACACGTGGCGCAATATAAAGGGGTATCTCATAAAAGTTTAGAACATGGGATCTCACCCTAGAAAGACCCAATTATTTTATATGGTGTTTGCTACGGAGAAAAAAATCTTTGGTTAACCTTATAACAACCCCAATTACTTGAAAAAAAAACCAAATTACAATTTCATACTATACATAGCCAAAAAAACATCTTTAAAATTTTCAATTGGAAAAACAAAAAGAAATCTTTCTTTCACTTAAAAATTCCTCATTTCTATCAAATATCATCCAAGATCACCATGTCCCCCTATATTTTTCTTAATATTTTTTAAAATAATAAATACATCAAAATTAATAAAATAAAAAATAAACAAAAATAATAAATAAAAACGAATAAAATAAAAAAAAATAACTCCAAATTAAAATCCCAAAAGGAAAAAAAAAATCTCTACTTAAAGCATACATTTCATAACAAAATATATACATTTTCCACCTGCCTTAGTTTGAATTCATAATAACATATACACCTGCCATAATATTCATAACAAAATATGCATCTTCCATAATCTGAATTTCATTTCAATAATGAAGAAGATCAAGCAAAATATGAAGTCAAAAGATACACATTAATTTCTAATATATAACAAATTCAAAACAGTACAAACATTTGTCATTGTTTGGATTTCAATTAAGCAAAATCACCTAAAATGAAAAAAGTTAGAAAATGCAATGATGTCTGATCAAGGTCCCTCCTCACGTTTAGAAACTCTTCCCCTTTTATCATCATTTGAACAAAAGTGGCTCGATCACGATTCGTCCTGTTCAGGAACATGTTCATGTTATGTAGATTATTCGAAATTTTATGAATGATTAAGACACGAGATTCATCTCCCAATGATTCAATCTTTCCGACTGCATTAATTACCTTTTTCGACTTTTCTGAAGCCGTATCTTGTTCGACATTGAACTTTGATATTAAATCTCCTACAACTGAATTCGTCTCCTTCAAGAAACGATCCATCACGTTGACGATTGGACCTGATGAAGATTCACTCGACTTTCGCTTTTTCCCAAGAATGGACTTCTTTAATCTTTTGTCTTTCTTTGTGCTACCACGCTCAACATCTCCTGTGAATGGAACGGTATCGTCTGATGCATCCGATAAAAAATTTACATATGGATCTGGTAGTTCAACATTTGCCTCTGCATATGAAGTTTTTCCCTTTACTGAATTTGCCTTGACTGCATTTTTTTTTTGACAAGTTCCTGCAACACATCAACGAAACCTTGTGCGTTAAGCCCGTCTGCTCTATCCCTACCAAAGATTTATTTCCAATCTTCATAAAATGGAAATGTCTTGTGCCTCATGTTCTCCACATCCGGATGTACCTAAAAATTTCAGATACACATTTAAAGTTGTGTATTAAAAAAATATAGTCCATAGATGATGAAATACGGGAACTATGAAGTCATTAAACCATAGTCATATATTGACATAAATGATAGTGTGTACCTTAGCGTATGATTTCCATACATCATCCTCAACTACAATCATATTACTTTTGTGCTTCCATCCGAATCCACTAGTGTTTTTCATTCCTTGCAATTGGCCATATATTCTTTTCCATACAGTGAGCTTTGAAACAATATGTTTGTTAGCAAGTAGATTAAAACCACGGACCTTAGCAGACAAAGTACTCTCCGGTGCTTGTAACTAATCAGCCCAAAATCCATTGTCAGCCCAAAATCCATTATTTATTAACTCCTTCAGGGCAATTATCAACGCATCTTCTTGTTCACGTGTCCAAACTCCGCGACTATTCTTTTCTTTCTTCATTCCTGGCATGGTTTGTAAGCTGTTCTGAGAGGCTTCCATATCTGAATACTACTACAAAAAAAAAACATTATTGTTATCCGCAGAGTCACAGAATAGTTTGAGCAACACAAGCTATAAACACAAGTTGTAACTTTGAAAGCAAATAAATCGCAATCAATTTCCAACAACTTCCATGTAAGTTCATCATCCAAATGGACGACAAAGATATTTAGTTCAACCTTGCCAAATAAACTCAAAATAAAATATACTATAGTTTGTTACAAAATAAAATCTTCCAACACCTATATTATTCAAATTCTTTTCAGTTTTAAAAAAATTAACCACGAGCTTGACGCCACTGATTAAACATATCATTTGCAATTGTTTCTCGGAATGCAGTCCATGCTGGTGAGGGCTCAACGACTTCAGTGTAGTCCCGATCGTTATCCTCATCACTGTTGATGTCACTGTCACTATCTTCTTATTCATCTAATGGGTCAGCCACATTACTACAAATGAAGTTGTTCAGCAGCACACATGCCATGATTATGTGGTTTTGTATTCTCACGGGATAGTATGCAAGACTCCTTAAAACTGCCCAACGTGATTTCAGATTTCCAAAGATGCGTTCAATCACATTGCGAGCCTTTGAATGCTTGATAATTTTGTGGAAGTCTTCTGCTATCACCCCATTCATTCAAATGATACCTCACACCTCTATAAGGAGTAAGAAAGCCTTCGTCGTTCGTGTAAATAGAAATATATATGAGAAACAAAAATATAAAGTCAAAATCGAGAATAAAATAAACATATTACACAAATAGCATTTGAAAAAGTACAATTTTTTTTATATATAAGTTTATACCTACTGGAACTTTCAAACCATTTGGCCGGGTAATTGCATCTTTCAAAACTCTCCCATCTGCCGCAGAGCCCTCCCAACAAACAAGGGCATACATAAATAGTATATTTGTATTACATGCTGCAAGAACGTTTGTAGCTACCATTCCCTTCCTAGATCTATAGCGTGACTAATCAAATAGCCGAATACGCATTTCAACATATGTCCCATCCAATACTCCGATACAACCCTGGATAAGTCCATATATAAACATAATCACCAAGAATTCAAACAACAAGGAGTCCATACATATATAAATTAAGTAATAATCAATTAATCATAGATGACATGCCGGAAAACAACTCCATTTAGGTACATTGCAGTCCTCTGTTATTGAGGTCGGACTTGAAAGAAGTAGGGAGTGAATTTCATAATTGCCTTCATTACGCTATTGAAACATTTGTTAATAACCATTTCCCCGGAACGTACGTAATCAAAACTTATTATAATTCTTTTTTTTTTTATGGTGTGACAATACGGCAAAAAACATAGCTACATGTTCATGGACAGTCACATATTTTGTATCAAAAAGTTCGCCAACATCCTGTAATAGATAAGACAACCTCAATAAAGTATTCCGATCCATTCTAAAATTGGTCATACCATGAGTGTCTGACTCATACGGTAGCTCGTTCAATTTCTTTGCCCGATCAGGCATTCTGCCAATCATAGTATATTTTTTTCCTTTTGTTTTTAATTTTTGGTGGAACTTGGGTCCTAAAGTGTGCTCGATGGGAATAAAAAAAAAACAAATTAGAATTGCACGACGAACAATAATTTGGTGAACTAATATTAAAAATAGCAGTTTCCCCCTGGAATCCATATGCAGCGGGTTTGAAAACGAAGAAGTGCAATCAATTTTACAACATATTTGATTAAAGAGTATCATATAAACCAATGTCAAATTGTATGAATTTTCCATTTTTTCTCATGCATGTATGTCCAAAGTTGTCTACTGTTATAGAGAGACGGATTCAATTAAGAGTTGAGAGCGAAGAAAATAAATGGTGGTACACCATAGTAAGTAATGAATAACTTACCATTACATATTTTAATTACAAAGTTTCTAATCACAATTGATGAACTAAACAAAAAAGTACAAACAAATACATTGTTGCAATAATTTTAATAATAGAAACTCATAACATACTTACCACTACATAACTGTAACTCTATGTTTTGCAGAATAATTTTGTAATTGATAAAATATTCAAAATCTAAAGCGAATAAAGCAGATTTATTTACAGTTTGTCCAGATCATATCATCAATATTGAAGGAATTAAATTCACCAAGCACCGACAATATCATAAAATATATAAATATCACCAATTGAATTGATTATTTCATGAATAATCAATAAAATTTCACTACAAGAAAAATGATTTTTAACAACTTAAATTTAACCACCTGCAACCAAGGAATGTTGTTATATCATATATTTAACAACATGCATTTAATGAGTGTTGTTGTAAGTGTTGAAAAAATATATTTAATAACAAACGCATTTTGCACCTTGTTAAAGTAGTTTACTACAAGACGAAAATGTATGTCCTAAAATATCCGTCTTGAAATTGTAGACAACGTGTTTGCGCGTCTTGTCGATTAATGCAACTGTAACAAGATACAACGCATATTGTCGAATTAAATTACTTCAAAACATTTTTTAGTGCCATAAGTTAAACGCATTTTTCAATTAGATTTCCAAGTAATAAATTAGGAATTAAGTTACTAATACTAACATTATTTAAGAAGCTAATAATGTTTGTTATATAACCGCATAGTTTTAACAATTGAACATCTAAGCATTAAATTAAAGTTAATATATATTTGTTTATTTTCTTACAGAATGTATATTTACATTTTTACTAACAGTTTGCATTAAACTGAATACAATTTGCACAACAACAAAAAATATCATATTATTTATGAATTAATAAATATTTGCAATCACACTATATCGATCAACATGTGAGGTTCATCGCTACATATCTTTCAACATAATACATTTATGATATGCTAATTGGGCCAACCCAATGGGCCTACAATTTCTTTACCTACTGGGCTACGAGTCCAGTATCGAAGACTAATATCACCGAGGCCCAAACACCTTTAAGTAAGGCTTTGGCCCAACAAAGCAAACCCAACCCAATAAACGACATATAAATAGAGGTTTTATTCATTTTATTAAGGTACGTCCTATTAACTGAGCAATACTAAAATATGTATTCTCTGGACTATTTCTATGATCAGCACGTCTGACTTGAGCGTCGGAGGGGTTTCCGCCGGATCAACCCCCGGCTTAGTTCATGTGTTCTATGATCGCAGGTACCTCAGGATCATCAAGTTGTCAAGCTACTGATCTTCTTTGCTCTCCCAGTTCATTTTCTACACCACCCTAGGTGAGCTATATTTTAGCATCATCATTTTAAATGTTGTGTTGTATGACAATATACTTTTACTTGTTGTCATAAAATTTATAACTACCCGCATGGGCATGTTGTTAATTACCTATAACAAAATGCCTGATGCATTGTTGTCTATTTTATACAACGGACATTGACTTGTTTTACAACGTTATATGTATATTGTCAAATGTACCAAGAATTTAACATGATGTTGGTCAACAATGTTGTCTTAACCCTTTCATAGGACACACTGAGTGTTGTTAAAACACCTTTTTCTTGTAGTGTTTACTCAAATATATTTAAATAAAGCACATAATTTCATATTTAAAGCAACCATTAACGGAAAACATATAGATCTTGGACTGGGAAAGAAATTCCTACCAAGTTGAGATTCTTGTAGTTCTCCGAAAGTTGTTGATTGAGGAGCCAAGAAATTAACACAAATTGATGATGAAAATATCTGAGCAAATACGCCAGCAACTTTGAAATCTCTAATTTGTGAAGGCCCGTTTGGTTAGCAAAATAAGCCATGATTAACTAAATAGTTGGACTTAATTTGATGTTTGGTATCCTCAATAAATTGTCGGGTCAACCCGCCAAAATTATATAATCATGGCTTATCTTGCCTTCTAGTACTGAGTTATTTTTGTTGGATGTCGCAAGCTCCAATAAAATAATTGGGTTACATTAGATTATTTAATCTTATCTTGGTTAATCTTATATTGCCAACCAAACGGGGCCGAAATGAGGCCGACGATTCAATGGCGGAGAGAGAGAGAACGGTGTTGGTGGTGTGATACATCGCTGAGAAGGGGTGACTTCTGCCAGAGAGAAAAATAAAGTATTATTGCGTATGAGATCTGACCAAAATGATAAGGGCAATTCCGTCTTTAGGGGTTATTATCAGAGCTCTCGATTATCAAGTTGGCCCTCGGGAGCCCCAATTAGTTACACCCCCCCCCCCCCCCCCCCTAAGCCCATATTAGCTTGATAAAACTATTTTCGCGGGTCGACCCGGAAAATAGTAATATTAACCAAACATCATATTAAGTCCAACTATTTAGTTAATCTTGGCTTATCTTGGCAACCAAACGGGGTATAAAATAATAGGTCAATCATTTTATAAGATGTTTGTTATCAAATTTTGAATTTTTTATCTCCTCATTATTTAATAGTGTTTGATGTTTGGTTTTCTTAATATCAACCCAATTACATGAAAATGACCAAATCACCCTTTCTTATTTTACATAGTTAACATCAACTCAATTACATGAAAATAACCGAATCACCCTTTCTTATTTTATATAGTTTTTTCTTCTTGTTTTTAATATTTATACTTTGTTATTTTTTATTTTTCGAAAAAAATATTTTATTTTTAATTTTACGAATTTTTCGTCTTCTTCAGTTTTTGAAAAAACAAAATCGATTTTTTTTTGGAAAAAGAAATTAATTTTTCAATTTTTTTTCAAAAAATAATTAATTTTCGAAATATTTATTTTAATATTATTTTTTTCAGATTTTCTTTTCCCGAATTTCTTTTTCTTCAGTTTTTCCGATATTTATTTTATTTTTCAATTGAAAGTTTTTCACTGTCATATTAGTTTTATCAGTGATTTTAAAGCAGGTCAGTTAATAGGTTCCAAATATTTAATAATCTGTACTTTCTTTCTTTTTCGGTTATGACTGTTTTCGGTTATGATTGATTGTGCCTATGTTCTGCACATTTTTTGAAAAGTATTTAACTTGTGGGTGTTTTATTTGGTTGAACATTGAGTATTTCATATATTGTTCAGATAACCGCTTTCGCCGCTATCGTTTCTTGCATCGCTCGGAGAATCCACCAACGAATTGTGTTTTTTGTTGTTTAAAATGTTCGTGGGATCACACAAGACATCGTATCCATTAAGATAATATAGAATCACCATTGTTATCCCTAGCTGAGGGATTGTATTCGTATTAGTCTTCGTCTATGCTTAAACAAAGTTCGACGACGAAACCAACTTACAATATCCACCGTACATATATCATGTGAACCAATCAACAGATGCTTGCAAATAATCTCGATTTCTACGCAAACAACACCGTGTTGACAACCTCACATGTTTGAAACTTCCCTTCCATCTTATATTGAAAATGCCTCTTGATCATGTTCACATTTTTAGTCGTTTTATTATATTACTCAATAATAAAACTGACAACCAGAAATAACAAGGGATATGATCAAATTTTGATTTTATTGTTCCCTGAGTTTGTCAATCTATTTCTCATTAAGGAATAATTACAACTTACATTATTATATTTCTTTGATTTATTCAGAAAATGGAATAAAATATTTATGATACAACTCGATCTATATATTATTATCAAGGGAGCTAATTCAAAAATTATTCGCTCCATAAATCGAATAAGTCCTCTCTCCAGCTCTATTAGTGATGCATACAAAATAATAATAATAATAATAATAATAATAATAATAATAATAATAATAATAATAATAATAATGATAATAATAATAATAATAATAATAATAATAATAATAATAATAATAATAATAATAATAATAATAATAATAATAATAATAATAATAATAATA
>NW_012193445.1:1326607-1460855 GCF_000504015.1 Erythranthe guttata
TAATAAAAATATGAAAATAAAAGAGGAGAACTATAATGAAGAGTCGTCAAGTCTTCGTCTTCGTTCTTGCTCCTTGATTGCGTGTCGAAAGATAAAAGCTAAAAACTAAAATAAAGATGAAAGGTAAAAGATAAAAAAGATAGGTCTAATTGTGTGCTTGTGGCCTTTAAATAGGGTGCAAAAGTCTAATAGGGCGGGTTTCCTTGTATAATTGAGTTCCCTTCACTGCGCCATCACGTCCACTCACACGGCCGTGTGAGATTTTGAACTAAAATCCGCACGGCCGTGCGGTCTTTTAATTCTTCAGAAATCTGCTTTTTTCACTTTTGGCCCACTTTTTCTCTGAATTTGCAGTTTTCACCCCAAAAGTTGTCAATTCTTCAATTTGCACCTAAAATACAAATAATAACCAAATTAAGCACCAATTATCGTAAAAACACACCAAAAGCTCCAATTAAAAGGTATAATTAAGTGTATAAATATACACTTAACACACCCCCAAACTTGAACTTTTGCTTGTCCTCAAGTAAAATCAAATCAAGAACACAAACCAAAACCATGCATCTCATTACATAGATCGATGGGTCAACTTAGCGTTTTCAGAATTTGCAATTATGATGACAATTCATAGGTATTCGCAAGCTTAACATTCAACGGCACTTAGTCACTCACTATTACCAAAAACCACAAATCATACAATTGCTTCAAGTATCCAATATTTGCAAGTTAAAGATAGAAAGAATTTATACTTACATGCATATATTTGACTCCAAATACTCACCAAATTATTTTACTCAACTAATATTGAACAATAAGCTATTGGGATCATTGGGACTTTGTGGCTTTCAATTGTTAGGCTCTTTGGTCCGAGGTAGGTAATATGGGTATATGTGGCTAATTTTCTTGAATTGAGGTGATTACGCCAAAATTTGAAAGATAGGCGTTTGAAACAATGAATTCACCTCTAGGGACTTAAATAAACTCGATTCTCCAAAATTCACACGTCAACACTTTTGCCTTGAGGCAATGGATCGAGTTTTCAACACAACTCAACAACTAGTCCTTATTTCTCCCTTCTAATCTATTCTTCTTCTTCTCTCTTTTTTTTTTTTTTTTTTTTTTTTTATATCGAAGGATTTAGATATATATATATATATGAAGATGTACATATATATCTATCCTTTTTCTTTTTCTCTTTTTTTTTTTTTTTTTTTTTTTTTTTTTTTTTTCAAAAAAAAAAAAAAATCTTATAAAAATTTTTCGACTGACCCCCAAGGGATAATTATTCAAAAATCCCCACTTTTCTACCTTAAACATATTGGCTAAAAAAAAAAACACCTTTTCTCCAAGGCTCAAATCAAGGTTCTAAGGATAAAAATTTAAAGGTAGGCTTGAAAGGCTCAAACGGTTCAAAAAAGGCCCAAATCATATCCCAAATCACTCATTACCCAACACTTCGTTTCAAAAATGTCCTAAGGGGAAATTTAAAACCGAACAAAGCATGATTGAGCACAAATAAATTCCAAATTTAAAATGCAAAACATTCAACCAAAGCAAAGCACAAGGGGGGATTCCAAACAAAAATTCACTTCTACGTTCCGTTGAATCGAAAGCTAAACAAATACATACTCCTTATCAACATAAAACAAGTAGTTTCATCATCAAACATTGACCATCTACCATCATCGTAATTCATCGATGCATCGAACAATTTTTTTTTTTTTTTTTTTTTTTTTTTTTTTTTTTTTTTGGGTTTTTTTTTTTGGTTTTTTTTCCAAAAACGAAAATAATAAAACGGCAATTAAAACAAAAACTAAAGCCTGCCAAATAAAATAAAAAAAAATAAAACCCCCCTAAAGCGCCCCTAAACCAAAACAAGTAATCCCCCCCCCCCCAACTTAAAATTCCCATTGCCCCCCAGGGGATTCCCCCGGAGTTTAAGGATAAAAAACCCCTGTTTAATCCCCGGGATCCTCGTTGGGTTGCCCCCCAACCCCCCCCTGGGCAGGAGCACCCCCCCCCCCGTTATCCCCCAAAAACTCGGGTACCGGCTCAAAAATCGGGGCGGGAAAATCCCCAAACCCCTTGGGGGCGTTCTTGGGGGAAGGGGTTTTTTTTTTCCAAAAAATTGCCCCGTTCTTGAATCCCCCTGCGCAAATCAACAACAAACCCCCTTGATTACCTAAAAAATGGGGGTAGTTGGTAAATTTTCGGTTAAATTTGTCAAAGAAAAGGGAAAATTTCGAAAAAGGAAGGCGAGGGTTCGAATTGGGGGAGAGAGGGGATTTGGGAATTATGGAATTTTTTTTTTTTTTTTTTTTTGTTTTTTTTGATTCGCACGGCCGTGCGAAATTTAGGTGAAAAATCCGCACGGCCGTGCCATTTCTCATAATAGGGCAGTAGCCTCTTCAAATTTCGCACGGCCGTGCGAAATTTAGGTGTAAAATCCGCACGGCCGTGCCATTTTCCAATTTTGGGCAGTAGCTTCCCCGAAATCTCACACGGCCGTGTGAGATTCCTGCCCTTTTCTTGCACGGCCGTGTGAATAATTGCAATTAGGTCCCTGCAAAATAAAAACTTCCTATTAGTGCCCCCAAAACTTTTTTTTTTTTTTTTTTTTTTTAAATAAAATAAAATAAAAGCCAAACTAAAAATTTAAAATAACATAAAATAAAAAAAAAAAGCTCGGGTTGCCTCCCGAGAAGCGCTAAGTTTACAGTCTTCAGCCGGACTTCTTCAGCTTCTTTGTTCAAGCTAACGTGACCGAAGTCACTTGGCGATTGCATTCCCCTCCATGATAATGCTCGTTTGAATTTTTAGGTGGCCACATCCTCCTTGCACGTTCATCACCGTTAGCACCCCAACTCTTTTGACTGTCTCTCGGCGGAGTTGAAATCGAGCTCGCACAAAAAACTTGCTTCGTCCGACTATCTTTTCCGCCACCATCTCCTGCACTCAAAGATCCTTTCCCATGGTCTAAGATCAAAGCGTCAAAATCGTCATGATTTGTAAAATCCACAAGATCTATAGCATAACAATCATTATCATCACATGGATTTTTATTAGCGCTAAAAACGTTAAATTTGACCGTTTGATCATGCACCGTCATTGAAAGATCACCACTAGCACAATCAATTAGAGTTTTTGACGTGGCTAAAAATGGTCTCCCTAAAATAAGAGGTATTTCCCTATCTTCATCTATATCAAGTATAACGAAATCCACAGGGAAAATAAATTTATTCACTTTTACTAGCACGTTCTCTAAAATACCTTTTGGGTAAACTAAAGACCTATCGGCTAATTGAAGGGTTATAGCCGTTGGTTCAATCTCACCTAACCCAAGATTTTTGTAAATGGAATAAGGCATAAGATTGATGCTAGCACCTAAATCAATGAGTGACCTAAAATTGTTACCTCCAATAGTGCAAGGGATAGTGAACTTACCTGGATCGCCGAGTTTTTGTGGAAGGGGTCGTACAAGAATTTCACTGCATTGCTCCGTGAGTTGGATGATCTCGTTCCCTTGCAATTTATTCCTCTTTGTCACAAGCTCCTTGAGGAATTTCACCCACTTTGGCATCTTTTGGATGGCTTCGATAAACGGAATGTTGATGTGGATTTCCTTCAGCTTGTCCAAGAATCCTTGGTGCTCAGCATCGAGTTTCTTCTTTTGAAGCTTTTGAGGAAAGGGGACTTGAGGGACTCTTGAGATCACTGTGGGAGATGGCGGTTCCTTGCGAGTTGCTTCTTTTTCCTCATTCACATTCGGTTTCTCGATTACCGTGTGTTGCTTCTCCTTTCGTGGGGCCTCCTCTAATTGTCTCCCGTTCCTTAAACTTACAGCGTTGCACTGTTCGATGTTGTTCTTCCGAGGATCTTCCGTGTTTGATGGCAGTGCTCCCGATGGCCTCGCTGTTAGTTGGGTTGCAAGTTGACCCATCTGTGTTTCCAAATTTCGGATAGAGGCTTGGGTGGTTGTCATGAACTGCGCCAAGATATTTGCGAGATCTCCGCCTTGAGGTTGGGCTTGAGGCGGATTTTGGAATCCGGGAGCTGGTCGTGAATAATTAGGCGGTTGACCTTGAGGTGTTGCTTGCCTTTGTCCTTGCTGATTTCCTCCCCACCCAAAGTTAGGGTGATCCTTCCATCCGGGATTGTAAGTATTGGAGTACGGGTTCCTCTGTTGTCGGTTGGTGTCATGCACATAATTTAGAGACTCCGTTTCTTCTACGCGCTGGTCGGGAACTTGGACTGCGTGGACTTGCTGAGTCTGCAAAGCCGCTACTTGCTTCGATAGCTTCTCCAATTGGGCCGTGATTGCAGTGACTCCGTCTAACTCCAAAATTCCGCCCGTCTTGACTGCTCCGCTATTCGACCGGTCCGATGCTCGCATGTATTTATTTCTAGCGATTCGTTCCAAGAGCTCGTATGCTTCGTCATAGGTCAAACTCATGAACATACCTCCAGCTGCAGAGTCGAGTACTGTCCTCGAGTTGTCTTGCAGTCCATCGTAAAATATTTGCAGTTGGCGCCACTCTTGTAGTCCGTGATTCAGGCACCTCCTCACTAACTGTTTGAATCGCTCCCACGTCTCGAATAATGCTTCACCGGCTTCTTGTATGAAGTTTTGAATTTCTCGCCGGATTCTCTCAGTTTTTGTTGGGGAGTTGTATGTGTTCATAAAGAGTTGCGCTAGCTGGGCCCAAGACGAGATGGAGTGCGGTGCGCGAGTTTGCAACCATTCTCGGGCTGCTCCTTGTAGGGAGTGCTTGAACAGGCGGAGTTGCAGTGCTTCGGGTGTTACTCCGTTCATCTTGTGCGAGTCACACGTTTCGAGAAAGTTGACCAAGTGAAGATGTGGATCTTCATGAGCCAATCCGCTGAAAAGACCATTGTTTTGGAGCATCGTGAGGAGTCCCGCTCGAATCTCGAAATTGTTGGCTTCAATGGGGGGCTGCTGGATGCTTGATTGGAACCCATTGAGTGTCGGAACGGTGTACTCGTGCAAGGCTCGTTGGCGAGGCGGTGGATTGATTAGCTGGCGTTGCTCGTGCTCGATAACGACATCCCCTGCCGCATTCGGTAGGCGCCCTTGGACACCTCCCCCACGATTATTCTCGTCTTCCATCGTTGCCGGAGTGTTTTGGGCTAACCGTTGATTTCTCCTGGCTTGCCTAAACGTTCGCTCAATTTCGGGATCAAGTGGTAGCAAGCTCGTGTCGTGTCCTCTTCGCATAAAAAAAAATACCTAAAACAAAATAAAAAAAATAATTAAATAAAATAAAAAAAATTGGCTGAAGTAAGAAAAATTGTTCAAATTTAATATTAGGATAAATAAATAATTTAGCCGTATTCCCCGGCAACGGCGCCAAAAACTTGTTGGGAACTAAATACCAACACGCAAGTGTACGTATCGCAAACAAGTAGTAAAGTAGACTCGTGAGAGTCGGATGTCGATCCCACAGGGAATACGTAAATTATTTAATCCTAAGTACCAAATCCTAACAATTGTGATTTTTATCCAGCCTACGCAAGGTTGTCAAATTAATTAACTAATAAAATTAAAATAATTAAGAAAACAAGTAATCACGAGAAAAATCAATAATAAACGGATCTAGGATTTTATCTTCCCCCTATGCAATAATTCTCACCCAATTAATCTCCTATTATGCAAGTTACGATTCCCGATTATTAACCCAAGACACGAAATTATTCATAACCAGCTGTCGCTGCGCTATAAACCTATTATTCATAAAAGATTCACTATATGTCTATGCAAACCTAATATAAATAAAGCATTAAATAACAAGTCTCGCAAACGGCTACCTAAGGTATTATCTGTATGTCTACGATAATACATGCAATTAACACACGCATTCGGTGAAAAACTACTCGAAGGTTCTCCTATCCCTGTTCTAATTATTAAAACGATCTGTCAATCAATTCTAACAATAACAACTAGCAACATAAGTTAGCTACGCTCATGCACTAAATAAGATCAAGATAGAGGAAATAATCGAAGAATTAAACTTGCATAAAAGTCGAAAAAGAGGTTCGAATCACCACATAGGGTTCCAATAAAATCCTAGAATAAAAACTTAGCTACTCATGTTCGTTACGGAAAACATAATGAAAATACGAAAAATCATAAAAACAATAAAAGAGGAGAACTATAATGAAGAGTCGTCAAGTCTTCGTCTTCGTTCTTGCTCCTTGATTGCGTGTCGAAAGATAAAAGCTAAAAACTAAAATAAAGATGAAAGGTAAAAGATAAAAAAGATAGGTCTAATTGTGTGCTTGTGGCCTTTAAATAGGGTGCAAAAGTCTAATAGGGCGGGTTTCCTTGTATAATTGAGTTCCCTTCACTGCGCCATCACGTCCACTCACACGGCCGTGTGAGATTTTGAACTAAAATCCGCACGGCCGTGCGGTCTTTTAATTCTTCAGAAATCTGCTTTTTTCACTTTTGGCCCACTTTTTCTCTGAATTTGCAGTTTTCACCCCAAAAGTTGTCAATTCTTCAATTTGCACCTAAAATACAAATAATAACCAAATTAAGCACCAATTATCGTAAAAACACACCAAAAGCTCCAATTAAAAGGTATAATTAAGTGTATAAATATACACTTAACAGTGGCTGCCACCACCTTCTCTCTTCGCTGCGTGCTGCAAAAAATGGTGTTATTTCTATAATCCTTCCATGGAGTCGCACGCCAGAATGCCAGATGTTGGTGGAAGGCGTTCGAGCGCTACCGTGAAAACGAGATGATGCTGGCGACGGTGTCGTGAAAGGGCATGCAGAGAACGCGTTTGCTGGGCTTGTGTAGCAGTCGGTGGCGAAGGAACAATAATTCGAGGCGGCAATTCAATTTTTACTGTGTAAATTTGATAGTCAACTATATTGTTCCGATAGTCAACTATGAAAAGTGGATAGTCAACTATAAATTTTTCGATGTCAACTATAAAACAATGATAGTCAACTATAAATTTTCAGATGTCAACTATAAATTTTCCGATGTTAACTATGAAACAACGATAGTCAACTATATTTTTTCGTCACTTAACCATGTTTTTTATTTCAATTTAAGAATGAGGTTAGAGTATTTTCAAGTGGAATCCCCACAACAAAAACCTCATCTCATGGAAAAAAATGACACATGGTATCCATACAGTAGAAAAAAAGGCTGGTTCTCACAAAGAGAAAAGAAGATGAAGAAGAAAGAAAGAAAGACGGGGAAGGAAAAATTACAAAGAAAGAAAAAAAACAGAGAGAAGAGAGAGAAGGCTGAAGAGATGGATAGAGGAGAAGATGTATAGAAAGTGTAATAGAGTAAAAAGGGGAAGAGAGAGAGAAGGAAAAAATAATGGAAGAGAGAGAGAAAAAAAGGGAAGAGAGAGAAATATGGAGAGAAAAAATGAGGAAAATATGTAAATAAAGGATATAATGGGCATTAACATAAGACTAGGGGACATAATTCATGAAATATTATATAGACTTGTTCACAAAAGGTCAATTATAAATGGACACACACTCTATTATTTTATATAATGAGGGAGTTATCCCTCATTTTCTCTTATTTTTATCCGTTAACTGCTCACAGAAAGACAAAAAAGCCCTCCAGAAAAATGTCCAACCTCTACAATTTTATGACGTAGATGAAAACTTCAAAATTTTCAGTTAAGTCCTCCAGGAAAATGTCCAACCTCTACAATTGTATGACGTAGATGAAAACTTCAAAATTTTCAGTTCATTCCCTAATGTTTTAATTAAGCCCTCTTCTCTAATTGAAACAAAAGAACACAGAGAATGTTTGGTTATGTTTTTATCTCAATTTAGTTTTTCCCATGAAACGAATTTGTGTTTCTTAAGGTTTTCAAAATAAATTACAAAACAATTTCTAAAATTTCTATCTGATTCAGACATGATGTGACTGTTATAGTAAAAAAATTTGAGTGCTACAGTCAGTGGCGGATCCAGGATTTTTGCCAAGGGGGTTCGAAATTGTAGAATAAAAAATTAAAATATCATTTTATAAAAATAGTGGACCAAAAATTTGTAATTTACAAATTTTAGGTGAATTGTGTAAATATTTAAAGACCAAAAAGTTGAAAAATGTTAAGATTTCAAAAAAATTCCATTACTGTGAGGGTGGGTTTCGAACCCATGACCTATTAATAAAATAAGACATATCTTTGCCACTTCAACCACCCGACTTTTCTGTTATTTTATGTATAATAGTAATATTTATCGAAAATCAAGGGTGTGCAACTGCACACCCTAGACCATGGCTACATCCGCCACTGGCTACAGTATAAATTGTCTTCACTAAAAAACAAACAAACATCATTTATTCTTACAGTTCTTCTTCTACAATATATTTTTCGAAATACTTTTAAACATGATTTGATCATTACTGTGTATTTTGTCTCAATTCAAATTATAAACAAACATTATTTCAATTCTCCAATTATTCTCAAAACAATCTTCCCCAAAATAAAATAAAAATAACTCTAAAAAATTATCCAAACATTGCCTCATAAACATACAAATACGCACACTCCAATTTAATTTATCGGCGCACACATACACATCTCAACTCACCACTGTCGTCGCCGCCACCTTCATATCATCGTAAAAATCTCAAACCCACTCGAGATTCAACCCATCTCTATCTCGCTTCCCCCACCGTCGCCGTAGCCAATCTTGGATCATACTTCACCATCCCTGCTTTGCCGGATCACGAATTGGCGGCGGTGTTGGAGAAGATCTGAACTAATACCAATGGCGGCGACAGAGGTGGGCCATTTGCAAGTGAAGACGACAATTTTGAGAGGGGTTTGCGGTGGATTTCGCTATTCTTCAATGGATTCGGTGAAGCGGAGTCATTAAACCTCGAATTGGCGACGATGTTGGAGAAGGTCAGAACTGATGCCGGCAACAGCGGTATCTGACATGTCGGGGAAGAAGATGGAGATGTTTTGTTGGGGAGGGGTTGTGGGTTTGACGTGGAAGAAGAAACTCCTTATCCTATTTTTTTTTCTTTTTTTCTTTTTTAATTATTTAATTATATTTAGGGTTCTTTAATATAACGGCAATACATTTTTTTTATAAGATAGGAATCGGAGCTAATATTTAATTATATAGGTGAACTGGATAAACCTACTAATTGTCTACAATTCACTGTAATAGCTTGCAAACCATACGAGAGAGATAAACCACATTAGGCTAACCATGTGTAACAAGCTCTACCTAGCGACCATTGAGAAGGTTATTTGAACCTGGGACAATTGACAAAGTCTCACTTGCTCCAACCGCTAGACCATCCCTTGCGAAGCTACTAAACGTCAATACATGCAACAATGGGGAGATGCCCAAACGGAGATGCCCAAACTATTTTGCATCATTGGAGAAAAGCTCATGCTCATTTCCCTTCGTTTATTATCCCAAAATTGCCCCTCCACTATCTTCTTCCCACTACACCCATCCCCATTTTTTGATTCTCATTTTCTTAATTAATTTTTTCGTTTTTTCGTTTATAATTTTATAATTATTTATTATTATTTTATCATTTTTATTTTTATTTTTATTCTTTTAATTTTTTTTAGTTTCTTTTTTATTTTATTAATTTTTTTTTTAAATTAATCGTTTTTTTAACTGTTAGGTGTACTTATCAACTACGATATTAATCGACTAAGACATAGGTGGTGTTTGCAAATGATTATTTAAAAGCAGAAGTTAGTGATTGTGATTTAAGTTAGTTTTAAGTGCTTATCTCTAAAAGTTGGAGGTGTTTGCAAAAATTTCGAAAAATGAACTAAAATTGAAAAAGCATGGTTAGGGGTGCTTTTAAAAAAATAGCTTAAAGCAGATTATTTTAAGAGAAGCAAAAGCAAAAGTTGATTTTGCAAACACCTAAAAGCAGATTATGAGAAAAAAAAAAACCGCATAATCACTTTCAAAAAGCATTTACAAACACCACCATAGTCGATTAATGAACTGACTCCTAAAATCGTGGTTGAATAATGAAATTGACTACTATAAATAACAAAAAAAAAATACGGTAATGTCGTCAATGAAAGCCCGATACGATTCAACAAAAAGAATCCAAACAAATAACAAAAACAACTAAAAAAACAAAAATCAACTATTTTTTTACAAAATAACAAATATACAAATATTGTATTGATTTATATAGATGGACGATGGATTGACAATGGCCGCATAACACAAACACACCATCGATGTGCCCCAAGTCCAATTACACGTGGCGAAATAGGGGATCAATATTCAAAAATCCAAAAATGAATTAAAAAACATAGTAATTAACCCTAATTGACTACTGAACATATATAGTCGAATAAACCTTAATCGACTAAGCACATAGTCGATTAAACCTTCAATAGTCGATTACGGGTCCAACCTACACGAATTTTCTATGTCCTCCGTCCGATCTACCCAGAAAACCCTATATCTGCCTCCCCACACTGTCACTATCAATCCATTCATTCATACAACACGAATGCATAATATAATATCCCATATCAACCAGCCTATTTTATTACTCGTCTGCAGTTATAAATTATAGTGTTGATTTATATGCATATAAATTCAGTTAATCCTAACTAGTAACGGTTTGAGTTATCGAAACAGTATTTAGTTACAACTATAATTCTTGTGTTAACACAGTTATATTCTACTGAAAGTGATAAAAAAGACACAAAAATTAATGTGGTTCAGACACAATTGTGCCCTACATCCACGTGGATCTGCAAACACGATATCACTAGTTCAAATTTATAGTGTACATTAATAGGACTTATTAAAAACAATTAAGACTCCATCTTTAATTCTTTATGCCGTTCTTGTACACAACTTGAACTTCGTGTCTCTTCTAACAGCAGCTCCACACCGCGTTCCTCGAACTCACTTCAAACCGGAACTCCCTTCAGAAACGCGGTTGATCTCTCTTGAGATCTATACAGCAAATTTGTATCTGTTGACACATGCAACGACGGCACAGTCCTGCTCAACAAAACATCTCGGCAATTCTTCAATGCTATGGAGTGATTTTTCTCCCAAAAAAATGTACGGTTCTTGTGAGTCTAGGACCGTTATATAAATGCGAGATCAGCCTTCCAAGACTTATCTTGTACCCAAAGAAATCGATTAACCTAGAACAAAGACTCCTAATCGATCTCTACTTCTATTATAGATAAATACAAAAGATACCTAACTAAAATAAAGTACATGGAAATAATAAATCTAAGTCCTAATAAAAGTATTATTAAAGTAGGACTCTAATAAATTCCAAAATAAACATGGAATACAAATCATTGCCAATCTTTAATTCCCAAGTGTGGCGGATTTCTTTACTCGTGGAAATCTGCCGCCAACATCAAATGTATACCAACAGCAGGCTACTCAAAGAGTGCACAATTAAAATAAAATTAAAAAAATGTGAATAAATTTATGTTTATATCTTCAACATACATTAAATGATGGGTGTGAATAAATTTATTTGACACTTAGTCATGTATTAAATAGATTTCTTTTTGGAAAATCATTTTTGACAAAAGAAATTACACTTAGTCATACTCGTTAGCAAGTAACGAAAAACACTATTTTAGGGCTAAAATTGAAATTGAATTTTTTTTAGAGCTGAAAAATAATTGAAAATATAAAGCATACTACCTATAATAAATTTTTTAATGGTAAAAAAAGTAAGTTATCTAGAAAAATACTTTTAATAATTAGAAACTCTCATACACCATAAAACAAATCCCTAACCTTAAAACTCCTTAAAAATCAAAATCAAATATATATATATATATATATATATATATAAATAATTAGAAATTTCATTTATACTTAATATTATTAAAAATTTAATTTAGGATCGGGATTCGGGATCCCGTCCCGTCCCGATCGGAATTTTATTATTTGTGACTGAAACTTCGGGAATTCGGGATTACGGGATTCGGCATCGGGATTAGGAACAAATACGGAATCGGGATTCGAGAATTGGTTCAATCCCGATCGGGATATTTTAATCCCGAATTAGGAAAAAAAGAAAAAAAAAACTAATAAACACACACACACACACACACACACACACACACACATATATATATATATATATATATATATATATATATATATATATATATATATATATATATGTATTTATATTTATATTTGTTTAGGTAATTACAATCACCCCCAACTATAAATCTTCTTACACGTCCACCCTCGCGGTTTCAAATTTAGTGGAATCTTCGAAATTATATGGAATATTATCACTTTTGTACCCGATTTATCCCATTCGAACTCCACAATTTAAAGCAAGATGGTCATAATATGTATTTTTTCGCATGTACATATCAAATTGTGGTGCATCAGAAACTGTATTTTTACACAAAACGAGTACAAACTAGAGCACATTCTACGAAATCTAGATGATTATGTTGAATTTGACACCATAAGGGTGGAGATAAAAGAAAAAATCATAGTTGAGGGGTAGATGTAATTATCCAAACAAGAGGGGTTTTTTCGTAAATTGATATATATATATATATATATATATATATACAATCATTTTATTTTTTCTATCTTTTTATTTCTTTTGTTGTGTGGTGTGCCCGTGAGTGTTCTAACTTTTGTGTGGGAAATAAAAAAAATGATTGTTTAACTTTTTCTTTTTATGGTAGATTGTCTGTAATTTATATATAATGTCAAGGAAATGAGAAATACAATATAATATATCGTTTCAACTTATTTTTTTTTTTTTAAATTTTATTTGTTCCAAGTTTTGTGGTAAAAATAAATAGTGCAAGAACAATAGTATGTATATAATATATTCAAGTTAGTTTAGTGTATAAAATAATACTAATAGAAAAAAATGCAATATTTCTTATTTTTTAAGCACCTATAAAAATAGCACGTGCCTCACACGTGTTTAATTAATTTTATAATGTTAATTATGCATGTGATTTAAAATAAAATTTTGTATTAAAACAAAAAAATTGTGGACTATTTATGTTTAACAATGCTGGCTTGAAAGAACATTTTATATTTATACAAGAATGATGGATTATTTAATTGCAATATTTAACTGCAAAATTAATTTTATAATGTTTACTTAAAGCAACATGATTCCATAATTTTTTACTATGCTATTTTTCAAAAGCACACAACATCTCCTTTGTTAAGATGTCAAACCAACATAATCATATAATTTATTGCTCATTTCTTTTCCAACATGTGTTTATACATATTTCTGTATGTTCTCTTAGAAAAAAAAAAATAATAGCAATTTTAATTAACTAGGTAATAAATAATGAATATAATTGGAATTAATTTGGTCATGTAATTGAAGCCTAAATATGTAATAAACAAAAGGACTAAGTACATGTGTAGGTAAGACTATGGAAGTATAATGAGAGAGGTGAGCCGCTGAAAAAACTAAAATGAACCTCCCTCCCCATTTTGCAGAGGAAGCATAAAACCCTCCTAAAACCCTCCTAAAACCCTAACAGTCTTAAAGCTCGTTTCTTAAACCCACAAAATTGGTGGATTAATCGAGGGAATCAAATCATGATGAAAGGGGGGAAATCATCCGCCATCAAATTGGCCGAGAAATGCAAGGTTTTATTATCAATTTATGTTTCATTTTTGCATAATTGGCCCAGAAATTCAAGGTTGTATATATGAATTATGTATATGTTTTTTGCAGAATATACTGGCTTCTAATTGGCAAGGTAACCTTAACACCATTAAAGCTGATGCCCAAGGAAGGTATTTTGTGTTACGAATTCGAATTGATTGTTATATATATGTTATTTTTTGGTTTTGGTTGTCTGATAAAATATGGTGGATTAATTGGATTCAGCAAGGACGAAATTTACAGTTCGAAAGTGAAGTATTTTGTGAAGAAAGGAAAGCCGTATATTTGGGTACCCGAGAAGGAGTTGCATAATGTGGTACGCACGGTTGCTTTTGCTTCTATTGGAATTATGATTTTTTTTCATGGCCAGTGTTGCTTTAGGTGTGTTACTCAGGTTAATAACCGCTATTCTGTAATGGCGTTCGAAATACGAAATATGCATGTTGTCTTTTACGATATATGGATTGACTCGTTTGGTTGGGGAGATTAGCCATGATTAACTAAATTATTGGACGTTGTTTGATGTTTGGTATCCACAATAACTTGCCGGGTCGACCCGCAAATATTATGTTATCATGGCTTAACTTGCCTTATCTTGCTTTTTAGGGAGTTTTTTTGTGGGATGTTCCGGGGTCCGATAAAATAATTGGGTTTTCATTAGATTATTTAATCTTATCTTGGCAACCAAACGAGGCCTAATTGTATGTAATAGTTGGTGAAATATGACTGCTTTCGGTCCAATAATGAATCCTCTCTACTAATCAGTTTGCAAATCTCTGTCCAAAATGCTAGTATGTTCTTTACTCTTTAGCTTCATTAGACATTGGGTTAAGTGAGATTGGATTAATATCCTACTGAGTAACTAATTATTTAGTCAGTAAGATGTTTGAATCCTTAAATTAAACTCTGTTATTAAATATGAAATGCCTAAAAACTTTTTAATTAACAAAATTAAGATATTGTTTTAAGGATATCGTTTTTTAATCACCCCTACAAAATTAATTTCAGAGGGGAGAGGTGCTACTAATTTAACCAAATAGTAGCATTTAATTGAGGACTTTAAGTGTAGTAGCGGATTTGACTAAACACGAATCTTATTAACCAAACATCTTGCTAGCCCTTATTATTTAGTTAATAGAACTTAGTAGAACTAAGCAAACGATGCCTTATAGTGTATTAAAGTTCTTAAAGAAGCATCTACTTTTCTTGTTTTTGTTGCAAGAGAATACTTTAACACGTCATATTTCCTAATATAATGCATTTCCTATGTAATTTAGTTGCTATATAACTCGGTTCCGCACAACATTTCTTCATTAAAAAAGTTATACTTGAGCCAACACAATTTTTGTGCATTATGTGAATTAATACAGTAAATAAATATCATTTCCTTCAAGTCGACTTTTTTCTTTGTTATAAACAAGGTCAACCTTGTAGACCGACCGATCTCCAAAAAATATCGGTTTGTCTGTTGAAGCTAAGCTTTCAGCATATAGATAAAACAAAAGTGATAAGTAGTCAAACAAGTTGCTTGTTATAGTAGTATGTGAGCTAAGTCAGGTTTTCTATTAATAAGTTGTCATTTCTTCTCATCTTTTTTCTTTTTCTTTTACAGAACACTATTGTTGACGAACGTGGCTCTTTTGCCGTGAGCAGCCCATTTCCGGGCCCACTTGTACAAATACTTAAATCAATAAGAAAGGTGGGAATTTGGTAAAACATTTTTCTTGAAATTTGTTTGCACCATAAAAGTCCAAAGATATTAATTCCTTTATATCCTTTATATCATGCAGCTACCAGCTAGGGTTGCTCTTGTTGGTGATGTCGTGCGCCTCGAAGATGAAAAGGTATATAATTGTTTGATAGATAACACTTTATAATATTGTTGTCGCTATATCGAAACTTTTTCTTCTCGATGCTGATATGTTAGACTAATTGGCAATATGAATTCTAACTTTCACCGAGCACTATTTTTTTTCATCAACATTAGTACTACTTGCAATCTGCTTATGCTAATGCATATTTTTTTGCGGTATCAGAATATCGTTATTATGGTTTAGAAAATCGACTGATTTAAAACTATTAAAATACTGATTCTGCAATGTAACGAATTGCATGAGAAAAGAAGTTTCCATAGTAAATATCGAGTCACAGAAAATATTTTTACGAGCTTACTGTTCTTTCTTATTGTTGTCACAGGCTAACTCAGCGGCTGAAAGCCTTAGGGAAACTGTATTAGCATACCAGAGAGCTGTCAATGAGTCGAGCTATTCAGTTTCTGGAATATTGAGTTCGCCCGAATTTAATTCCACTTCTCGGATTGAAAATCTGCAGGACTTATTCCAAGGCAACGATCAATACTCGGTGTACAGGTTCAATATAAGGTTAGAATCTTCAGAAAAAAAAAAACCCTTTTACTATGTATTATTAAACGGCATTGTGAGTGAACTCATGTAAAGATAATTCTTAAATTATTACTGTGTGAGCTACGTGTTCGAACAATTTAGTTGTACAACCAGACATTAATTTGCTGGGGTAAATTACAACCACCCCTGAGGTATGGTCAATTTACGAAAAAACCCCTCTTGTTTGGATAGTTACATATAACCCCCTCAACTATGATTTTTTTCTTACACCTCCACCCTTATGGTGTCAAATTCAACATAATCATCTAGATTTCGTGGAATGTGCTCTATTTTGTACTCGTTTTGTGTAAAAATACAGTTTCTAATGCACCACAGTCTGATATATGATCATCTTGCTTCAAAATGTGGAGTTCGAATGGGATAAAGCGGGTACAAAAGTGATAATATTCCATATAATCTCGAAGATTCCACTAAATTTGAAACCGCAAGGGTGGATGTGTAAGAAGATTTATAGTTGAGGGGGGTGGTTGTAATTACCCAAACATGATGGGGGTTTTCGTAATTTGACCATACCTCAGGGAGGTGGTTGTAATTTACCCTAATTTGCTGGCAATTGATGCACTTTAAACTATGCAGTTCGTGCATGTATATTGATGGCAAGGGCGCAACTCATGAAGTAAATCTCGAGGATATGGAAAAGTCTAAGGCGGATCCTTTATGTAATACCTATTTTCTTTTGTAATAAAGTTGATGGTCTTATCTCATAACACGAGCTTATTACATAATAAAATCTATATTCTGACTTAACATCTTTACACTTTGGTGTGTGTGTAGCTCCATTTTTGACGAGCCTGATTGATGGAATTAATCGAAGTGAAACGAGGCGTCGAGCTCTAGTTCTTTTCTGCATTGCTTTCCTAAATGAAAATGCAAAGGTATTACCTCACTTGCCTCATGTTGATAAATTGGCCAAGTAGTAATGATTATTTCTTAGGTGCGTTTACGTTTTGGTTCCCATTTTATAACCTTTTGAGTTTGATCTTTATAGCAAATTAATTCGTACAGCTTTAAGCTTAGTATAGTAACCAATAAATTCCGGGTGCCGCCTTAGTGCCCACGCAATTCTTGAAATATTACATTTTTATGATCTATGTATCTGTTTTCTGTCTGAACTAAGAAATCAATAGGTTTTAGAAATGGAATATGAAATCAAGAGAAAGTAATAATAACCCAAGTGAAACTTAATTTTTTCCCAACGGTTTATGGTACATATCGAGCATCAGGTCAGTGGTTAAAGAGAGAGTTCACCCGCATTCTAGAAATACGTTTTAGTAATTCTTGCTAGATTAACGAACTCTAACCAATATTCAGACAAAAACCCCGGGACTTTATTTAAGCGTATTAAACTTTGAACTTTGTGTGCTGTCTTCTCTTTTGTTATGGTAATGCAACCAAATGCTCTTTTACTATTTGCAGCTGTGTATTATCCCCTTATACGGTATGCGTATTTACTGACTTGTTTGTGGTTTTGGGTCGAAGGATGCTTTTCTTCTTTCAGCAGATAGGAAGGGATTTGAAGTGCTGGGAAAAGTTCTCGGTTCGTTGAACGAGGATGGTTCTCGTGAGTATCAATGGAAAGAGTTACGATTCACGTTCAAAGACGAGGCACGCGATTTAGAAATATTCTGTCAACACCTGCTTCAAATGGAAGAGGAAGCCCTCAAGAGTATCTCACATTCCGCTGGTATATGAGTTTGACCACAAACTATTAAAGAGTTATTTTGTTTTTAACATATATCATACACGACAATACTGAAGTCTTCTCGTGAAGTAGGTATGATTTGATTCATGCAGTTATTTACACTTTTTAGAACTTACTCTAGAAATGCATAATCAAGTGATTTGAATTGTATGTATAAGTAACCTTGAAATGATATTTCGATCTTATTAGGTACAGTTGGAATATGGGATTGATATTTGCTTTTTAGTATACGGTGTTAACGTTTCAAAATACATTCGTTGCCCGAAAGAAAATTGTGGCATTTAAGTATATGAGAACATAGAGTTTTAGGCTTTTCTGCCTGCAAAATGGGCAAGTCGGTATTTTTTCGCATACGGTTCATCTGCCGCTTAGCTACGTGATGCGACCACTGTCTACAACTCTACATGATTGAATTAGTTTGAATTGAATTAGATTGTACTATTTTTCTATTAAAAAATTAATTAATTAGTTGATAGAATGTTCGGATCCTTGTATCAGATTATTACATTTATCTCACGTAAACGATGCAAGATGTCGACGATACTCAAAAAAAAAATAATTCTAGCTCATTTGGCACTTGGTGTCCTAGATGCCCGCCTCAAGAAAATAATTGTTTTTCGTCAAATACCCAACTGGAATTCAAACCCAACTTGGGCCTGGAATTGAAATCTCTATGCTCAAACTAGGTTAAATCCTATTTCCCGACCAAGTTGGTTGTGGATTAGGGTTATTGACGCCCAATTTAGGTGTGGACATTTCAATTTTATGCTTACTTGGGTGTTGGATCGCATTCTCCGTGCCCAAATCTTGGGCGTTGGCCGACAAAATTTGAAAAAAAATTGGGTGTGGGCAGATGAAGTTTCAAAAACTAAATCCCAAAAATCCATTTTTTTCATCTCCAGATCATATGAAAACAAAAAACAGAACATAATCGAAATGTAAGCATGAATATGTAGAAATTGCCTTGTTATCTTCAACAATTTTCAGGTTTTGAGAGGATTTGTGAGCTGATAAGTTTGGGAGGTTTTAAGAGAGTTTTTGAGTGTTAGATAGAGAAACAATTTGAAATGTGAAATAAGTAGTACTAGTACAAATGAGACCCTCGTTCACTATGTTGCTGCCAAGAGGTGTTTATTGGCATACAGTCGTTTTCTAGATACACCGTTTAGACTTTCAAATGCATTTCAATTTACGGCCTAGACAATTCTATAGTTGAGGTTATAATGTTGCCGGTGTCGACGATGTTGATTGCTGACGGAGGATGTGTTGGCCTGCCTCCAACTCTCTCGACTACTACTCCCTCAACTGCTACTCGTGGATGACGGTTGTCTAGTCCAACACTCGGTGATTATACTGATATTGAGTTGATTACAATTTTGGTAACACGTTTACGACATGTAGGAGGGAAACTAGTTGTCTTTTAAATTTTATTTCATATCTTAATTTTTTAAACTTAATGGTATAACTTAAGGCTGCGGCTATATGCAATACTAATTCCACTTGTGCAAGACCAAATTAAAAGAAAGATTCCATTTTATTAAGATGAAATGACAAATATACCCATAAATTAAATTGACTTTTGTTTGCTCATGCAAGACCAATAACAAATAATAATAAAATATAAAACAACTAAATTTCGACATTAAGGTGTCTAATATATGTCCATAAATTCGACACCTTAATGTCGAAATTTAGTATATTTGGACTAATTTGCTAACAGTTAAATTTCGACACTAAGGTGTCGATTTTATACTCCAAAATCGACATCTCAATGTCGATTTTTACCTATAAAATTCGACATGTACATGTCGACCGTGTCTGCGCGGGATTTAAAAAATAAAAATAAAAATATGAAACAACTAAATTTCGACATTAAGGTATCGAATACATGTCCATAAATTCGACACCTTAATGTCGAAATTTAGTATATTTGGACTACTTTGCTAACAGTTAAATTTCAACTAGGTGTTGATTTTGTACTAAAAAATCGACATCTCAATGTCGATTTTTGCCTATAAAATTCGACATGTACATGTCGACTGCGTCTGCGTGGGATTTTTTTTGGAAAAACGATATTCTAGCTAAAAAAACACATAAATGCATATTTTCTTGGGTCTTTCCACCGTAGATTCTTCTATTTTGATGTCTTATGTCTCCATACTTGCCATCTTTGTAAGGTTTGTTGAGTTTTGATGATTTTGAATGTTTAGGTTTTGTGGGTTTATAGATGAGGAAGGAGAAAGGTTTTGATGGAGAAGATGAGAGTTGGTCTTGTGGTTTTGTGATAGGGTTTTTATTGTTTTTGAGGTTTTGGTATTGCACATTTGAAATTTTTATTTTTTTTAACAAGTAAGGGTATTATAGTTTCTAGACATTGAAAATTTTAATTTGGTCTTGCGTAAGTGGAATTAGTCTTGCATATAGCCGCAGCCATAACTTAATTGTTCATATTGCGTATCATGTACAAGAGCATGGTATGGTGAGTCAGCCTCGCATTTCGGCTCGTCTGAATTGGCGGGGCCCTTTTGTTGGAGCATATACGTGGTTGTACTATCTTCGAGATTGTGTATCTTCAACACAACAATCCACTGATGGAGGCGTTTTTGGAGAGCTTTTAGCCATATACACACACTTCACATATGTCATTTGGAGAGATTATCTCACCTTCCGTAATGTACAATATATCATAGGTTCCGAGTTGGTAGGGCACGACCCCACACTACGGCATATCGAAATACTCAGGTAGAGAGTGTTGCGAGGATCTTCGATACATGTAAAATATAGAGGCATGACTGGTAGTTCAATAACGATAGACATTCGATTTTAGGACATCTCAAGACTCTTTGTGAGATGTTTCTGAGTTTTAATCAGAATATCAGCACGAGTACACATCATTTATCTCACTAGAGAGCAAGGTTGTAAAAAGCGGTAATCGGGTCGGAGGCGGTCAGGGACCGACTCACGATTAATCGGTGCGGCGGTGATTAATCGGAAATAAATTGGTTTTTAAAATTTAATATAATATATTTGTAGGTATTATTTATAAATACTCAAAACATAGATAAAAAAATATTTAAACATAATTATATCTCCATCATGTATATATCCTAATAACATAATAAAAATTTAATAATAATAATAAGATCGTAATACATAAATATTCTTATAAAATATAAATAAAAAGGCATTTTTTTTAAATTACATACATTCCTGGCATACATCATTAGTTCTTTAACAAAAATAGTTAACATAAACAAAATAAAGCATAAACTCATTTTTTTTTTTATTAAAATCCCAACTTTTATTTTGAATTATTAAGAAAAATAACGATTTTTGACCGATTTTTGGCCGATTTTTGCCACCAAAGTTTGACCCGCCTTAAAGGTTTGACCGCCTCGGACCGCCTAAAACCGCCTCACATGCAAAAAACCGATTTTTCAAACCTTTACACTAAAATCGTAAAGGTTTTGCACCGCCTCCGCCTCGGAGACCGATTAATCGGCCGCCTCGGCCGATTTTTAGAACATTGCTAGAGAGTCATTGTCCGTTGGTAAGAGCTCATAAGATAAAGTCGATTTGCAGCCTACTAATAGACAATATTCATAAAATTTGTGATTATTTTTGGAGATTCGGCATCGGTACATTGGTGTTTTTGTACAGACATTTGAGCATGGCTTCGCGAGTTAAGGCAAAGTAAATTGGTTGTTTAACGTTGTTGGAGGCAATGTTTTTTATTCTGTTAATATTTTTTTTTTTAAATTTATGCAATCTTAAATATTGGAGTATTACCTCCTCCAAGTAGATCCCTATCTCATTCGATGAAGAAACTTTTGTCTGAAAATTATTTTAATAAGATAATTTTTTTAATGAATTTAGAACGAAATTGTTGAGAGGATTTCTTTGTAGATAGAAATAAAGAGGGAATAATGAGAATATCTATAAAATAAGCGATATCGGTAAAAATAAAACAATAAAACGACAAATAATTATACAAACTACCAACTCTTCCCCATTTTAGTTGTTGTTTTAGGTTGTTAAGAAAACCAATAAATATTCATGGATTGTAGCGAATAATATATAAAATTATGAAAATACCCTCATTATTAAATTTTTGTCTAGTTATCTTATAATTAATAGTGATAAAACTGCAAAATTGACAGAAGTGCTATGACTGGCAAACAATATTTGGGAAGGACAAAGCCATCGGTGAAAATGTCGAGTCACTTGTTGATGTTGTGAATGACTTAAACCAACTAACACATTGTTGCAAATTATGTATCTGGAGGAGCAGAAGACGACCCTAAAGGACATCGAACGACACTCAAAGTAGAATTCGATTACATGTCTTCTATGTATGGTGATGGCACATCAACCTTTGATCAAAATAGGGGTAAGCATAAAATTCAGAAGTGTCAATAGAACCACGACAATATTGACGGTCTTCTTGTCCAAGCTATGGCTGCTGGGGTTTAATTTTGTCGGCGGCTAGGTTTTGGTAGATATGATTTGCCGACGGTAGGGGATTGTTGGTTGCCTCGGGTTTGGGCGACGACTGTAATTTGTTGGCTGCCGGTTTGACGACGGCCGGAAAACATTGGGTGTTAGCGTTTGGCAGCGACTAAGAGTTATTGGGTAATAGGGTTCGGGGAAATCAAAGTACACCATAATATATCATACTACACCACATTATTTTTACAATATGCTATATTATTAAACAAAAACGACTTTTTATTTCTATATGTTTTAATATAATGTAAAAAATAAGGAAAAACATAAGTTTTTTTATAAAAATGTAAAAAATGCTAGAATGAAAAGAGAAAAATAGAGCTGACAAAGTCAGTAAAAATAAAATAAAATATGTTACATGAAAAAATGAAGATATTAAGACGGTGTTTTGGCTAAATTTATAAGATGTTAAAAGGAGCTCATAAGATGTTTTAAAGCTTATAAACTCTTCGAAAGTGTGTGATATATAAATTTTTAAAAACAGATCTCAATTTTTTTTAAATAAGCTGCTGGAGAGCAAATAAGATATTTTCAAAAAAGTACATTTACCCCACATTTTTATTTAAGATCTTATAATGAGTAAAAATAGAAAATAAACTCATTATTCAAACACTCTAAAAATTAAGTGTTAATATGTTAGAGGTCCCTAGTTGGAAACATAATTAGATGTGGGATACAACCCCAATATTTTTTTCTGAACTAAATCATTTTTACAAAAATAAATATGACCCACATCCTTTATTTTTTTTATCCCTAATTTGCCCCCAACCTAAATCCATAAATTCTACAGTCGCGTTTCTCTCAGATCTATTTTTCTTATTTCTTCCTTCTTCTCTCTTTCTCGGCTCTCTCTCACTGTACGCTATCTCTCTCTCCCTCTCTCTTTATCTGGTTCTCGCTATCTCTCTCCCTCTCTCTCTCTCTCTCTCTCTCTCTCTCTCTCTCTCTCTCTCTCTCTCTCTCTCTCTCTCTCTCTCTCTCTCTCTCTCTCTCTCTCTCTCTCTCTCTCTCTCTCTCTCTCTCTCTCTCTCTCTCTCTCTCTCTCTCTCTCTCTCTCTCTCTCTCTCTCTCTCTCTCTCTCTCTCTCTCTCTCTCTCTCTTGAGCTATGGCGCAAGCGGCGATAATAAGGGGATGGTATGGAGGCAGGAGACGACGACGACTATGGTGATGGATGTCAGATCTATAGAGGATGGTGGCGTCTAGATTTTAATTTGGTCGATGGCTAGGGTTTAATTTGGTCGACGGCTATGGCGGCTAGGGTTTAATATGGTCGATGGCTAAGGTTTAATTTGGTCGACGACTAGGGTTTAATTTGGTCGACGGCTATGGCGGCTAGGGTTTAATTTGGTCGATGGTTATGGTTTAATTTGGTCGACGACTAGGGTTTAATTAATTTGGTCGACGACTAGGGTTTAATTTGGTCGACGACTAAGGTTTAATTTGATCGGCGACTCGGGTTGGTGGACGACTATGTTTTTGCAAATAGGGTTTGGCGGCGGCTGAAATTTGTTGGCTGCTATGATTTAACGGTGGCTTGAAGATGTTGGAAGTTAGGGTTTGGCGGCGGCTGGAAGTTGTTGAATGATAGAGTTTGGAATAGTAGTTCACCATAGTATTTTTAAAATCTGCTGCATTATTTGACAAAAACGAAAAAAATATTTTTTCGTAATTTTCAATAAAATGTACAAAAAACAAAGTTACTTATAATAACGTAAAAAATGCTAGAGTCAAAAACGAAAAAATAAAGATGACCAAGTTGGTAAAAATAAAATAAAATATATTATTATTTGAAGAAAAAATGAAGATATTAAATGCATAATAAAATGATAAAATGCAGTTTGAATTTTACTTAATGCAAATTCGAATTTATGTGTAGAGAGGCATTTTTGGAATGAATTTAATAAAGGATGTGAAACAAAAGTTTAGTTAGACTAGTCATTTAGTTCAGATTAGTTTTGTCACCAGAGACCTATATCATAAGATCCCAAAAATTAATCCTGAAAATAAGAAAGGTTAACTAAATCCTCTAAATCTTTATATATAAAAGAAAGGTTTGCCCCGAACCCTTAAAACAATTTTTTTTTTAAAAATATTTTTGTGAAATATTTGTTTCCTCTATTTTCACATTTTCTACAGCACATTCAAAATTATTTGTTTTCTCTTCCTTTTTTACTTTTTTTTTTTCCTTCTGCTCGAGCACAAATTTTCTTTCCTTTTTTAGAGGACATGTTTTTTTTTTATAATTATTTTTTTTTCTTTTTTTTTTTTTCCTTCCCCACTAAACACGACCAACTTTGAATTTTTTTTTTCGCGTTTGGTTTTTCTTTTTAATTATTTTCTTTTTCTTTTTTTCTTCTTTTTTTCCCTTCCAGCATTTCTCTCCTTTTTTTTATAGCACACGTATGTGTATTAAATTTTATTGTTAAAATTGATATATAGATTATGATTGCAAGTAGTGGAATTTTTACATTTTCGGTGTTCCATTGTTTTGCTATTGTATATATCATATATGTTTATTAATTTCTAATTTTGCTTATCATATATTTTTTTTTCAATATCCGCCCGTGCGTTGCACGAGGCAAAATACTAGTGCATAGTAAAAAAAAATGATAAATGCAGTTTGAAATTTACTTAATGCAGATTTCGAATTTGTGAGTGGGTGTGGAGTGGGAGTGAGGTTATTTCATCTTGTAAAAGGGCCCTAAGGCACATATAATTTGAAACATTTATTTTTTGGATAATATATACTAGAAGTTACTGGGTAGAAACATAATTCGATGTGGAATACAACCATAATATTTTTTTTCTTAACTAAATCCTTTTTTGAAAAACAAATATGACCCACATTCTTTATTGATTTATTTTTTGTATTCCTAATTTGCTCTTAACCTAAACCCATAAACTCTAGAGTCATGTCTCTATCAAATTTATTTTCTTTCTTTTTTCTTTTTGTACGTCTCTCTCTCTGTACTCCACTCTATTGTTGAGGGGGATGGTGGGATGGCTATGGCGCAACTATAACAATGGAGACGGCAACAATAAAGGGGACGGTTATGAAGGCAACAACTATGGGTGTGTAAGGTCAAATCTATAGTGGGAGGCGGCAACTATGGCGTCTAGGGTTTAATTTGGTAGGCGGCTAGATTTTGGTAGATAGGGTTTAACGACGGCTAAGGAGTTGTTGGTTGCTAAGGCTTGGCGGCGGCTGGAATAAGTTGGCTGCTGGTTTGACGACGCTGGAAGATGGTCAATCGTGTCGGCCGTCATAATTCTCTCTCGAACCCTAGAACTTTTGGGGATGATAGGGTTTGACAGCGGCTGAGAGTTACTAGGTGACATGATTAGCATAATACACCATAATATACCATAGTACACCATAATTTTTTCGCAATCTGTTATATTATTTAACAAAAATGAAAAAATATGTTTTTATTCGTAATTTTTATATAATGTAAAAAATAAAGAAAAAAATAAGTTGTTTATAACAATATAAAAAATTTTAGAATGGAAAAAAAGAGAAAAATAGATATCACAAAGTTTGTTAAAATAAAATAAAATATGTTTGATGAAAAAAATGAAGATATTAAAGACATTAAAATAATAACAAATGCAGTTTGAATTTGTGAGTGGGACATTTGTCAAATAAATTTAATAAAGAATATGGATAAAAAACAAAAGGGAAGTATACGCTTTAGATCCACATATATCTCTATCTGCTGATAAAGTAAGAAGATTAATTGATCAAATTCGCGGACGTTATGAAACATTTATGATACTCGAACTCATGCCCCATAGAGCATGTTATCTGAATTTTAAATTGGTTTATTCGAAATAATTATCTTCTAATAAATGTAAGAATCCTAACAAATCCCTAATACAAAAGAAAAGAGACTTCAATTCTTCCGGTTACTCTAAAACAAAACCCTTAGGACATGTTTGTTTATGTTTTCAAATTCATTTCCAACTTTTATACTATTCGTAAAACCGAGATCATGTTTGTTTCAAAAATTTACTTGAAAACACACACTTTTTCCAATCAAAGTTCCAATGAAAATACACTATTCATACTTTTTTACACTTTCAAACCTACTAATACCTACTAACCTATATATTTTATTTATTCAACTCATCTCTCTCCTTATATTCATCTTTAACCATTAGGGAAACTCCAACTGAGGCCCTAAAAGCAATAACTGCCATTTTGATGGCTAAAGTCTGATTTTTTTTATTCCAACCGAGCCATCAAAACATGCCCCATTTTAGGACCTCCCCTACTCTGCCATAAAAAATGGGGTATGAAAATTGGGTAATCATAAATTGGAGGGAAGCTCCCAACGGATCTATTTCCTCCCAACGGATACGTTTCCACCCAACGACTCTTTTATTCTGCAGATTCAACAGTAATAAAAAATGAAAAAAAAATTCCTTTATGATTTTCCTTGTGAATCGGAGCACGGAAAAAACAGTGAAAGAAAGATGAGAGAAAAAGGGTTAAAAAAGGAGAGAAGATGGGGGAGATTGAGTGAGAGAGAAAAAAAGAAGAAGAAAATAACGAACATAGGGGAAGAACAAGAGAGATGAGAGAAGGAGAGAATTAGAAGATAGAGAGAACATAGGAGAAAAGAGGGGTGTGGCGGCTCATAGTGGTGGGGGTAGGGGATTAGGGTTATTTATTTAAATTTTTATTTTTGTACATTATTACATTAGTTTTTGTACATTATTTTTTATTTGTATGTTAATCATTTTTAGGTTAATTAATTTTATGTGTATGCTAATTCATAATTATTTTCTTGCTTTTGTAGATGGATGACGATATGTATCATTCTTACGCTGATTTGCTAAACAACACGTCATCGGAATTTGTGGAAAATAACCAATTCGACGAGATTTCTATACACCTCTCGAAAGTGTAGTGGTAGGGCAAGTATTATCAAAAAGAAAAAGGAAATTTTCTCTCGATGAGGATATAATTCTTCTTTCAACATGGCTAAATACAAGTAATGATGCTATTACTGGAAATGATCAGAGATCCACTACGTTTTGGGGAAAAATATATGATCTATTTATGAGTCATGGCGGTGACATGGGGCGTACCGAGAAAAAACATAAAATATCGTTGGGGACAAATTAACGCACGATGTGCTAAATTTGTTGGTTGTGTCAAACAAATCGACGATAGGCATCAATCTGGTCAATCGGCTCATGGAAAGGTAAATATTTATTTCTTAATTTTTGTTCATAGAATACTATTTAATTATTTTTCACCTTATTTTTTTTTTGCAGTTGATTGAAGCAAAACAACTATACGTTGCCGATGAAGGTAGAGCTTTCCAACTAGAACATTGCTTTGAACTTCTTCAAAACGAGAGAAAAGGGCAAACTCTAAAAAAAAGTAAAATTGTCGACCTCGATGTTGATGCAAGTCCATTTGGTGATAGTAGTGATCATTCCACTACTCACGTTCCGCCTCTCGGTAACAAGGCGTCAAAAGAACAATTTTCGAGGAAGAAAGCAAACTTAAAGACCAGTAGCTCATCTACGATGTTTGTTACGGATGAGCGTTGGGCAAAAAAGATTGAAATAGAAGAACAAAAGTTTGAGCAAAGCAAAAAAATGATAGAGGAGTCTCAAAAAAGTCGTGAGATTGCAATTATAGGGACAAACACTTGCGGAATGGATCCAATTCATGCTGCTTATTGGGAGACCCAGAAAAATGAAATACTTAGCAAAAGAGGTTTGAATTGATTAATCTTGTATGCGAGGTAGCATTGCACTGTTTATTTCTCTAGTAATTTCAAATTGTATGTTTACTGTTTTCTAGATAAAATGAAAAATTATAATTACACTCAACTTTATGTTAATAATATTAAAGAGTAGCGTTGAGATAAACTGAAACATTATAAATAGAAATAAATTGGAACACTACAAATAGAAATTTTGCCACAAATTGAAATATTACAAATACACCTATCAATTTTCTTGACCGTGCAAATTTCAAAGTTGCTCAACAAGATGACGTTGGAGTATTAAATGAGTACCCCTATCATGAATTTGATGATGACTTTGAATAAACTCAACAAACTCATTTGTGTGCTCGTGTGACGGAATAACATCTGGAGTTGCATGGTCAAAATTCACATTACTTGCACCTTTTTTTTTTTTCATTCTCAACAATCATATTATGCATTATGATGCATGCTTTCCTTATATTAGATAATGTGTTTTCATCCCAAAACCTGGCTGGTCCACACACTATACTGAAACGAGCTTAAAGTACTCCAAATGCCCGTTCTACATCTTTTCTAGCACCTTCTTGGAGTTTTGCAAAATGTTAGGCTTTAAAGCCTTGTGGTGCAGATATTGTCTTAACAAAAGTAGCCCAAGATGGATATATACCATCCGCTAGATAATAACCCATGGAATAATTATTACCATTGACGATAAAATTGACTGGAGGAGCACGGCCGTTGGTTAGTGCTAAGAAGACATGAAATCTATTAAAATATTTATATCATTAAGTGAGCCTGGCATTCTTAAAAAAACATGCCATATCCAAAGATCCTGAAGCAACTGCCTCTAATACAATAGTCGGTGAACGAGAATGGCCGTGTAAATTCCTTTCCAATTCAGTTGGAAATTTTTTCCACTCCCAATGCATGCAATCAATGCTTCCAAGAATCCCTGGAAATCCACGTTGCTCGTTAGCTTGGAGCAGTCGCGATAGATCTGTTTCGGTTGGTGTTCTTAGATATACTTCACTGAAAAAGACAACTATCGCTTCGACAAAATGACGTAAGCTATAAAGGGAGGTGCTTTGACCTATGCGTATATGATCATCTAGAAGATCAGCTGGAATTCCATAGGCAAGTATTCTGAGTGCAGCTATTACCTTTTGAAGAGATGATAAGCCACGGACCCCGATTGCATCATGTCTTTGCACGAAGTAGGGATCATATGATTCAACTGCATTTAGAATTCGACAGAAAAGAGGCCTCCGCATCCGAAATCTTCTTCTGAATTGATCATCAGAATATGTTGGATTATCAGAAAAATAATCCTGATAAACCCTTTTGTGCCCTCCAGCCCTGTTACGATTAATTACCCTTCGGCCCGGAACAGAACCACGACGACGCGTATTTCGCCTTTCGGCTTCCTCATTTTGAGTTGCTATTAAAAGCAATTCAAGATCGTCATCAGACTCAGAAGTTAAAGAAAGTGTTTAGCAACTCAAGATTTTGATACATGGTGAAATGATGAGACGAAAATTTCAAAATAGAGAACAAATGTTATAATATGAAGAAGTTATTGAAGTGTTGAAAACTGCATCCTATGAACCCTCCTAAATAGATGTTTGAGGATGAAGATAAGATGTACGATATGGACACAAAATCTCATCAAAAATTTTAACGTCCTCTAAAAAATCGACATGTGTCCCAAATCTTATCGCCTAAAATATAATAGTAATTTTGACGTCCTCTCGAAAATTGACAAGTGTTCCCGAAAATCTTATCGGATAAAATGTGATAGTTGAAATATGTAGAATAATTCTTGAATCGACACCACGGCAAGAAAAAGATAAGAGGTGTGACGTGACATAAATTAATATTTTCGTATTATTAAATTTATTTTATTTTTATTTCATTTAAATTTAAATTTAAATATATTTTTTGATTTATTTACTTCTAACAAAATATAGTTAGTTTTCATTTAGATTTTATTAAAATAGATTAAATTAAATTAAATTTAAAAATGAGGCCCCAATTTGATGTTTGCTATTGGAGTGAAAATCTTTTTATGAAGCCCCAAAACACTGTAGAAAGCCCCAAATGAGTGTTTGAGATCTTCAATTTGGGGTCGGAGTTGCCCTTAGTATATACACTCTCTCTTCTCCAATTTCTCGCTCCTCATTAATAATTCCACCCTCTCCCTATTTTTTTACCTTATAATAATAATAATAATAATAACTACCACCATCATCATCATTCATCATCACCACAACCAGTGGCGGAGCCACCCTTTGGCAAGGGTGGGCTCCAGCCCACTCTCATTATTTAAAAATTTATACTATATATTACATCTATATATAATTAGCCCCCCAAATAGTTTAATTTAGCCCACCCAAGTAATTTAGTTTAGCTTATCTATCAAAAAATTTATGTTATATTAGTTGAAGTTTATAATTTGTGGTTATTTTATGCTATTTTATGTTAATGAATATAAAAAAAATCGGGGGCGCTGCCCCCGAACCCCCGTCAATGTTAAGCTCACCCACCCAAGTAATTTAGTATAGCTTTTATGAGTTTAAGTTTATAAATTTGTACTTATTTTGTGCTATATTTTTATGTGAATGAATCAAAAAAAAAAAATCGGGGGCGCTGCCCCCGAACCCCCGTTAATGTTAAGCCCACCCTGTCTCAAACTCCTGGCTCCGCCACTGACCACAACCAAACATATTCTCATTTTCGTGTAGAAAACACACAACCAAACATATTCTCATTTCACACCTATTAAAACTAAAAAAATTACTTCATCCAAACATATTTTTATTTTCTACACAAAAATCAATGCATCTACTTTTTCCATCAGAAACTATGAAAACTAGAAAATTCATTAAAAACATAACCAAACATCCCCTAAAAATTCTTGAAATTGTATGAGTGGAGATTACAATTTTTATCATTCAATGAGCATCTTGTATTCATATTTAATTAGAGTTGTCATTTAGTTCTACGGTAAATTATAACCACCCCTGAGGTATGGTCAAATTACGAAAACCCCCTCCTGTTTGGGTAATTACAACCACCCCTCAACTACAAATCTTCTTACACGTCCACCCCTGTAGTTTTAAATTTACTGGATCTTTTAGATTATATGGAATATTCTCAATTATTGACCCGTTTTATTCCATTCGAGCTTCACATTTTGAAGCTAGATGATCATAAGATGTGTTTTTTTGCAGGTATATATTAGATTGTGATGCATCAGATACCGTATTTTTGCACAAAACAAGTACAAACTAGAGAACATTCCATGAAATCTAGATGATTATGTTGAATTTGACACCATAAGAGTGGAGACATAAGAAGATTCATAGTTGAGTAAATAGATATAATTATCCAAACATAAGAATTTTTTTTTCGTAATTTGACCATACATAGTAGTGATTGTAATTTACACTTTAGTTCTAATATGAGTTAGACAAAGTGTTGGGAAGTGCTTACTTCAAAGTCAAATGAAATGACCCAAATTTAAAAGAAAAAGAGAATAATTGCTATTAACATTTGTACGCAACAAAAAAAATCTTGGATCGACAAACGAAACTCTCGGGGTTGAGTATGGAGGAGGAAGATCCAGCAGTATACTGGAATTCTTCGGATAAAGAATCATTGGTGGTGTTCGATAGAGATCGGCACATACTGTATCTACAGATGATGTATCAACTCCTTCCATCTCCGTATCAATCCCAAGAAATCAACCGCCTCACTCTCGCCTACTTCGTTATCTCCGGCCTCGACATTCTCCGCGCACTCGATCGTGTATCTATCTCCATCTCTCTCCTCAATTTTAATTTTATTTTATTTTTTGCAGTTTGTTTTATTACTGTACGATTTTTATTGCCTTAATTCAGTCGAAGGTTTTAGTTTTGCTTTCATGACACCGTTTTAAAACCCAGACCTTAATTCTCGATCTATTAGTTTATATGAAAACTAGGAAACAGTTATAATGCAAGGGTGAACTTCAAACTCGCATAGTATTTAGCAGATTTTAATTGATAATTCAAAAAGGAAATCATGTCAAAATCTGTATAGAGCTCACTGGCTGGGGTTTAATTTAATTGTTATCTAAGTAATTAGCACTAACAAGTGCGCGAGAATCAATCACAAATCGAGAAGCTAATTATAAATATTGGATTTAGCTATAGATAAATCTCTATAATGCATTAGAGATGGGAAATCTCTTAGTCCGTCTTGAATTAACCCAAGTCGAAGAGAAATTTGTTTTCCATTCTGCATTAATCAAGATGCAGGAGTTGGCATTTTTACTTTTACTTTTTAGACAGAAAACACTCGTTTTTTTTTGTCTAGGATTATAAGTGTTGTAAATGGATAGGTGAGTATCGAAACTCGAAAGGGGTTTAGAATTTTGCGGTTTTCTCAAAGCGAGAATGGTTTTGACGAAGTCTTGGCCTAGGTTTTATTCGTTGCATAACATGGGACAGGGAGTTTGAGGTGGCAGAGATTTCAGTGTTGATCGCAGTCAAGATTCAGTTTTTCTACTTCTTATTATATTATATACACCTTTTTGATTGTTTAGGATGCGACAAAATGAGTGGATTTGTAGTTAGTAGATAGTGTTAAGTTAAAGTCTACAGAAGACGACTTCCTTGACTATTTTGTTTTTCCATTAGGTTGACAAAGAATCGGTAATTAACTGGGTCTTATCGCTGCAAGCTCATCCAAAGAACGAGGGCACCCTGGAAAATGGTAAGGTAGTTTGTTTCCTAGAGTTGAATCGTTACTTTCTGTACGGAAGTAAGGTTATAGTTGAGAATTTGAAATTTGTTTACATGAAAATGTATATCTGTACAGGGCAATTTTACGGGTTTCACGGTTCAAGAAGTTCCCAATTCCAGTCAAATGACAGTGGGGTACGAAAGCTGGTTACACATTCATTAAGGAAAAAAAAAGAATGAAATTGTCTTCATTTTCTTTTGTGTTGCATTAGTTGATTATTTTGTTTCGAAATTCATTAATGCAGGCATCAACCCCCAACGGCAGTCACCTCGCAAGCACGTATTGTGCACTGGCTATATTGAAGTCTGTTGGCTATGATTTATCTCTTATTGACGCTGAATTATTATTGAAATCAATGAAAAACCTCCAACAACCTAATGGATGGTACTATTGGTTTTCTCTTCATTCTTAGTTTTATTGTTTTTTTTTTTTTTTCTGTTAGTTGTTATTACTCTGGATTGTGAAGAAATTATTTCTTATGCGGCCTTCCGCTTACCCTTGTTCGTTATTACTATGATTACGGTGATTCCCACTTTATTTTTGTTACGTCGAAAAGGCTGTGCTTTATTAGTTGCACACATTCACATGTTTGTGGCTGAATCGAGTATCTGACTTTTTGCGGCTTGCATGTGACAGTTTTATGCCGATTCATACTGGGGGAGAGACAGATCTCCGCTTTGTGTTTTGCGCAGGTAACAAAATTCGATATAATTAATTTTGAGTATCATTTTTTCGGATGATAGTATTTATGTAGTTGATTTATCAGCGGCAATTTGTTCCATGTTCAAGAACTGGAGTGGCATGGATCGAGAAAAAGCTAAGGAGTATATAATTAGCTGTCAGGTGTTTTAACTTACGACTTATCTTGGCTCATGTTACGTTTTTCCTATTTGATAATATTACCCTTACCTTTATTCTCTATGAGGTCGCGTCCTCCGACCTTAACCAATATTATGTTGCAAAACATGGTATTTGATTTTAGTTTTCTTGCAGTCGTATGATGGTGGTTTTGGACTAATTCCCGGTTCAGAATCTCATGGTGAGTGGATACAGAAGTCCTTATTGTTTTCGATTTATGTAGTCGATTTTCAATGATTTTCAACTCTATTTGCTAGCCAATCCTTTTCTCAATTTTCACTATCGTAGTTGCAAGAAGTAACATTTCAAAGTTTATGATAACCTAGATATTAATCATGGTTATTATACAATCTGCTTTCCATCCATGATTGGTTGCTTCTTGCAGATTTTTGTTACACTTACGGACGGGATTTTATTTAGTGTCACAGGTGGTGCTACTTACTGTGCTGTTGCATCTCTTAAACTGATGGGATTCTTAGACGAAGATGCACTGTCTGAAACTGCTCGCTGTCACTGCATCAATGTGCCATTGCTTCTCGAATGGAGCTTGCAGGTTTATCTTCTCTTAGGCTATTGTTTCACTTCCTTCCTAAAAAGCAAGAAAGAATAAAATTGAGTTCTTTAATTCCATCAAATCGGTGTATTACTTACCGAGAAGCCTTTATTAACTGGTCAAAGCTTGGGCCTCGTAAAGGAGAAATGTTGTTCCTGTAATCAATTTTATCCTCGTCTCTGTAAGTCTAACTTGAGTTTGGTGACCTAGAGTTTATGTCGGTAATTATCTGTCTGCTGCAGAAAAAAATAATTATAAAAGAAATTTTAATTATGCTAGCCAAAGAGTAAGAAGATAAAATATATTCGGAAAACACAATCACAGTCAAAAGTAATCGAGAAACGATGTTTGATGTTCTAAATATTTCCAGGACAACGTGTAAATATCTTCTGTTCTTAATTTGCATTGGCCATGCAAGTAATTTACTTCAAGCCATGAGGAAAGTTCTACCTGGTTTGAATCTTCGTTTGCACAATGAAGTCTTTCTCACAGTTGTAGGCACGCACCGTACGATTCACACTTTGACAAAATACCAAATATTTTATTTTTCACAACTTCAAATTGTAGAAGCAAATGGTTTTGAATCTACGTTTGCGTAGTGTCATCATACCCCGTGGCTAAATATGTGTTAAGATGGCCTATATCTACTGCCAGAGAAAAGAGGGATTTTTTTTTTTGTGATAAATTAGGAAAACCCCTCTGAACTTAGGCTAAATTACGAAAAACACCCCCATCTATCCGTAATTACGAAAATCCCCCGATGTTTGTTTCCGTCTTACATCGACCCCCTTATGGTGTGATTTTTCATGGGATCTTTTTGAGTCAATGGATTATTGCGGAAAAATGCCGATTCTACCCCCTTAAACGTGGCATTTCTTTATGCTATATTTTTTAAAGACAAATATTAACCTCAGAGGGGCCTTTACACGGAATCGTTATTGGTCTTATAAAATAACAACTTCACAACTTTTTAGTATTACCATTACCCCTCTGAGATTAATTTTTGTCTTAAAAAAGTAGCATAAAGAAAATATCACGTATCCTAGGGTAGAATTAGCAATTTTCGCAAAATATTCACCGTAATCTAAAAGATTCCGTGAAAAATCACACCGTAAGGAGGTCAGTGTAAGACAGAAACAAACGTCGGGAGGGTTTTGATAATTATGGGTAGGTGAGGGTGTTTTTTTTGTAATTTATCGTTCAGGGGGGTTTTCGTAATTTACCCGTGTTTTTTTTTCCTTTCCTCTTTTGGTTTTTTGAAATTTTACGAATTGAGGAAGAATTAGGTGATCCTAGAAGGGTAGAGGTTAGACTCCTGGTTTGTCAGCACGCTGACAAACCAGATTGAAATCCTACAATTCTCATTCATTTAATAAATATCTTCCTAATTTACTCTCTGCTCATTTTTAGTTACCACCACTATCTTATATAAGATTGGTCTTTCATCTCACGACGAAACCGACTTGATTGTGTTACAGAAGCAGGCAGTAGATGGTGGTTTCCAAGGCAGATCTAACAAGCCAACCGATACTTGTTACGCCTTTTGGTACGCAATGCAAACAATCGTTATCTAGTTTTATTTTAATTTATGTTACTTATTATGATCACATTGAGATAGCATTTATCGTATGTAGGATCGGAGGAGTTCTAAGGATCCTACGAGCAGATAAATTCATCAATAAGAAAGCATTACGTGAATTCTTGTTAACGTGTCAATCCAAGGTGGTTTAATCTTCTTAATTTTGCGACATTGATTTACATATAATAATACATAACATGTTATCGAAAGTAATTTATTCACATATAATTTGTTTATATTGTTGTGGCAGTATGGTGGTTTCAGTAAATTTCCGAGGTTGCTGCCAGATATTTACCACTCTTATTATGGATTCTGTGCATTCAGTCTGTTGAAGGAACCTGCTCTCAACTCTTTATCCGTTGAACTTGGTTTAACCGATGTTGCTGCTGTTGGTCTTCTATCTTTCGGGTTGTCATAACAAGGAGAATATTTAGTTCAGACATCATTAAACATCTACGTGCACCAAGGTCTCTGTGTGTGTGCGCGCGTGCGTGTGTTGTAAGGCTATTTATAAGATTTTTTTTTTTGTTCGATGATGTTGTTTACCGACTTTATGTTCTTTATACGACACAGTTAGTATTTTGTTATCACATTGATCTTTCATATAGCTGAAGAATTTGCATAGATGACTGGTTTTTCGTGTTTCTAATATATAATATCCCTTATCGAAGAATACAGAAACTAGAGGTTTGGTATAGTTTATAAAAAGATCAATTAACAAAATTACAAATGGGTTGGCTATTTGCAATGCCAAATTTGTAAGAGGAAAGATCACAAATCAATTTTTGGGAACAATAATATTATATGAAAATAGTATGATACTCTTGCTTAAGAAAAAACACAAGTATTTGCAAGATCATGATGACGCAAGAAATATGCTCGGACAAACCCACAAAAAAATATTTCCCTATAACCTTGGTGGAGGGTGACCCTGTCGACGCACAAGAAATATGCTTGGACATTCCCGGGATGAAGAGGTTGGATATAGGAGGAGGAGAAGCAGAGAACGGCTCCGTGTAAATTTCCCGAGAATTCAACATTTGCAATATTTCGACACTTAATGTCGAATTATATATCAACATTTGCGTGGGTCGAAACTTGTCAAAAAATTCACATTCATGTGCTGTGCCGATTGTTCGCCAGAATTTCGCCAATTACAGGTCGGTGTGAGGTGATGACAGAGGACTTCTTTTCCGGCGGTGGTGGAAGACTTCTTTTTCGTCCACAGAGATGGCGACGCAAGCTTGTCGGTGTGTGAGCGAATTCTCAGCAGCAGGCGAGATTCAGATGAGAGTTGAAGAGGAATAGAATATTGGGTGAATTACAAAAAACCCCATTACAAGGTCACTTAATTAAAAAAAAAAAAAAAGGACGTCCTACTTTTTGTTGTAATTCTAACCTTTCTATATCTAGTGCTATAGAGTAGGTGGATCAAATTATACGAAGTGCAACCTGATTCGAAGTTTCAAAGACGACGAAGAAATCCTTATGGCGAAAGAAGAGTTGATGAATCCAGATACAATCTCGTCAAAATAATTGTCCATCATATCAATAATCAAGGATATATTGGAGTCGGAACATGTCTGAAAATTCCAGACAAAAAAACAGTTTCATTTACGAATCCCTCCTGGAGTCTCATGCTTCAAATATAAGATTTGAAATTCCGTAAATTTAATCATCAATTAGATTATATGATTATTTGTATGTTGTTTACTATTTGATTTGAAATCGATTTTGTATGATAATTGGTTTCAAATTCTATGGCATGCTTGTTCGTTTAATTAATTATAATGTGTGAATTCTTGAAGCATTATCATATGATTTAAATAAGTATTTTTATTTAATTTGGAATTAAATCAATATGTATGCTTATTTTCGTGGGAGCGTTAAGGTACATAATTAATTATTATATGCGCGTATATATGGTAATATGTTATCATTTGATAATCACATGAATTATCAAATTATGTGATTTTTTTTTTGTTTCCGCTGCGTATACGTGCATAGATATATAGAGATTACGAGACTATTGATTTTTAAGGATTTTGTTGGGTTTTTTAGTAGAATTTTAATATGTATAAATATGATTTTGAGTTATATGCACTCAGGGTTTTAGTTAAAAATTATTTTAATTTACTACGAACTTGTAGAATAAATTTATTGTTGACAATTGAAGAAAAAATTGTATGAGTAAACAACTTTTATTGCACTAACAAATAAGCAGAATTGAAAATAGGAAGAAGAAAAAAAAACTCAAGTAACCAAGTTTTTAAAATATTACATAAGAAAAAAATAGAAAAAGGAGAGTGCTAGTTCAAGTTGCACGTCCTCGAAAAATGTCACAATTGCTTTCATACTACTCTCTGAATTGTAATACGCCACGTTTATTGAAAGTGGAGTACAATTGGGTTCGTTTGTTTGGGACATGAGTGATATACTCATATTTTTTGATAATAAATGGATGGATGTGAGGATGTTTTTATTTGGGTTTTAGAAAAAAAATGAATTTCGATTTTTCTATTCCTTTCTATGATTATAAATTAGAATTGTATCAATGAAACTTGCTTAAGGACAATATAGTAAAATCATACAATTCAGATGTAATAAGCATTGAGTTAACAAACAAAATTAATTGCTCAACATTCAGTGTTCAGACATCTGTCTTAATCTTTCACATATGTATTCAACATTCAACATTCAGTGTTTAAATCTATCAAACATAGCTTAAATATGACTACTAAAGAAAAATGCCTATGTATGACCTTGATTTAAATTTATCATATAATTCACAATCGGGATCGGTAAAGGGCTAGTTTTCAGGCTTGTTCTCCTATGATTGTACACGAAATGCAAATGCCAGCCATACAAATGAAACTGACTACGTATAACACGATCACATAATTTCGAAGTCATAAAACTGTTGCTAGCATCGAAATTCATGATGTCATTTAGAGTGGGTATTCGTTTGCGGTTAGAAAATTCTTTCTTCTGCTGAGAAGCAAAACATAAGTCTATATGTGACTGCCGATGTGCTTCCCAACATCCACAACATAAATTAACCCTAGATTCGCCTGCGACAATGATGAAAAACGAACTAGACCTGACTACTGATTCTTGGGCGATGGAGAGAGTATGGAATGGATGGCTGCGATATGAATCTAATATTAAACTTAATCGTCATTACTGATTCTGGAACGGTTGTACAATGACGGCGAAGAGAGTATGGAGTGGATTCGGGAGACTTGTCTTCGGGAAGAAAGATATTAATGTCGATCTAATTTATTTGAGAGGTATTAATGAGATAAAAAAAATACTAGGGGTATCACAAATGATGAATTTTACGGGTGAACCTACTGCTATTTCTTAGTGGTTTGAGGGACCTATAACCGATGACTCCATTTATTATTTATTAGTAACCTTCTTGGGGGGTATCGTTCGGGTTTTGCTGTATGACAATAATGAGAGCAAAATCCACTTAAAATTACATTTACAATGGTTCATAAAAATGTGGAAATTCGAGAAAATTCTTTTAAACTATTTTGATTTGAGGCACGGATACCGTCTTTTTTCGACAAAATGAATTTTTTTGTCCTGTAAGTTTACTAGTTGAGAGATTTAATCCTATAAGTTACCAAGTTTGAAATTTTTGGTCGTATGACCTTCTATAACAGGTAATTCAATGGTTGTTTCAATGAGTTGATATTTAATGTATAAAAATAAATAGATTAAAAATAAAGTTGATGATGTGGCTAATCAATAGGACAATTTTGGAGGGAAATTCCATTTTCAATGTCAAAGACACCAAAACTGGGGGAATTAATATTTTCATTTATATATTTATTTATCTTTTGTGTTAGTTCGCGATAAGAAAACCGCAAGAAACCTCTCGTTCCACTTAATATAATATAACACAAGATATCTTTTTTATTTGATTTCGGAAATAAGCATTTGTTTAGTAACTAATTTTTTAATTACCTTTTCATCGTTTATAATTGATAAAAGTAGATAATTAACTTCATTATTATCTAAAAAAAATCACTTTACAATTTTCTAGTTTGTGATCAAAATGTAAGTAAAAAAAAAAGTAATGCTAAAACACAAAAAAAAAAAAACAAATTTAAGATATTGAAAATAAAATATGTTGCAAAGTTAAACGACATAAGAAGATTTATGTTGCAAAACGAATACACATTTACGAATTAACCACAAAATAATAATACAAATATTCAAAGATATATTAAATTAAATGTACCAAAAATCTTTAATTATATAAATTCATTAATTATATTTTTAATAGCAAAGTAAAGCAAAAAAATAAATATATAAATGAAATGCTAATTTTATCCATTTTGATATCTTTGATGTATTTTCCCTCCAAAATCGCCACATCATCAATTTAATGTTTAATTTATTATTTTTATTCATTAAATGTCAACTCATTCAACCAACTAATGAACACTTGTTATAGCGGGTCATAGGACCAAAAGCCTTAAATTTTATTACTTGTACGATTAAAATTCTGATTTTAAAACATGATGAACAAAAGTCTCAACCAGTAAATTTACAGGAGTAAAAAACTCAAATAGCCTATTTTTTCTAGTCCCACGCTTTGCCTTTTTACAAAAGTACCACAACAATTTTGCTTGCGAAAAATCCCTCACACTCTCAAAATTGTACATTTTAAAAACGTTGGTCCCACTAATTTGTTTTCCCGACTCAGTTAATCAACTTACATTCCCACTTAATTGGCAAATTGATTCACAACAGTCAATTATAAATTGAGATGCTAACTGATCTAAATCGTCTGACTCAATTGTAAATTATAACTCAACTGATTCAAACTAATCAATTGAAATCAATAAACTAGTTAGCCTACTGATTGAAAATTAGTTGACCAATTGATTAAGAATTAGATAAACATTTTGCAAGAACAAATTGGCAAACCCAGAAAAAAGATTGCACGAGGAACTAAGCTGAAATAAAAATATGGTGTTTTTTTGAGAAGTTCCAAAATTCTGACCAACCATCTTTATTATTATAGGTTTAGGTGTTATGTCTCTTCTGTCAATAAGCTCATCCCTTTGATATGTCTTATAAATAAGAGTGGTGTTATTTCCACCTCCAAAGTATCTCAATTCACCACCAAAGATTATAAAATATCATAAATACCCCTAAAATTTATAATCCACCACCCTTTTTATATTCACTTAATCCTCATGTGTTCTAAGTTATTTCTTTTTTTTTTTTTTTTTTTTTTTTTCTTTAATTTTTTTTAAAATTTTGTTTTAACTTTTTGCAATGAAATATTTATTACAAGATATTTAAACTTCCGTATTAGATGACCTACATATTATTTAACTTTTTGTTTACGAAACGAAATTATATTAAGCCAAACTGGCCAATTCTTGAGGAAGTTCAGGACCTTCCATACAAGCACTCTTAATTTATTTCTAAAAAAACGTGAATTCCCGCTCTTTTCGACCTTCAGAATTTTTTTTCTCTAACAAAAGTATTATTCACTTAAGGTGGAGAGGGTGAAATTTCCAGTGAAAATGGTGGGGATGTTTTTATAAATATTTTAATTAGTTTAGTGGTAGATGGTTTATTAATTTGTAAAAAATATAGGTGAAAGATGAAGAAAGAGGTAAAATGGGAAATATATTTAATATGGTGGTGAAATAAGATATTTTGAGGGTGGAAATAGCACGTCTCATAAATAAAGGCAAACTTAATGTATATGACAAAATTACCTCCAACCCTTTAAACCAAATTCGTAATTGTAACCCTAATTAACTTCAATTTCATCATTTTGACAAAAAAAAAAAAAAACAAAATCCAATTTTGACTTTTTCCTTTTCAAACTTTTTTTTTTGCAAATTTTTTTTCATGCGGCTGATTTTCGGCGTTGAATTTTTTTCTTTTTCTTTTTTTCTTTCTTTTCTTGATTTTTCCCCCCGGTTGCAGGCATTGACCGACTGTCAATGCCGATCTATGGCATTGACTTTTTTTTTTGAAAACCTTTTTTTTTTCCCGCACGCCGCTGGTCGGTAGCAGTAATATTACTGTAAACACAACAATATTACTGTCAACCACATTAATATTTTTTTTTTTTTGTTTTTTTATTTTGTTTGATTTGACCGTGATGATAGAAGATATGATGTGACGTCTGCCACATCAAGAAGAGTTAATATAGGACGACGAGTTCAGTTCGGGCGACCAAGACGAGGTCATTATGAGTATTACGAGCGAGAGTTGGTTGATCATTCTGGATCATCTAAGTCCTCTGTTCATTTATCACACTCGAATGAGTAAGAAGAGAGTAGTTCGTCGAGTTCGGAATAATAGTGGAGATCTTCAACAAACCGAGTGGGAGAATCGTTACCAAAACCCAAAAAGGACAAATTCAAATCCGAGCTTCAATTCGAGACGGAAGGACAAGATTACTAAATTTTAAAGTCTCACAGAACTTATGGAACTAAATGTTTTCGGCGTTTGGGTGTCGGTCATGTTGCTTCAGATTTTTTCAATAAGTCATTCATGAATTTCTGATCGGACTGCGAGGAGTTAAAGAGAAAGGGTGATTCTTTATCGTCTGTTGTAATGGAAGATACTCAACAAGCTTTGAGAATGAGAACACCCAAACTGATTTGAGAATTATTGATGCGTTAGTTAAGGAAGAAGTAAATGAGAATGTTGAGATCGAGTTTGATGGGGAAGAAATAGAAGGTTCTGATTCGAGGACGAATTCTTTTGAAGAGGTGGAGAATTATATGATCCAGCGATGCATCGAAACTAGTGCCGAGCTCACCGGATTGCAAACTCTTTCAATGCAAGACAAAGAAGATGGTGACATAATGCAAAGAAAGAATATTCTGTATTATTTGTGCCATGACGATGAATGAGGTTTTACTAATGAGGGATCTGATGACATCTTCTTCGGAAGGCTAACAATGAATTTGCCAACAATCACAATGGCTGGTCATGAACAAAGACTTATCAATCAATCTTTGACAATTGATTGTGGCGTCTTCGACTTTTCCTGGAAGCATAAAGGCTTGAATCAGACCTTTCAAGAGTCCGTGGTGTGGAATTGGAAGAATAGAAAGAGATTAATTCGTTGTACAAGCCAAATTCCATGCATCTAAGATTCTTGCCGATCTTTGGCAGTTTTAACATTCGAGTTACAACTCACTCATCTGATGTCCAATTAATGTGATTCGAATTTATGGGTTAATCCAACTTAAAGATGTACAATTTTGATTTTTTGATCGGAGAGATATTCAGAATAGAAGATGGCAGAAATCAAGCTAGAAATTTCTGCACGTGCAGAACAAAATGTCGAAGCGAGCCTAGAAGGGTAATAGAGAAGTCGCCTTGATGTTCAAGTTATGTAATTTAGTTATGCACGTTTTTATTTTAGGATTTATTATTTTTTTAATATTGTAGAGTTCTATAAGATTATGATTTACTTATTTATTAGTTTCCCTTATTATAGTTTAGGTAGGAGTTATTTGACTTGTGAAAAGGGAGTATTTTTAGGTTTTATAAATAGGTGGCCTATTTGGCTTATTTTAATAGACGATTTTTAATGAATATTTTGAGATTATTCTCTCCAGTTCTTTAAAAACTGTTCGAACATGTCGGAAGATTCCGTGCATTCACCTCAACTTATCCATCAATCTTTCACAATTGATTGTGGTGTCTACACATATCAAGGTTCTTGTCTCTTTATAGACAACGGGCCGCGTTCACCCCTTTGATACCTTGTTTTTTGCATGTTTCGATCTTGCTTCCGTTTAAGGTATTGCTTCAGATTTTTTGAATAAGTCATCATGAATTGGTGGTCGGACGGACTACGAGGAATTGAAGAGAAAGGGTGATTTTTTTATCGTCAAGCTTTTTGAGAATGAGAACACTCAAACTGATTTGGAAATTATTGATGCGTTAGTTGAGGAAGAAGTTAATGAGACAGTTGAGATACAGTTCGATGGGGAAGAAAAAGAAGGTTCGGATTCGAGGGCGAATCCTTGTGAAGATGTGGAGAATGATATGATCCAGCGATGCATCCAAGCTAGTGCCGAGATAACCGGATTGCAAAATATTTCTACACAAGATGAAGAAAATTATGACATAATGCAAAGAAAGAATATTCTGCATTATTGGTGCAGTGAGGAGGAAGGCGGTTCTACTGATGAGGGATGTGATGACATCTTCTTCGGAGGGCTAACAATGAATTTGTCAGCAATCACATTGGCTGGTCTTGAACAAGGAAGTATCAATCAATCTTTAACAATTGATTGTGGCGTCTTCGACTTGGACTTGAAGCACAAAGGCTTGAATCAGACCTTTGAAGAGTCCGTGGTGTGGGATTGGAAGAAAAGAAAGAGAATAATTTGTTGAACACGCCGAATTCTATGCATCCAAGATTCTCGCCTATCTTTGGCAGTTTTAACATCGGAGTTATAACTCACTCATTTGATGTCCAATAAAGGTGTACAACTTTGATGTATTGATTAGAGAGATATTCGGAGTAGAAGATGGCATAAATGAAGCTTGAAATTTCTGCACGTGCACAACCAAATGTCGACGCGAGTTTAGAAGGGTAATCGAGAAATCAACTTGATGTTCAAGTTATGTAATTTAGTTATGCACATTTTTATTTTAGGATTTATTATGTTTTTATTATTGTAGAGTTCTTTATGGTTGGGATTTGCTTATTTATTAGTTTCCTTATTATAGTTTAGGTACGAGACATTTGACTTGTGAAAAGGGAGTTTAGGTATTATAAATAGGTTGCCGATTAGGCTTATTTTAATGGACAAATTTTAATGAATATTTTCAAATTATTCTCTCTAGTTCTTTAAGAACTCTTCGAACATATCGGAAAATTCCGTGCGTTCTTCCCAACTTATCAATCAATCTTCCACAATTGATTGCGGCGTCTTTACATACCAAGGTTCTTGTCTCTTGACAGACAACGAGTCGTCGTTCCACCTCTTTGATTCCTTGGTTTTTGGATGTTTCTATATTTCTTCCGCGTAAGGTATAGCTTCAGATTGTTTGAATATGTCATCCATGAATTTGTTGTCGGACTACGAGAAATTCTAGAGAAAGGGTGACTTTTTATCGTCAGTTGGAAAGAAAGATACTCGTCAAGATTTTGAAATGAGAACACTCAAACTGATTTGGGAATTATTAATGCGTCAGTTGAGGAAGAAGTAAATGAGATTGTTGAGATCGAGTTCGATGGGGAAGAAAAAGAAGGTTCGGATTCGAGGGCGAATCCTTTTGAAGAGGTGTAGAATGATATGATCGAGCCGAGCGATGCATCGAAGCTAGTGCCGAGCTAACTGGATTGAAAAAATCTTTACTACGCAAGACGAAGAAGATTGTGATATAATGCAAAGAAAGAATATTCTGTATTATTGGTGTTGTGAGGAGGATGGCAGTTCTACTGATGAGGGATGTGATGACATCTTCTTCGAAAGGTATGCATTTGCCAACAATCACATTAGCTGGTCATGAACAAGGAATTATCAATCAATCTTTAACAGGAAGGAAAGAAAAAGAATAATTCGTTGAACAAGCCGAATTCGATGCATCCGAGATTCTCGCCTATCTTTGGCAGTTTAAACATTCGAGTTATAACCCACTCATCTGACATCCAATTAAGGTAATTCAAATTTATTGGGATATCCAACTTAAAGATGTACAACTTTTATGTTTTGATTGGAGAGATATTCGGAGTAGAAGATGGCATAAATCAAGCTTGAAATTTCTGAACGTGCCCACCCAAATGTCGACCCGAGTATAGAAGGGTAATCGGGAAATTGACTTGATGTTCAAGTTATGTAATTTAGTTATGCACGTTTTTATTTTATAATTTATTATGTTTTTATTATTGTAGAGTTCTTTATGGTTATGATTTACTTATTTATTCATTACCGTATTATTGTTTAGGTAAGAGTCCTTTTACCTATGAAAATGGATCGGAGTCTTGTTAGGTTTTATAAATAAGTTGCCGATTTGGCTTATTTTAATGCACGTATTTTAATGAATATTTGGAGATTATTCTCACTATTTCTTTAAGAACTCTTCGAACATTTCGGAGGATTCCGAGCGTTCACCCCGACTTATCAATCAATCTTTCACAATTGATTGCGGCGTTTACACATACCAAGGTCCTAGTCTTTTTATAAACAACGGGTCGTCGTTCCACCCCTTTGATTCCTTTTTTTTGGATGTTTCGATCTTGCTACCGCATAAGGTATTGCTTTTGATTGTTTGAATAAGTCATTCATGAATTTGTGGTCGGACTACGAGGTACTGAAGATAAAGGGCATTTTTTTATCGTCATTTGGAAAGGACGATACTCGTCAAGCTTTTGAGAATGAGAACCCTCAAACTGATTTGGGAATTATTGATGCGTAAGTTGAGGAATAAGTAAATGAGGATGTTGAGATGGATTTCGATGGGGAAGAAAAAGAAGGTTTAGATTCGAGGGCGAATCCTTTTGAAGAGGTGGAGAATGATATGATCCAGCGATGCATCGAAGCCAGTGCCGAGCTACCCTGATTGCAAAATATTTCAACGCAAGTAGAAGAAGATGGTGACATAATGCAAAGAAACAATATTCTGCATTATTGGTGTCGTGAGCACGAAGGCGGTTCTACTGATGACGAATGAGATGACATCTTCTTCGAAGGGCTAAGAATGAATTTGCCAGCAATCCCATTTGCTGGTCCTGAACAAGGACTTATCAATCAATCTTTGAAAATTGATTATGGCGAGCGTCTTCGACTTGGCCTTGAAGCATAAAGGCTTGAATCAGACTTTTTAAGAGTTCGTGGTATGGGATTGGAAGAAAAAAAAAAAGAGAATAATTCGTTCAACACGCCGAATTCCATGAATCCAAGAGATATTCGGAGTAGAAGATGGCAAAAATCAAGCTTGAAGTTTCTGAACGTGCACACCCAAATATCGACCCGAGTATAGAAGGGTAATCGAGAAGTCGACTTAATGTTCAAGGTATGTAATTTAGTTATGCACGGTTTTATTTTAGGATTTATTATATTTTTATTATTGTAGAGTTCTTTATGGTTATGATTTGCTTCTTTATTCATTAACTTATTATAGTTTGGGTAGGAGTCCTTTGACCTATGAAAATGGAGTCTTGTTAGGTTTTAAAAATCGGTTGCCGATATGGCTTATTTTAATGGACGTATTTTAATGAATATTTGGAGATTATTCTCTTTATTTCTTTAAGAACTCTTCGAACATATTGGAGGATTCCGAGCGTTCACCCCGACTTATCAATCAATCTGTCACAATTGATTGCGGCGTCTTCAAATACCAAGTTTCTTATCTCTTTATAGACAATGGTCCTCGTTCCACTTCTTTGATTCCTTGTTTTTTGGATGTTTCGATCTTGCTTCCGCGTAAGGTATTGCTTCAGATTGTTTGAATAAGTCATTCATGAATTTGTGGTCGGACTATGAGGAATTGAAGATAAAGGGGGATTTTTTATCATCAAGTGGAAATAACGATACTCGTCAATATTTTGAGAATGAGAACACTGAAACTGATTTGGGAATTATTGATGCATTAGTTGAGGAAAAAGTAAATGAGATGTTGAGATCGAGTTCGATGGGGAAGAAAAAGAAGGTTTGGATTCGCGAACGAATCCTTTTGAAGAGGTGGAGAATTAAATGATCCAGCGATGCATCGAAGCCAGTGCCGAGCTAACCGGATTGCAAAATCTTTCAATGCAAGACGAAGAAGATGGTGACTTAATGCAAAGAAAGAATATTCCGCATTATTGGTGTCGTGAGCACGAAGGTGGTTCTATTGATGACTAATGTGATGACATCTTCTTCGGAGGCCTAAGAATGAATTTTCCAGCAATCACATTGGCTGGTCATGAACAGGGACTTATCAATAAATCTTTGACAATTGATTGTGGGGTCTTCGAGTTGGACTTGAAGCATAAAGGCTTGAATCAGACCTTTGAAGAGTCCGTGGTGTGGGATTGGAAGAAAAGAAGGAGAATAATTTGTTGAACACGGCGAATTCCATGCATCCGAGGTTCTCGCCTATCTTTCGCAGTTTTCACATTCGAGTTATAACTCACTCATCTGATGTCCAATTAAGGTGATTCAAATTTATGGGGAAATCCAACTTACAGATATACAACTTTTATGTTTTGATCAGAGAGATATTTAGAGAAACTTAAAGATGTACAATATGTTTTGATCGGAGAGATATTCGGAGTAGAAAATAACATAAATCAAGCTTGACATTTCTGAATGTGCACACCCAAATGTTGACCCGATGATAGAATGGTAATCAATAAGTCGACTTGATGTTCAAGTTATGTAATTTAGTTATGCACGTTTTTATTTAAGGATTTATTATGATTTTATTATTGTAGAGTTCTTTATGGTTATGATTTGTTTATTTATTCATTACCTTATTATAGTTTAGGTAGGAGTCCTTTGACCTGTGAAAATGGAGTCTTGTTAGGTTTTATAAATAGGTTGTCGATTTGGCTTATTTTAATGAATAGTTGGAGATTATTCTCTCTATTTCTTTAAGAACTCTTCAACCATATCGGAGGATTCCGAGCGTTTGCCCCGACTTATCAATCAATCTTTCACAATTGATTGCGGCGTCTTCACATACCAAAGTCCTTGTATCTTTATGGACATCGGGTCGCCGTTCCACCGCTTTGATTCCTTGTTTTTCGGATTTTTCTATCTTGCTTCCGCGTAAGGTATTGCTTCAGATGGTTTGAATAAGTCATTCATTAATTTGTGGTGGAACTACGAGGAATTGAAGATATAGGGTGATTTTTTATCGTCAGTTGGAAATGATGATACTCGCAATCCTTTGAGAATGAGAACACTCAAACTGATTTGGGAATTATTGATGCGTTAGTTGAGGAAGAAGTTAATGAGAATGTTGAGATCGAGTTCTATGGGGAAGAAAAAGAAGGTCTGGATTCGAGGGCGAATCCTTTTAAAGAGGTGGAGAATGATATGATCCAGCGATGCATCGAAGCTAGTGCCGGGCTAACCGGATTGCAAAATCTTTCAACGCAAGACGAAGAAGATGGTGACATAATGCAAAGAAAAAATATTCTTCATTATTGGTGCCGTGAGCACAGAGGCGGTTCTACGCATGACGAATGTGATGACATCTTCTTCGGAGGGCTAAGAATGAATTTTGCAGCAATCACATTGGTTGGTCATGAACAAGAACTTATAAATCAATCTTTGACAATTTATTGTGGCGTCTTCGACTTGGACTCGAAGCATAAAGTCTTGAATCAGACCTTAGAAGAGTCCGTGGTGTGGGATTGGAAGAAAAGAAGGAGAATAATTCGTTGAACATGCCGAATTCCATGCATCCGAGGTTCTCGCCTATCTTTGGCAGTTTTCACATTCGAGTTATAACTCACTCATTTGATGTCCAATTAAGGTGATTCAAATTTATGGGGAAATCCAACTTACAGATATACAACTTTTATGTTTTGATCAGAGAGATATTTAGAGTAGAAGATGGAAAAAATCAAGCTTGAAGTTTCTGAACGTGCACACCCAAATGTCGACCCAGGTATAGAAGGGTAATCGAGAAGTCGACTTGATGTTCAAGTTATGTTATTTATTTATGCACGTTTTAATTTTATGATTTATTATGTTTTTACTATTGTAGAGTTCTTTATGGTTATGATTTGCTTATTTATTCATTACCTTATTATAGTTTAGGTAGAAGTCCTTTGATCTGTGAACATGCAGTCTTGTTAGGTTTTATAAATAAGTTGCCGATTTGGCTTATTTTAATGGACGTATTATAGTGAATATTTGGAGATTATTCTCTCTATTTCTTTAAGAACTCTTCGAAAATATCGGAGGATTTTGAGCGTTCACCATGACTTATCAATCAATCTGTCACAATTGATTACGGCGTCTTCACATACCAAGGTTCTTGTCTCCTTATAGACAACGGGTCGTCGTTCCACCCATTTGATTATTTGTTTTTTGGATGTTTCGATCTTGCTTCCGCGTACGGTATTGTTTCAGATTGTTTGAATAAGTCATTTATGAATTTGTGGTCGGACTACGACGAATTGAAGATAAAGGGTGATTTTTTATCGTCAGTTGGAAAGGACGATACTCGTCAAGCTTTTGAGATTGAGAACACTCAAACTGATTTGGGAATTATTGATGCGTTAGTTGAGGAAGAAGTAAATGAGAATGTTGAGATTGAGTTCTATGGGGAAGAAAAAGAAGGTTTGGAATCGAGGGCGAATCCTTTTGAAGAGGTGGAGAATGATATGATCCATCCGATGCATTGAAGCTAGTGCCGAGCTTACCGGATTGCACAATCTTTCAACGCAAGACGAAGAAGATGGTGACATAATGCAACGAAATAATATTTTGCATTATTGGTGTTGTGAGCACGAAGGCGGTTCTACTGATGACGAATGTGATGACATCTTCTTCGGATGGCTAAGAATGAATTTGCCAACAATCACATTGGCTGGTCATGAACAAGAACTTAATCAATCTTTGACAATTGATTGTGGCGTCTTCGACTTGGCCTTGAAGCATAAAGGCTTGAATCAGACCTTTGAAGAGTCCGCGGTGTGGGATTGGAAGCCGAATTCCATGCATCCGAGGTTATCGCCTCTCTTTGACAGTTTTCACATTCGAGTTATAACTCATTCATCTGATGTCCAATTAAGGTGATTCAAATTTCTGTGGACATCCAACTTAAAGATGTAGAACTTCTATGTTTTGATCGGAGAGATATTCAGAGTAGACGATTGTAGAAATCAAGCTTGAAATTTCTAAACGTGCACTCCGAAATGTCGATGCGAGTTTAGAAGGGTAATCGAGAAGTCGACTTAATGTTCAAGTTTATTTAGTTATGCACGTTTTTATTTTGGGATTTGTTATGTTTTTATAATTGTAGAGTTCCTTATGGTTAGAATTTTCTTATTTATTAGTTTACTTATTATAGTTTAGGTAGGAGTCCTTTGACTTGTGAAAATGAAGTCTTGTTAGGTTTTATAAATAGGTTGCCGATTTTGCTAATTTTAATGGTCGAATTTTAATGGCTTCTTTAAGAACTCTTCGAACATATCGGAGGATTCGGTGCGTTTACCCCGACTTATCAATCAATCTTTCACAATTGATTGTGGCGTCTTCACATACCAAGGTTCTTGTCTCTTTATAGACAACTGGTCGCGGTTCCACCCCTTTGATTCCTTGTTTGGATGTTTCAATCTTGCTTATGCGTAAGGTATTGCTTCTGATTGTTTGAATAAGTCATTCATGAATTTGTGGTCGGGCTACGAGGAATTGAAGAGAAAGGGTGTTTTTTTATCGTTTGTTGGAAAGGAAGATACTTGTCAACCTTTTGAGACTGAGAACACTAACTTATTTGGAAATTATTGATGCGTTAGTTGAGGAAGAAGTAAATGAGAATGTTGAGATCTATTTCAATGGGGATGAAAAAAAAGGTTCGGATTCGAGGGCGAATCCTTTTGAAGAGGAGGAGAATGATATAATCCAGCGATGCATCGAAGCTTGTGCTGAGCTAACTGGAGGATTGCAAACTCTTTTAACGCAAGATAAGAATGATGGCATAATGCAAAGAAAGAATATTCTGCAATATTGGTGCCCCAAGGATGAAGGCGGTTCTACTAATGAGAGATGTGATTGCCTCTTCTTCGGAGGTCTAACAATGAATTTGCCAGCAATCACATTGTCTACTCATGAACAAGGACTTATATATACTCATTTTGATATTCTTCCGGATTCGAGGACGATTCCTTTTAAAGAGAGGGAGTATGATACGATCCTAACAAGCTCCATGATGAAGAATCGGAAGAAACGAAAACACGTGAATTTAAAGAAGTTATTCTAGTTTTCCATGAAAAATAAATGCTTGAAACAGACCTTTGAATAGTCGTGGTGTGGAATTAGAAGAAAAAAGAGAGAATAATTCGTTGGACAAGCCGTATTCCATGCATCCGAGATTCTTTTCTATATTTGGAAGTTTTACCTTTTGAGTTATAACTCACTCATTTGATGTATAATTAATAGGGGTGAACACGGGCGGGTTCGGGCGGATTTGCACCAAAAAATCAACCCGACCCGCCATAGGCGGGTTGACATATTTGCAAACTGCAACTGCTAATTTATATTCACAAACTGCTCGGGTCGGGTTGATCGGGTGTGGCGGGTGGCGGGCGGGTTGAACAAATGCTCAGTATCAACAAATTAGACAATATTAAGAAACTATCTCATGAAAATCCCTAATGGCTGCCATTCACGTCACAATTTTCTCAATGAATCTTCTTCAGATTCCTTGTGTCTTCATTCTTCACCCATTTCCTCTCTCATTCCTTTTTTTTTTCTTTTCTTAACAAACAATTTAATAGCTTCTTGTCGGATTTACCACCACTCCACACTCAACGATTAGGTCGTTGTCAACAATTGGGTCGGCATCAACATCGAATTGCTGGGAGAGAAACAAAATGCTTGTGGAATTATGTTTTAATTTAATGCCGGTCGAAATAGGGAAAGAAGAGAAAGAAACTATGCGAAAAGAGCTTCAAGTAAAGAGGAGCGGCTGAATTGCAAAACCTACTGACCTAGTTTTACTTTTATATATATATATATATATATATATATATATATATATATATATATATATATATATATACACCGGGCGGGTCGGGTGGGTTGCGGGTTTTAATTGTGAAACCCGCCAACCGACCCATTCTAATCGGGTTTCCACATTACTAAACTGCCCATGAATATTTTATATCTAAAATCGGCGCGTTTCGGGCGGGTCGGCTCCGGTCAGGCGGGTCAAGCGGGTGGAGCGGGTTTATGTTCACCCCTAATAATTAAGGTGATTCAAATTTATGGGAAAATCTAACTTAAAGATGTGCAACTTTGATGTTTTGATCGGAGTTATATTTGGAGTGGAAGATGACTGAAATCGAGCTTCAAATTTCTGCACGTGCACAACCTAATGTCTACGCGAGTTTAGAAGAGTAATCGAGAAGTCGACTTGATGTTTGATACGAACCCCGTAGAACTTATTACCGGACCCAATAATCTTATGCGGGAGCAAGAACGGAATGTCCAAACCAAAATTCGATTGGCGGAATTCAGAATATTGACCCCATAGCTATAGAAAGATAAAAACCAATATTATCAAGGTGGAAGTATTGACCCCGTGATTATAATGAATCATAAACCAATACTATATTGCTAAGAATAATTTACAAGAATCCACTCGCAAAATATCCCGAAGAGTTGTTGACGAACAACAAAGGAGAATTTTAATATCTCAAAATAATGCTTAAAAATGTCCAAAATGTAATGACCCTAAAACAACCTATTTATATGTCTCAAAGAGACCTAATCTAGCAAGGAAAATATCCTAACTTATCTATAATAAGTAAATAACCAAATAAACTCAGTCTAGTCCAGATCGGACTCTAAATCGCAAGGAATAACTGTCTCAAAATTAAATACGAAAATTAATTAATTCTTATTCTCCAAGTCACGTCTTATCGATTGGATGACTAAACGGGTTCAAGTCTTTGAGCTCGGTTTGCTTCACGATCTGCTCCGATAATTCACTCACATTAAGTTCAGCAAGGATCAAACTAGGCTTCATTGATTCTTCCCTTCGGAGCTTGTCTTTCACTAAGTTAAGCAAGGCTGCTTCAATCTGCTTGGCTTGAGCTCGTGTAATCGGTCCTCTTGGCACATGCAACTCGTCTGAAACATCAACTCTTTCATCTAACTCGGCACTAGCTCGTGTACTTGGCTGGTTCGTATCAATGTTCAAGTTATGTAATTTCGTTATGCACGTTTTTATTTTAGGTTTTATTATGTTTTTGTTATTGTAGAGTTATTTATAGTTAAGATTTCCTTATTTATTAGTTTCTTTATTATAGTTTAGGTAGGAGTCATTTTCCTTGTGAAAAGGGAGTTTTTTTAGGTTTTATAAATAGGTTTGCAATTTGGCTTATTTTAATGGACGAATTTTAATATAATGAATATTTTGAGATTATTCTCTGTAGTTCTTTAAGAACTTTTCGAAAATATCGGAGGATACCATGCGTTGACCCCGACTTATCAATCAATCTTTCACAATTTATTGTGGCGTCTTCACATACCAAGGTTCTTGTCTCTTTATAGACAAGGGGTCGTGGTTCCACCCCTTTGATTCCTTGTTTTTTGGATGTTTCGGTCTTGCTTCCACTTAAGGTATTGGGTCTCATAACAAGATCTACAGGGTTCGTATCAGTTGGTAACCAGAGCCAATATCCAAAATAGGTTTCAGCCGAACTGAGCCCTTCATCCCATATTAACTCTTCTTGATGTGGCAGACGTCACACCATATCTTCTATCATCATATACCTCTTTATCACGGATATGTATAACCAGTGTTCACACCATATCAATGGATCTACCTATTTTGGATATTGGCTTTACCGACTGATATGAACCCCGTAGAACTTGTTATGAGATCCAATACCTTACGCGGAACCAAGATCGAAACATCCAAGAAACAAGGAATCAAAGGGGTGGAACCGCGGCCCGCTGTCTATAAAGAGACAAGAACATTGGTATGTAAATACACCAAAATCAATTGTGAAAGATTGATTGATAAGTCGGGATGAACACACGGAATTCTCTGATATGTTCGAAGAGTTCTTAAAGAACTAGAGAGAATAGTATCAAAATATTCAATAAAATTCGTCAATTAAAATAAGCCAAATCGACAACCAATTTACAAAACCTAAAAAGACTCTCTATTTACAATGAAAATGACTCCTACCTAAACTACAGTTAGGAAACTAATAAATAAGCAAATTCTAACCATAAATAGCTCTACAATAATAAAAACACAAAACTAAATCAAATAACTTTAACAAAAAGTCGACTTCCCGATCACCCTTCTAAACTCGTGTATACATTTAGATTTGCAAGTGCAGAGACTTCAAGTTCAATTTCTGCTATCTTCCACCCCGATCAAAACATAAAAGTTGTACATATTTAAGTTGGCTTTCCCCGTCAATTTGAATCACCTTAATTGGACATCAGATGAGAGAGTTATAACTCGAATGGTAAAACTGCCAAAGATAGGCGAGAATCTCGGATGCATGGAATTCGACTTTTCCAACGAATTATTCTCTTTCTTTTCTTCCAATCACACCACGGACTCTTCAAAGGTCTAATTCAAGCCTTTATGCTTCAAGGACAACTCGAATAACTTATTTAAATTCACGCGCTTTCGTTCCTTCCAATTCTTCATCTTGGAGCTTGTTAGGATCGTATCAATAATAATATTATTGCATTACACAATAATTATTATGTGACATAGTGATTTTGTTGTGTTAATATTGTTGTGCTAGATAGTAAAATAGCATATAGTAATATGACTGTGTTAAATAGTATGTTAATATGTTGTCAACCACAGTAATATTCCTGTTTTTTACGGGGGCCAAAAAAAAAATTCGAATATTGAACAAAATAATCGAATATAAAAAAACTATCTCATTAAATGTGCCATTTATCTTTTGTTCTGGAAGGGCATGCGAAAAATGAAAAGTCCAAGAAAAAGGTTTGTTTGGAGGAAATGATATGATAGTGTTCAAGTTGCGGGGCACTTTCGGTTAGCAGCACGCACCACACTGAGTCACGAGAAAGTATCCAACCTGTTTTTTCCCATAACGCCAAAATTCACTTCAAATTCTGTCCCTCAACTCTCCACTAATTAATAATATAGAGCTAATTGCACATAACCCCCTGTGTAATCTTGAATAGTCAAAAAAGTCCTCATGTTATAAAAATTAGCAAATACCACCCTATGTTTTGTTTGATAGAGAACATCGCCCCTTTTTCTGAAATTGGCTGCTAAGTTAGATAAAATTACTAAACTAACCCTGATAATTTTTAATAATATTTTAATTTTAACTAAATAAAATGCATAAAATAAAATAATAAAAAAAATGAAAAAAGAACAAAAAATTTATCACGCACAAGGGCTCAACTCATGGCATCATCTTCCTTTTCTTCCATCCAGCCCTCCACCGTCGCACCACCACTGCCAACACACCCGCCGCCCCACCTCAAACAATTACTTCAAAATATTTTTAATTCATATCCACCATTAGAGAAACGGAGAAGGGACGGGCAATTCTTCCAATTCTCATCTGTCAAATCTTCAATGTGAAGTGCCTTCGTCTTCCGCCGGGTTTCAGGGAGAAAGCAATTTTTTTTGTTTTTCCTTCTTTTGCAAATGGGCTGGAATTCTGGAGAGAGAGGGGGGGCTGGAATTTTTGTCCCCTTTCTTTTTTATCAAAGGAGTGGATCTGAAGAAGGAGAGGGAGGAGGGAGATGATTAGGTTTAAGAAATTATGAAAATTGCAATTTGGTCCTATGCAATTTGGAGAGAGGGCTTTTCTGAAATTGTTAGGGACTGAATCGAAAATTCTAAAAACTTCATTTTAGGCATGTGAAAAATCCTGGATAAATTTGTAATTTTCGAAAATGTTGAGTTAGGGTATTTGGGTCTTTTTAGGTCAAAAATCAGACTCCCAGTCGCACAAGCCGCGAGTGCATCTCACATTGAGCACGCAGGGTCCTTTTTGGCTTTAACTAATTTTCACAGGGGGTTATGTGCTAATTTTTTTAACACGGGTGCTTTTTCGGCAATTCGAGATTATACAGGGGTAGTTTTTGCAAAAAACCCTAATAATATATCCTTTTCTTTTTCTTTTGTGCAATGTTGCTACGTGTCCACTATTCTTTATAACAAGTCAGAACTTCCATTAATTAAGTTTATCAATTTTTGAATTTATTTATGATAACAAATTTGAAATGATGGGAAATTACATTTAGTTAAGTAAAAATTAAAAATTTTGCCATGTAAAAGAAGGAAAACAAAAAAAAAGATTAAAGCCGATAATTGTTTTGTTTGTAGAACCTGCACTGTTGAAATACCCTACGTAGTTTTAGGCCTCGTTAGTATGCTACTATTATGTTAGATTAACTAAATAGTAGGATTAAGTAAGATGTTTGGTTGGTAGGATTTAACATTACTCAAGCCCGTTATTAAAGTTGAAGCCCGCAAATAAGTGCTACTACGTCATGAAATTAGTAACACCCATCCCCCTCCGATTAATTTTGTAGGGATGACTAAAATGGAAAATTACTAATTTATCCTTAAATTAATAATTTAATTTTGTTAAATAAAAGACTTTATAGACAATTTACATATAATAACTTAATTTAACAAATTTAATACAACGTTTAATATAAAGAACCAATCATATTATTAACTAATTAATTAACCCAATAGAGAATTAATCCAATCTAATCTAATAATACCTAATCAAATATAGGTAAGCAAACGAGGCCTTATATTATTGATCTACACATAATAACACACACCCATGTATATGTGTCCTTAGTCGGCAGTTATTTATGTATATCACCAAGTATAGGATCTCATAAGCCATAATTGTTTCTCAATTTTTTTTGTACCTCTTCAACTTGAGTACATAATTGTAATTAAACTAAAAGGCCAGGCATCAATGTACATCACCACATAATTAGTATACTTAACAAAATTCTCTTTAAAAAGTTTCGATTCTTGTTTAAAAACAAAACATATAAAATCAGAAAATGAATCAAGTCATCATTTCATTACTGCAAAAATGAACTAACACCATGGACTATATTCTCAAACTAAAAAAAAAAAAGAAAAAAAAAAAAGCTTTTCATTGTATAAACAAAAAAGTAGGAAACAAAAAAGAAAAGCTGGCAGGTGAAGAAAAAAACTTATCTAACATTATTGAGTTGTTCTTCTTTCTCATCTTCTTGGCTCTTAGCAACAATGATTGTGATGAACGGCCCATTTTCCTCTTCTTTACACACCACTGAATCCGAACTATCATCGTTAATTTTCCGTTCACGATTCCCCGTTTCTTCCATATTTTTTCTTCTTTGATTAACAATAAGCTTTTCCTCGGCATCCCTCAAGAACTTAAACTTTGGAGGTGGAGACGACATAAGCCTATTGAATGCTGCATCCCTTTCCGATTCCGAAAACGGGCTATTTATTAACCGATTATCGTAAGTAGTATTCGAAAAAGACGACGGAGTTATCGGTGGTGTGAAATAATGCGGCGAACCGATAGGCGTTAAGTACGGAGTCTCCAAAATTTGAAGTAAATCATTCAAATTGCTCCTACTCACAATATTCCCACCATCTTCAGACGACTCCAAATCCTCTCTCGTTTCTTCGGTTATCGTGAACAGGAATCTCGGCAAATTCTCTCCGTCTCTAAAGGGCTTGAGCCACAACTCCATTGAAGATTGCGGCTCGTGGACCGAAGACGAAGAAGAGCACAAATCTTGAGCAGTGCATCTCAGAGAACAAATAGTACTACTAGGGTTTTTCCAACATCCTTCTTCGTCGCCGTTGCCGTTAATATTACTGTTGTTTCTTCTTCTCCGTCTCTTAGCAATACTCTTCTTCTTCCACCATAGCAAATAGTAGAGCTCGCCTAAAAGAGCCACTAAAAGACAACCGAAAACAAGGCTTAAACCAAGCCCGACTCCACTTAAGGACTTCATGTATGTATTTATTTATAACCTTCTTTTCTCGTGTTGTCGTTGATCTAAGTTCGATTCGGCTGATCTATCGAAAGGTTGGCGGTTTTGTAGCGATCGACGGACTTATAAGCGGGTTTTCCATGATTGAACTCGAAAAGTTGGACTAGTTAATAAATATTATGGATGCTTAGTTAGAGGGAAAGAAAATGTTTAATGGTAAGAGAAAGGAAATTGAAGAAAGTGTGTGTAAAGCTTTTTGGAGATGATAATCTAATGTGTATGTGTAGTGCTGAATAATTGCTGCCCAGGTGTGGATAATCACTTTTGTAGAAGCACTTTAATAACTGGTGACAGGCAAACCACGTATACATATACATATAAATGTATGCGTACACTATACAGATTGGGCAAATTACGATCACCCCTGAGTTATGGTCAAATTATGAAAACTCCTCTTCTGTTTGGGCAATTATAGTCACCCCTGAACTATGTATTATCTTACGAAAAGACCTCTCTAAAGGTAAATTTAGGGATTTTAATTCAGTAAAACCGTTTACCGAACTAAATATACGATTTTGTTCGGTAAATAACCGAATTACATAAATTTTATGTAAAAATATTTAAAACGAGGAGGTGACTGTAATTACCCAAACTAGAAGGTTTTTTCGTAATTTAGCCATACATCAGGGCTCGCCGTGATTTGGCATATATCTATATGTATAACTATATATGTTTTATTTTTGCATATATGTAGTGGACAAAAAGGCTGAGAAAACAAAAGTGTTGTTTGTCTAGTTTTTTATGGTTGGAAAAGTTTGCTAAGTTCGAGAGATGCTCACATGGGATCATATGGAAACAAAGGGTATGTTAATTGCAATGAACAAACCTTTCTTTCTTTCTCTTTTTTTCCTTTTCCTTTTTTTTATTCATGGTCAGACTTATTTGTTTACTTTTACCACTTGACTTTTCTTATGTGGCTGAGTTGTAATCTTTTTTTCTTTTTTTTTTTTTTTTTCCTTACAGCTTGAATTTGCATCGGAATATATATAGCTTGTTTTGTTCATACGAAAACAAATATTATTCATCAATTTGGAACAATTATATGAAATAGTAAAAAATTATCTTTCTTAAGGTTTTTTTGCGGACATGTGAATATTAAAAATAAGTGAGCCGTTGATATAGTGAATTTCTTGGAATTGATTGAGTTCAAATCATTTTGGCTCTAGCCCATCAAAATCAATAATTTCTACTTTGGGTTCCAATATTATCACTATATTATTTGACATATTCTTAGGTGGTGTTTGCAAAAACTTATTTAAAAGCATAAGTTGGTGAGTTTGAGTTAAGTTAATATTAAGGTGGTGTTTGCGAAAGCTTTTTGAAAGTGATTATGAGCTTTTATTTACTCATAATCTGTTTTTAGGTGTTTGTAAAATCAACTTTTGCTTTTGCTTCTCTTAAAATAATCTGCTTTAAGCTATTTTTTTAAAAGCACCCCTAACCATGCTTTTTCATTAAAGTTCATTTTCCGGAATATTTGCAAACACCCCCAACTTTTAGACATAAACACTTAAAACTGACTTAACTCACAATCACTAAATTCTGCTTTTAAATAATCATTTGCAAACACCACCTAAGTGCGTAATTCAAAAGGTTGGGGGTGTTTGCGAAAAATCGGGAAAATCAATTTAAATAGAAAAAGAAGATACATGAGTGGTTTTAAAATTATAGCTTAAAGCAGCTTATTTTAAGAGAAGGAAAAATAAAAGTCCATTTTGCAAACACTAAAAACAGATTATATGGAGAAAAAAAGCTCATAATCTATTTTTAAAAGCTTTTACAAACACCACCTTAGTAAGAGTGTGGGCCGTAGACACGGCCACGGGCCGGTTCACGGTTCACTTTTTTCGGAACCGGAACCGGCCCGTAATATGAACGGTTCGGCGGGCCGGGTCGGCCCGCCGGTTCGGGCTGGTTCCAGGCCTATCCGGGCCGGTTCCGGGTCGGCCTGGAAAATTTGAATTTTTTTTTAATTTTTTTTTTATATTTTTTTTTTGAAATATTTGATGAATAAGTAAATTATAGGAAAAATTGGGGTGTGAGGATATTTATAGGAAAAATTGGGGGGGAAAAAATAAAAAAAAAAACAAATAACGGCCGGTTCACCCGGGCCGGTTCGGGCCGGTTCACCAGCCGTTATTTGCTCTTTTTTGAATTGTTTTGAATTTTTTTTTTTTTTTTTTAAATCCGGGTGAACCGCCGGGCCGACCCGGCAGTTCACGGTTCACCATTTCATAGAACCGGGCCCGTCCCGGGGACGACGGGCCGGTTCACGGGTTCCGGGCCGGTTCACCGGTCAACGGGTTGGGCCGGGTCGTCAACTGGCTGGTTCCGGGCCCAAAACCGGCCCATGGCCGTGTCTAGTGTGGGGAGCTCGGGTTTGTCACATTTCTAGAACCTAAAACCACCACACCGTCTTTCTTGCTCAATTTACAGATCTTTTTGATACACAAAGTGCTATGCTACCACTAGACCATTTGTGCTTTTGTAGTGTAATCAAACATTATTTATATCAATTAACATTAATTTTTACAAATTTTTTTTTTCACAGTAACACTAAGGGTCCATTTGGATGGAGGGATTTGGGGAGGGATTTGATTTGGGGAATGGATTTGAAATGACTCCAATTTTGGAGTCATTTGAAATCCACCTCAATTGCTCAAAACATAACTAAAAAGGAGGGGTGGGGATTTGAAATCCATCTCCAAATCCCTCAATCCAAACAAGTCCGAGGGATTTGTTATTATGGATTTGAAATCCCTCCCCCAAATCCCTCCATCCAAATGCACCCTAACATTTTTTACAATTTGTTTTCTCTACATAAACATTATTTTTTTTATTTTTTTCATTCTATTTCCGGTAATGTTATTGTTTTCACCACCAACTATTTTATTGTTGATCACAATATAATAGAGCTGTTTTACTAGTAACCACAACATAGTACCGTTATTTTACTTCTAACCACAAAATAATAGAAGGAAAAAAAAAGGAAGAAATTTCAAAAACAAAAATATATACAGTAGAACATCGATAAATTAATATTCGATAAATTAATAACCTTGATTAAAGAATAGTTTCTTTCGGTCATGACTCGGTGAAAACGTATTAAATTATTAACTCGATAATTTATTAATTCGCTAAATTAATAGAATTTCCCTAATCCCAACTGTATTAATTTATAGAGGGTTAACTGTAGTTGTGTTGACTATTGCCGATTCGTTTTGGTTGTGCTATTGTCAAAAGTGACATTCTAAAACTGATTCCAAAAACATTTATAAACAGAAAAAATTGTCGAAAAAACAATTCAAATTAGTGAAATTGAAGTTATATTAGAGTTTATATCATGAATATACTAGAGTTTAAGAGGGTGTTTGGCTAAGCTTATTTTAGACAGTTGATAAGCTCTTATATCTGATAAGATGTTTTAAGAGCTGATAAACTGTTATATCTTATTTTTAGGATTAATTTTTAGAGTGTTTGGATAATGGGTTTATTTCCTATTTTTACTCATTAAAAGATCTTAAATAAAAAGGTGGGGTAGATGTACTTATTTAAAAAGATCTTAAATAAAAAGGTGGGGTAGATGTACTTATTTAAAAAGATCTTATTTGCTCTCCAACAGCTTATTTAAAAAAAAATTAAGATCTTTTTCTAACAATTTACCAAACACTTTGAAAGAGCTTATAAGATCTAAAATATCTTATAAGCTCCTTTTAACATCTTATAAGCTTTGCCAAACATCCTCTAAATCATGACAGTGTTTCAAAGGGTTATGGGTAAGTTTTGTATCTGAAATGATAGGCACATATAGCAATATATTCATTTCGCATGCATTTTTTCGTTCATTGTCAAAATTTCAAAAATCAAAATTCTTTGAAACTCTGTAACACCCCGCGTCTCCGATAATTTAATTTTTCATTAATTAGCATCTATTTAGTTAACGTGATTTTATCTCTTATGTGCGTTTATTTGTTTAAGATTTTATTTATGTGATAACCGGTGAAAATTCATATAGAATGCATTAGTCCGAAATAATTTTTGGACGGATTTAAATTGATCATCTTAGTTAATTATTAATCTAGAGGTTAATTATACTCTTTTGTTTGCTAGAACTTATTTGTTAGGAGAATTTTAAAATCACATATTTTCTTTAATAAAAATAGAAAATTTCCTCCTATTCATCCCTCAATTTTGACCATGGTACAACACATGACCAAATATTTTCCTTGAGTACAACCCTTGTCTAGGTGAGCCCATGTGCATTAAGATTTTTCCTTTTTGAATTTCTTTTGGAGAGTTAAATGAAATTGCAAAGAAGTCCCTCTAGATAATTCCTAAGTTTTCCTAAATTGCAAAAAGACCACTCCTTAATCATTAAGCATACAAGTCCCTCACAACTCTATAAATAGAACCCAAGCCTTCATCTATTTCTCATTTTTCTCTACACATTATAAAAATCAAAATCTCTTTCTCGTCTTCTCCCAATTTTCGAAATTATAGTATAGGAAAGCCCCAAATTCTCTCTTTCAAGTGTAAAATTCTTGGCCAAAGGAGTAAGTCTTCTTCATCTTCTTTCTTTTCTTCATTTTTGAAAATTTCAAGAAACTAAGATTCTCTTCCCCTCTTTCTAAAATTTCTTCTTCTTCTCCTTGTAGAAAGGAAAGAACACCCTCCCAATTTTCTAAGAAGATTAAGGTGAGAATTTTTGAATTCTTGCTACAAGTGCTTCAACACCAATAGTATTTTTCTTCTCTTTAATTTCTTGTTAATGTTATTGTGGTGACCGAAAACTAAAGGAGGAAGAAAATAAAACTTTGTGTTTAATTTGTGCTTTGATCATCCATGCATGTAAGAATCTAAGCTTTAAATGATATAATCTTTAAGAACTAAGAATAATATTGTAATTTTATTTATGTATATATACTAGACCTGCGTGATCTTAAGGAAACTTCGATCCATGGTTTTCCTAAACCTGCGTGGTCGAAGAAAGTACTTGATCCATGGTTTATTTATAATCTATATGTGCTATACATATAAGTATATGTTTCTATGTGTATATATATATCGACCTACGCGGTTGTAAGTGTACTCCCTTCGGGTCGAGGAAGCTTGCAATCCATGGTTTATGATCTATGAGTAATAAGATAATATACGAAGATAAAAATTGAGAACAAGATTAATAAAAATGGAATTTTGTGTGATTGAATTGTTGATGGTTCGAATATTTTGGAAAGAAAATGAAATAAACGGAAATTTGGTGCTACTTGAAAGAAAACTTCAAGTCTCTTGAGAAAGAGGGCTTGAACTTTAATTAATAAAACTTGGAGATAGTAATTATAAATAACCGAATGCTTTGAGTTGTTTCGCTATATGTGATATATGCTCTTTGCTTGAGTTGTTATGTGTCTTACTTGCTTTTGTGATTGTGTGACTAAACTATGTGCCTTTGTGAAATATGTGGAAATATGTGTACTTATGTGAAAGCTAACTTTGAATATGTGAAATGAAGAATATATACTAACTTCACTTGCACGTTTTTAAAGTTGGAAAATCTTGTAAAACATAGATCGAATAAGCACGGGGTATGAGGGACCGGTACCCCAAAAATGAAATGAAGAGTGTGTGGTTTGATTCCCCTTATGAAACGGGTTCCAAATAAATGAAGGCTTATTGTCTATGGTTTTACTTGATTTTTCAAAGGATATCCGAACGAAAAATGTTTTCTCACACACCTAATCAAATTGCTTGAAATGAATGAAAGTATGTACTAACCTCACTTGCACGTTTTTAATATTGGAAAGTCTTGTAAAACATAGATCGAATAAGCACGGGGTATGAGGGACCGGTACCCCAAAGATGAGATGAAGAGTGTGTCGTTTGATTCCACTTATGAAACGGGTTCCAAATAAATGAAGGCTTATTGTCTATGGTTTTACTTGATTTTTCCAAGGGATATCCGAACTAAAATGTTTTTCTCTCACATTGTATGAGCACTTGAATGAATGTGTGTGTAAAATAATGACGACTCCCTTGTAAGGGATTTACTCTTATTCCTTATGAAATGATGAAAGGAAGGTCTAAGAGGTAAAATGAGAAGGTCTAAGATGTTATCCGAGAAGGTAAAGGTAAATTGGTAAAGTCCCTCAATGAAATGACGATTGAGGTAAAATGAAATGTTTATATTGTGTAATGTGCGATTTGAGATGGTATATATATATATATACATATCATAAATATATGCTTGTTTGCCTATGTGTATTCGATATTTTTCGGAATTCTCATTGAGTCCAAAAGACACATATAGGTGTTGAAATGCTTGTAGGTACTTTCAATCCCGAGCACGAGTCGTAAAGTTGGAGTCGAGTTCGAGGATCGAGGGATGTGTTCATATGGATGGCGTGTGGATCTTGTGTGCTCTTAATTTAGCTATATTGTTCTACTTATATAGTTTAATCTTAAAGACTTTCGATACCGTCTTAGATATCTATTATCGTTCTCTTCCACCCCTCGGGGGATCTTGTTAGTAAGAACATTGCATCTAATAATAACTAGGATTTTGATTTCCTCTTTTTGCAAAATTTCTATAAATGTTGTGTTCTGCCCTGTTGTTCTATAATCCGTATTAAATATACTTTCTATTTAGAATTGCATGTAATTTTACCAAGTCATAGGTCTTTCTGTTAGGGTTATTTTGGTAGGTCTTTTGCATCATTTGGACAAGTCAGGAATTTATTATAAATTAATTTCCGCAACTGTGCACATGCTGAGTCATTTTAGGACATGCATCAATATATGAAGTTTTTCTTACTCAAATGAATCCATTTAAATTGGAATATGTTCCCAACTCATTTATATACTTTCTTATAAAATTTGGTAGTTTTTAGAACAGTAGGGAATTTATAAATAATTTTCAAAGCTCCCTCTCCTGTTCTGAATTTTCAAACTGTACAGTTGCATATTTTTAATTATTTCTCTCAAATGGCTAATGATATTTTAAAACTGTTTTAACTGAGTAATTTTGACCCATATTAGAGTATGTGGTTAAATTTTCAAAGTATTTTCATGAAGGCTTCAAGAGATATTAATTTTCTAAGTTGATCTACCAAATCTGTCCGAAATTCCTAATCTTTACTCTTGATAATTTCCATAATCTAGTCATGCATGTTCCTTTTGTGATATTTGGTGAAGTGTATATGATATAGTATTATGTGGACACTCTTCCTCTGATTTTAAAAGAAAAATTTATGCGTAACTTTCTATTGGTAGAAGGTGATTTCTAAAACGAGCATTCCACACTCATTATTTTCTATAAGTCTTCCGCTAGCATATTCTAAATTACTAAGTAAGTGTAAATAGAAAATGGGTGTCACAAACTCTCTAAACTTATCAAATTATTTGACTTAAATTAACAGGTTTTAGGTAATTTTTACGTTTTAAAGTTTGAAGTATTTCGTAGATTATGTTTCTAAAAAAATAAAATGAAGAAATTCATTCTGTGAGAGATATTTGATTTGTTGAGACGATATGGATAGGAGTAGGGATAGGGTTAGGGCTAGGATTTTGTTTAGGATGAAGGCAGATGAAGCGCCTCCCACTTAAAAGGCATGTTTGCCCGTCTACCGAAGCGGTTTAATCAAATTGTATACCCACGTTCAGACGTTAACTGTAGAAATGACAAATATGGCAGATTCCTTTGTAGATACCCGAGATTACTCATTGTCTATCACGTTTTTCTGAACTGAATTATTTAAATGACTATTAATTAAATATATATATATATATATATATATATATATATATATATATATATTTAAAAGGGGTTTTATAACTTAATTAATTGTCATAATGTAAGAAATTGATCATTAAATAAATGAAGCAACGAAAAATTAGAAAAAAATAGGTTGTTAAATAATGGGGAGTTGATAACAAAATACACCATATACCTCAAATAAAGTCAGCCAAACTGATTACTAATACAAATAATTAAATTATAAAATAACAAAAATACTACAAATGAAACCACAAATTTTTGAATGATGACATAGAGTAGGAATCATCCTAATAAACCCTAATCACTACGGGATCCTTCCAAACAAGATGGAAAAAAAAATTATACACAGAATACAAACAAGATGAAATGGAGTCCAACCAACAAACTGAATATTCACCTGCAAAGTATTTCAATTATCTCAAAATAAATTGTGGATAATATGTACCTGCAAAACAAATGTCAACTATTGCACAACCAAACCACACAATATATGCGCAGAATTAAATTATCAAACATAAACAAAGCAAATTTAAATTGTATAAAAAACAAATCAAAATAAAATAAACAATTTTTTTTTAATTGGGGTGGGAAGATGGCTGTCCGGGCATTGTACTGGACCGGCATCGGGGTGAGCATTCAACAAAGCCTGCCTGCAAATAGGCGATTTCGTGGCGCCTTAAATCCAGTTGTCTCATGATATGTGTACGGAATGTACCGAGCAGCAACAAATAGGCATCCTTGGACGCCGTTTTCTAATTTAATAACTTCGCATATAGAGGTGGTAAAATAAAATACTAATATTTTACCGAAAACGTGGGGTGTTACATATCAAAACCTAAAGATTAATTTCATACCTCAAAATTCTGCCCACTAAACAAGGACGGCATATGTCATGCACAATTGCTTACATTTGTGTACAAAGCACAAAACAAATTGAAATAAACTTAGAACTTAATCCATCTTGTAATTCACTAGATATTTTACAATGTTTTTTCTCATATTTGCAACCCCTTCTTCAGCGTCTTCGATTGCCAACAGCATCAAAACATAATATATATATATATATATATATATATATATAACATATTATTAATTAATAAAAGTTACACACTATATTTTACAAAAAAAACACATTTTTAAATAAAATTAAATACGTACAAAACTTCATGTTTTATTTATGTATCATTCGTATAATGAAATAAAATTATTCTTAAACTGATATCAATAAGGGCCTTTTTGGTTTGCATTATTAGGCATGATGGGATATGTTGTACCCCATAGTACAATATTTGGTTCAAAGGTTTTGCCATCCTTGACATCCGGCCCCACTGATTTAATCACCCATTTGATTTATTAGTTATCAAGCCAATTTTGGCTTGACAGTTTATCCCTTCAATTATCCCATCATTACACCCATGTGAATTTTCGAAAATACCCTACATCATACAAAAATTACAAATTTATAAAAAAACTAAATTAATTTATATTTATATATAATTTTTATGCCCTATTTTGCAACCATTTTTTTCTAATTACTTTAACACTAAATCTCGGGTAGCACAATCATAATCTACTATATCTATATTTTTTTTAATTATTATTGTTATTGTGTTATCTCCTATTTTTCAACATATTTTCTCTAAAAAAATTGCTTCATTTATTTAATGATCAATTTCATATTATGACAATTAAGTTTAAAGTTTTTTTTTGACTGAGTTTGTATTATTAAATTTGTATAAATGTTAATGTTGCTACCGATATCACTAATAAATTTTATTATAATTGTTATTATCATGTAATAAACTAATCATTATTTTCATTTGAAATGATATCTTGTGCGATAAATGCTAGTTACATATAAATACTCAATTCACCATTAAATTGTATTGTGATAGCTATTCGATTAGTATACTAATTATCACATCAAACTCACGATTAATTACACAAAAAATGCATGAACATCTAAACGGGAAAAAAAAATACTCAGATTAGTTCAACTAATTCCGTAAACACAGATTTGTGCAAATATACCCTCATGTATATCATATTGAATTACTACAAAAATATCGGAGAAATGACTACAAAAATATCGAAGAAATGAAGATCATTAAAAAAGAATGTTAGTGCATGACCAAATTAATTATACATAATGACCAAATTAACATGTACACGTGGGATAACGAGTTTGAAATACCACACATATTACATATGGAGATACAAAGCAGTCCAAAGTCTAAACAATAAGGGCATTATAGTCATTTTGCAAATAATCCCACATTAAACTGGTTTATCAGCTATACGAAACACGGTATTGTTCATCATGGGATTATTAGTTTCAGCACAATACAACCAACCAAACGACATACTCAGTATTGTGAATCAACAGTTTAATCCCAATACTACATATCCCATCCATACCTATCTATCTAACCCACCCAACCAAAAGAGCCCTAAGAATATAAAACCACAAGAAAATAATTAAATAAATTGTTGTATATTAATTTATGCATGGAAAATGCTCACGTTAAAATTTCTCTTATTTTATTGTTTTAGTTGATAATTTTTATTATCTTGAATTTCTCTGCATAATATTTGTTTGAAACAATTAAGTATTTTTTTTTTCGTGTTACTCTTAGGTTATGATTACTCTGGTCAAATTTACCAATAATTTCCTTAAAGAAAGTGTAAATTTACTAAATTAGGGCTCTGATATTTGGTGTAGTTACAGCTAGACTACCTGTAATTTAAAAAAATGCATATCTCCCTTGAATTTGGATAGTAGCTATGACTTCACTCATTTGATCATTCACTTCTTTTTAAATTATATTTTTACCTGTCATCAAATATTGAGTAACTTTTATTACCTCCCTTCGGTCTAAGTATACATATACACTCTTATTTTTACTTTCTTTCTTTGACCTCAAAATTTTAAAATAGTTTTGATCTCCCACGTCTATTACTTAATTTTTTTCATTATTTTCATAAATTATTTTATTAATGTTGATTTTTGTGTTACAATATAATATTTATAAAATTTACTTACGTAAACAATACTCTCTCTGTCCTATATTATTTGTCTTTTTGTGGTGTTTTTTTTTTTTTGTCCCAAACTATTTGTCATTTTAGAGTTCCAATAAAGCAGTAATTGTATTTTTTTTTATCAATCTTGCCCCTTATCACTCTTAATTAGTTAATTGAAAAATAATTATTGACAAGGGTATTTTAGTATTTACTATGTTATTTTTGGTATAAGCTATGCATATTTATTGAGTTTCTTAATATGCGTACAACCACCCAAAACGACATCTAATATAGGATATATGAAGTATATAATAAGGCAAATATTACATCTAAAGATTAAAAATACATTAAACGTGGACCCTTCAATTTTAGAATACAAAGTAATTTTTCGGTGATTACTTGCACCAAAAGGCGAAATCCCTCGCCCCCAGGGCCCCCATCCCTTGGCCCGACAAGGATTGATGGAGGAATGTAAATCATGGTAACTCAACGGCCCGTTAAGGTCCGGACCTGGTGCCCACAAGGAACCAACCCTCATTGGAGTTGAAATTCCCACACTGCGGCTGCCAGGATTCGATCCTAGGACGTGGGAGATCACGGTTAACTTTTATTACCTCCCTCATATGATATCATGATCATTAAAAAACTCTTGAAATGTAACTTTAAGGGAAAAACATTGTTGAAATTTTATGTATAAAAATAATTAAGATAACAAAAGAAATACAACTTTTAACATATTTTCTAGTATACTAATAGGTCTTTGACATTAAAACTATATTACTAAAAATAAGTAATATACATTATCGTATATTTACTTGTTATAATTTTATGTTTTTTTTTTTTTACACATAATTGACTATAGTTCAATCACGTTATCACTTATACTAATAAAATGCATAAATAACGACAGTAAATAAAATTCAAGAATTTATTTAACCTCAATATTTGTAATCAATCCTAGTCATTCACAACTAATTTTTCTTATTTCTAGATATATTTCTTACATATGCGTATTTATTTTTTATTTTATTTTAATATTTTTACATATTCCTTAATTAACTTGACATCTACAACGAAAAGTTCACCAATTTGAAAATCAAAAGTATATTAAGTTTCCAATACTCAGCTAAACTTTTTTTAACATGAAGGTTCGCCAACATGTTTATGATATGACGCTAAACAACTCTATTATGAGTTTTATATGAAATAATTTTTTTTTTAATTTAAGAAAATAAACTTTGACTTCTAAAAAAAATTATAATAAATTAAAAGATAATCATACTTTTAATATAACTTATTATAAATATTATTACTGGTATTAGTAAATAGTAATTAGTTCGAGTTTACACTATTATATTTTCATATCAGTGGAATTTGCGTACTAAAAATTATATAAGAATTAAATTTAAAATTTGAAACTACTTTAGGTATCTAATGCTTAACTTAAAACAAGAGGATTTATTTTAAATATTTTTGTTTACAAATATATGCTTATAATATTAAGATCATTGGAAAACTCTTGAAATGTAACTCCAAAGAAAAAACATTATTAAAATTTAATAAAAATAATTACGATAACCAAGAAAAAAAACAACTTTTAATATATTTTGTAGTATACTAACATGTGCTTGACATTAAAATTATATTACTAAAATGTAAGTAACATATATTATCATTTAATAACTTATTATGTTTTATGTTTTTTTAGAATGAAATGCATAACTAACGATAGTAAATAAAATGCACAATTTTAGTTGAATATGTTTTATATTATCATTTATTAACATATACTAATAAAATGCATAACTAACGATAGTAAATAAAATTTAAGAATTTATTTAACCTCCATATTTTAAAATTAATTTAGTCATATCCAACCATTTCATCTTATTTCAAGGCATATTTCTTATATACTCGTTATCAATATTTATTTTTAATTTTATTTTGTTATTTCTAAATAATCTTAATTAACCTGATAACGTTCACTTACATGTTTATGATGTCACTGAAAAACTCTATTATGAGTTTTGTAGAAAATACATTTTATTTAAGAATTTAGGAAAATAAACTTCGACTTTCGAAATAAATTATACTATATGAAAAGATTATCATACTTTTAATATAACATAGTATAAATAATAATTAGTTTGAGTTTACATTATTACATTTTCATATTTGTGGAATTTACGTGATAAAAATTATATGAGGACTAATTTAAAATTTGGAACTACTTTAGGTATCTAATGTTTAACTTAAACTAAAGGGTAAATTACAACCACCCTCTAAGGTATGGTCAAATTACGAAAACCCCCCTCATGTTTGGGTAATTACAACCACCTTTCAACTATAAATCTTCTTACACGTCCACACTTGCGGTTTCAAATTTGGGGAATCTTCGAGATTATATGGAATATTATCACTTTTGTATCCATTTTATCCCATTCGAACTCCACATTTTGAAGCAAAATGATCATAATATGTGTTTTTTGGCTTGTATATATTAGGCTGTGGTGTATCAAAAACTGTATTTTTACACAAAACAAGTACAAACTAGAGCACATTCCATGAAGGTGGAGGTGTAAGAAAAAATCATAGTTGATGGGTAGATGTAATTATCCAAACAAAATAAGTTTTTTCGTAAATTACCATACTTCAGGGGGTGGTTGTAATTTGAAATAAGTTTTTACATACGTATGCTTATAATATATCGGGGCAATTTTTTTTTTGGGGTTGTTTTAATATCCAGTTTTTAAAATGGGGCTGTTTTTTGAGGAGTAATTAAATTGGGGTTGGCCGCCACTGGGAACGGCGGCACCAGCCGGAGACGCCACTGCCAACGGCGGCACCGGCTGGAGACGCCGCCACCGGTGGCGTCTTCTACCAGATTTTTAATATTTTATTAATTTAATAATTTAATATTTTAATATTATAATATTATAATATTATAATATTTTATTATTTTAATATTTTATTAATTTATTATTTAATACATAGACGGTCCAGATTGCACTGGATAATTTCAATCCGACGGCCCAGATCAAGACTGCCATCTCGAGGACCGTGCTTGACCAGGAGACGCCGTTGACAACGGCGTCTTTAGGAGACGCCACCGACAACGGCGTCTCCAATCTCTCTCCTCCTTTCTTTTCTTCCTCCAGCCCTCCTCCTCCTCCATCTCTCCTCCTTCCTCTTCCTGCAAAATTTCAAAAACAAAATACCAAATTTAGTTTTCAAATTACAAATAAAATATATAATATACCGGCTGCCACCGGCTGCCACCGCCGCCGCTGCTGCCCGCCGCCGCTGCCTCCCTCGCCGTCGCCTTCCCCGTCGTCGTCTCCGCCGCCGCCGGTGCTCCGCCGGTGGTGCTCTTCACCCAACGAAGGTAATTTTAATATTATTGTAAATAATTAAAAAAAAAAATTTATTATTATAATTTTTTATTATGTTCATATTTTATAATTAATTATTGTAAAATACATGTGATTAGTATTTTTAGGATGCATGTGGGTAGTTAGTTAGTTAGTTAGTTAGTAATTTATTTATTTTATATTAGGTATTAGTACTATATGTATTTTATAAGCATGGGCAAATTTTTTTTTTTGGTGTTGTTTTGTAAAACAGTAGCTAAAATGGTGTTGTTTTGTAAAACATCGGGCAATTAAATTAATGTGACTAATTAATTTTTTGGTGTGCTTAGTTAAATTATTATTTTTTAACTAATATGCCTCATTATTAATTAATGTGGATTAATGAGTTAATTATCTCCTTAATCTTTTGAAGATTGATGGCGGCTAAAACTAATGTCAAAGTGTACGTGTACTTTGGAGGTCACATAATTCCCGATGATTGGGTAGTGCAATATAGTATTGCCCACAAAACAGCATTTCGAATTAAACGTGACTTGTCCTTTGCACAATTTATGTCAAAGTTGTATCAACGTCTAGATGTCGATGTTAATCAGTTTGGGCTAAGAGTGTGTTGCAAATCTTACATTTATAATGGAGAAAGAATGAGGGAGATGATTACCGAGATGACAACAGATGAAGATTTACAAATGTATATTGATCCGGACGAAGGGAATGAGGCAATCGAAGTATTTGTTGAGATTGAACCGAAGTACATTGATAGTGCCCCAACACAAGTGAGCGTAGAGGCATTTGATTTGAATGAACCATATTTCTCACAACCGGAGGTGACTCCGGATTTTCTGGCGGCGACACAAAGCATCCCTAATTATTGTGAGACTAGTGGAGCGAGAGAGGTGCACAGAGATTCCCATACAATTAACTATGGTAATTTAGGGGGATTTGTTGGTGAGTCGAGTTCCGCGAGACGGAGCATTTTCGAAGATGAAGACCCTATAGGTGACTCCTTTGGGCCGAACAGTCCTGTCAATTCCGAACCATCCGATGACGGAGACGACGACAATGAAGATGAAGACGTACAAGATGGTGTTCGGGAGACGTGGTTGCAGCACAACGAGGCGGAAGCAGAGGATATTTCATGGTCGAAGGAGCAGTGGCAGGATTATTGTCAGACGTGGTTGGGATATACTCCTTCAGATCGAGCTTTCAAGGGGAGACGGCTCTATGCAACTGATCTGGCCATATATTTACGAGGATGCAAGATTACCGATGACAGCACGGAGCAGCGTGTTCAGCAGCATACCAGGTGTTTACTGTTATTGCTACTTGGGGGGGTTATGTGTCCTGACACATCTTCAAGTGCAATCTCGTTGTTGTATCTTCGTCATTTCGAAGATCTTGAGGCGGTGCGTACTTTCAGTTGGGGTAGTGCAGTTCTTGGATATTAGTAGTTTGTTATACTTGCGGTTTTTTATATTTATTTATGTTTAATAATTAGTGTTGGGCATGGTCGAGGATACCTTTACTCGCTCCAGCAATAGTACCAGTAGTAGATGACGATCCCCGTCGTCTTGCATATCCCCACCCTCCTTACGGTGCACGGTAAACATCTTAGTACTAATAATTTATTTATATGAAGGTTAATATATTGACTTAGCAAATTTTCATATGATATTACAGTTGGATCAGACCTACTAGTCACACTCGGTCCTCGCGAAACAATATACGTGTTTATCGTACGACGCTCGATCGGATGCTCTGGGATCAGGTTATTTATAAGTTAACAGCAATTAAGTTAATGTTTGTGCTCTATTAAAAAATATACTAAAAAATATTTTTTTCTTCTAGTTTACATGGATGCCTTATAGTGAACTAGATCCTGAGTTTGGCGCTTTACTTGAGTATCCTGAGATAGTGCATCCACAGCTTTGGTTGTCGAGTTGTCCCCTTATATTTTACGAGAGAGTTGAGATGCATCGTCCGTATAGGGTGCTACGTCAGTTTGGTAGGGTACAGCATATACCACCACATCCTACTGATCACGATGTTGAGATTAAGTTGCATTCTTATGATCGTCGAGGCGCAGGGGGTAGAGATTGGGCTCGTTTTCACAGTATCTACGTTGATAGATGGCATGGCCGACTTGATTCTCCCGTTGACTATCCATTTATTGAGTTTAGTGGGCCTCAGACAGATCCAGGATACTACGAGTGGTATGAGAGGCACACACGTCGTTTGATATCACCGATTGACAATCTTGATGATATCGGTTTTTCAGGTCGGAGACCCGATTTTACTGGATCTTGTGGTTAGTATTTTTCTCAAAACAACCATTACTTTCGATGTTTTTCAATTTGTTTTTTCAGTTTCTTAAGTTCTTAAACTTGTATTTCAGGGTTATCAGCTTATATCCATGAGTCTTGCTGCTAGGGCAGTTTCTCGAGATGACGATCGGATATATGATCTGTTTCAGGACAACGCTACACGGATGTATGCAGCTGGGACTCAACTTCTACGTAGGGATGGTGCTTCGTCTAGCTTACCTCCGATACCTGCCATACCTCCTATACCTTCTCCGCATCGAGATAGACGTACCAGAAGAAGGTCCAGCGCTACCGAAAGAGCTACTGAGGATGACGTGAGACAGACAAGAGAGGGGAACTATTATGCATCTACATCTCGGGTACCTCCATCTGGTGATGTTGCCGGTCCATTTGCTTCCCATACACCCTTTTATGCAGATGTTCCTATGCATGGAGGTATGGACGATTTAGCTACTACACAGGGATTTATGGATATGTTCGGTGCGTCTACATCTCAGGTACCCATATTTACAGATTTAGTTGGTCCATCTACGAATGATTACGTTCCACATATGCCATGGTCCGATTCCCTAGCTACCCCACATCCTCCTGCTATTGATACCCGGTTCTCTTCATGGGGTCCACATTTGGAGCTCAATTTGGGATACTCAAGTCCCCAAGAGCGGATCCGACCACAGTATAATGTTTCCCCTGTTCCATATCCACCGGATGACACCCAGTTTGTTGATGATGTACCGGCAGATCCTGACATTCGTCGAGATGGTAGGCCGCGTAGGACTAGACGGGCACCTGCATGTGGCACTGGTTCACATAGGCACTGACTTCATAGTGCCAATTTTATTTTCTTGTACTCATTTTGTCTTTTTACTCATTTTGGACCTATTTATTTTATATAACTCTTTTATCGGACCTATTTATTTTATATAACTCTTTTATTTTCTAGAACTCCTTTTGTTTTTGTCTACATGTTTTGAAGATTGTACCCTATTTTATTGTGTTGATTAGATAAATATATATGCAATGATTAATTTAATACTAATTGATAAAATGTAATAAATTTAATACTAACATCAAACTAATGAATGTAGTTAGAATTGTTTTATTTGTAAAAAAAATTAAAAATCAAAAAATATTAAAAAAAATAGAAAATATTAAAATATTAAAAATTAATAAAAATATTAAAAAATAAGAAAATATTAAAATATTAAAAAATATTAAAAAATATTAAAATATTAAAATATTAAATTATTAAATTATTAGAAGACGCCACCGGTGGCGGCGTCTCCAGCCGGTGCCGCCACTGCCAGTGGCGTCTCCGGCTAATGCCGCCGTTCCCGGTGGCGTCCAACACCAAATTAATTACTACCCCCCAAACAGCCCCATTTTAAAAACTCCCCCCCAAAACAACCCCAAAAAAAAAATTGCCCCTAATATATCATTGGAAAGCTCTTCAAATATAGTTTTATACAAATTAAATTACATAAAAAAATTCAATATGTAGAAAAAAGTACAATAAAAGAAAATAAACCGCCACCTTAGTATAAATATGGGATTGTCTAGGGTCCGAGAGGGGTTGTACTTCTCGAACTGTAATTAGCCAATAAAAATGCACCACGTAGGATTAGTACGAACCCAGTAAAAAAAAGTACGATCCCTGGATTACTAGTAAAATTACATAAAAACCCCTTTTAATTAAACTTAAAAATATAATTAAAAATCAATAATTTAAAAGTTTATTAAAAATTGAAATTTAAAATCGTCATTAAATAAAAAGTTGCGACTTATTTTTTCACGATCGTTTAACCCTAATGGCTTTTTTCATCATCGAGATGTCCTCTTGAAAGAAGAACATTGATCGTCTCTTGAATAGAATAAAGGAAAAAAAAAATCATCATTGGTCTTTTCCTCTGTTACTCATTCTTTCTTCTCTGTGCAAAAAGGAAAACAAGAAACTAAAAAGAGTAGGGTTTTGGGGTTTTCATTTTTCGTTTGTTTATCTAATTCAAGGATTGCAAAAAGGAAAACAAGAATCTAAAAACAGAAATAGTGGGTTTCAATTTGATAAAAAGCTTCTTATATCAATAGTATCTTGCTCATTTGATTGCTAATTGTGATATATGGAGATTTATAGCTTTCAATCCTCATTCCCCTGACAAAAAAAATGCTAAACTAACTTAACTTAAGCAAAAAGAAACATAGCAAACACTTTTTTTTTCTATACTATAATGCACCGTACGTAGGAGCAAAATATGTGAATTCGGAACAATTGTACACCTTTCGAAGAGATCCGTATGCAGAAGTCCTTAACTTGCAAAAACCCCTTCATAAGGAGCACAAATTTTACCAGCCAACCAAAAAGAAGAATCAAGAAATTTACAAGACCAAAATAACAAGATTAAGAGATACCAACTTTTTTTTTAAAACATAGAATTTACTAAATTATTGTTGGGATATATTATTTAATTTATTATTTAATTACTGGTTTAGTTAATATTTTATTATTAATTAATTAGAATGGTATCATTAGATATAGATATTGCCGTGAGTTAGGGTTAGGAGAATTATTAAGTATTTTATTAGTTTAGGTAATTATCTTTTCTAGTTAGATTAGGATTCTAGGGTTTTCTTATATTTAAATAGTCGTCTTGTGCTAGGGTTTTATTATGTAGAGGAAAATATTAAAGAATAGATCTTACGTTTCGTAGGAAATATTTATGATACTCAAGAGATCGCATCAATAATGTTGGGATATATTATTTAATTTATTATTTAATTACTGGTTTAGTGCTCATGGCGCATCTCAACTCTGGCGCGCACCTTACCGACAACCGTCAATTCTGGGATCCGCTCCAAATACATCGGGCCCATCCACTCCAGCGGCTCAAGCCTTCTTTACTGGACCACCTGAACCCTACACCGGCCACTCGACTCCTACTCAGGTTCATCCGCACCAGCAACCATGCCACAGCTCTAACAGTTCCATCAACAGTTGCAACAGTTCTTGCACTAGTGCCAACGTGGTGGATCTCGCAAACCGTTTGAATACGGTGACACTTCAGCAGCCTACCGAGTCACAGTGGTTCATGGACAGCGGGGCGACCTCTCATATGGCACCACACTCAGGTAATTTCAATTTTGTTTTTAATCCTGGCAGTAATTTCCCCAAACATGTCGTCGTCGGTAATGGTTCCACCCTCCCCATAACCCACATAGGCCACGCAATTCTTCCCACCACTCCTTTCCGCCTCACAAATGTCTATGTCACACCCAATATCGTCAAACACCTTATCTCTGTTCGAAAGTTTACCCGCGATAACTCATGTTCGGTTGAATTTGACCCGTTTGGTTTTTCTGTGAAGGATCTTCGGAGTCGAGTCGAGATTTTCAGGTGCAATAGCTCCGGTGACCTATATCTATTTGGCGTCCCTCCCCCCACCTCACCTCCCGCTGCTTTCCTCACTGTCACAACACCTTCGTCTCGCACTCTTTGGCATCGGCGTCTAGGCCATCCCGGCAAACACATCATGTCCCGTTTATTTTTCTAGCACTTTTCTTTCCCATAATAAAGACCCTAGGGAGTCTCTTTGTAATGCGTGTCAATTAGGCAAACATTTTCGTCTACCATTTTTTTCTCAAAAATCTACTACTGTTGCTCCATTTCAAATTATTCATGCTGATTTATGTACTTCTCCTGTTTCTAGTCTTACGGGTTTCAAATATTATCTTGTATTAATTGATGATTTTAACCATTATTTATGGACTTTTCCTCTTCGAAATAAATCTGACGTTTTTACAACCTTTGTCAATTTTCATACACTTCTCAAAACTCAATTCCAACATCACCTGAAAGCCTTACAAAGTGATAATGGTCGTGAATTAAAAAATGCGGATTTTCAAAACTACTTCACTAAACACGGCATCCTAAATCGTTTTTCGTGTCCCCACACCTCCCCTCAAAACGGACACGCAGAACGAATGATCCGCACTATAACTAACATGATTCGATCCCTCATCTTTCAAGCTCATCTTCCTCCTACTTATTGGGTCGAAGCCCTTCATATGGCCACACACCTACTCAATATCTTACCTACCAAAACCACACAAAACCGGACTCCTCACGAAACTCTTTACCTCATCAAACGTACATACTCTCATCTTCGAGTATTCGGCTGTCTCTGTTATCCCAACCTCACCGCCACCACACCACATAAACTCGCCCCCCGTTCTACTCCTTGTGTCTATCTCGGTCACCCTTCCTCTCACAAAGGCTATCGTTGCCTTGATAGATCCACTGGCCGAATCATAATTTCTCGTCATGTTACCTTCGACGAAACTCACTTTCCTTTTGCTGAGTCAACTCCCCCCAAAAACACACTTCCTACCTCTGCCTTGGATGAAAACACACCCTCCCTGATCCTCATCCCCCAGACTTCATCTAACTGTTGCAACAGTTCCTCCAACTGTTCCAATTGTGAACCACCATGTTCCAACAGTTCGTCCAACAGTCCTATAACCACAGCCAACACCTGTTTCACCTGCAGCACCACCTCTCGACCACGACCAGCTCACATCTCCTTCTCCTACTCCCACACCTCCCCCACCTCCCCCTGCTCACCCTATGGTGACTCGTAGTAAAGTGGGCATCCACAAACCCAAAGTCCCTTTCTCTCTCGTTGCGTCCTCTACCTCTTCCATTCCCAAAAACTATCGCCAAGCTCTTCTTGACCAAAATTGGCGAAACGCCATGATTGAGGAATATACTGCTTTAATTAAAAACAATACTTGGAATGTTGTGCCCCGCCCCCCGCCCCCCGTTCACTAATGTTATTTCTGGTAAGTGGATATACAAACATAAACTCAAGTCTGATGGCTCCCTTGAGCGATACAAAGCACGGTGGGTTGTTCGTGGGTTTCACCAACAGGCTGGCATCGATTTTGACGAGACTTTTAGCCCAGTTGTCAAACCAGTCACTGTTCGAACAGTTCTCAGTATTGCTCTCTCGCGATCATGGCTCATCCACCAGCTTGATGTGAAAAATGCCTTCTTACATGGCAATCTCTCTGAAACTGTCTACTGCGAGCAACCTCCCGGATTCGTCGATCCATCTCGCCCCACTCACGTGTGTCGTCTCAACAAAGCACTCTACGGTCTCAAGCAGGCACCACGTGCTAGGTACAAGCGTTTTGCATCTCACATTACTACCATGGGGTTCAGAGAATGCAAGTCCGACACTTCACTCTTTGTGTACTATCGCAACAGTTCACGCGACTGTCGCAACAGTTCATGCGCCTACCTTCTGCTGTATGTCAATGACATTGTACTTACGGCCTCCACACCTGAATTGCTCCGCTCTATCATCGCTGCCCTTAATCAAGAGTTCGCAATGAAGGATCTTGGCGATCTTCACTACTTTCTCGGCATCTCAGTTACTCGCTCGTCGAATGGGCTATTTCTCTCTCAACGCAAGTACGCCGACGAGATACTAGAGCGTGCACACATGGCTTCCTGCAACCCTTGTCTTACGCCGGCTGACACAAAGAACAAGTTGTCTTCGACCACTGGACCCCCCGTTGCTGACCCTACTCTTTATCGCAGCCTTGCCGGTGCACTGCAATACGTCACGTTTACTTGTCCCGACATCTGCTATGTTGTGCAACAAATATGTCTATTCATACATGATCCGAGGGAACCTCATATGGCTGCTCTCAAGCGTATCCTTCACTACATTCGCGGCACTCTCGATCACGGCCTTCAGCTCTCCCCCAATCCGGACCTCTCCCTTATCGCTTACTCCGACGCCGATTGGGGTGGCTGCCCTGACACTCGTCGTTCGACATCGGGCTATTGTGTTTTCCTCGGCAACAACCTCATCTCTTGGTCCTCAAAACGACAGGTCACTACTTCTTGATCGAGTGCGGAGGCCGAATATCGAGCTGTCGCAAATGCCGTCGCCGAAACGACTTGGTTACGCAACCTACTTTCTGAGTTGCTCTTACCACTTTCGAAAGCCACTATTGTCTACTGTGACAACGTCAATGCCGTCTACCTATCCAGCAATCCTATTCAACACTCTCGTACGAATCATGTGGAGATCGATATCCACTTTGTCCGAGACAAAGTTTCTTTGGGACACGTTCGAGCTCTCCACGTCCCATCCGCCTACCAGTTTGCCGATATCTTCACGAAAGGACTCCCTACTCAACTGTTCCAACATTTTGTCTCCAGTCTCCACGTCCTCTCCTTTCCCGTTTCGACTGCGGGGGTGTATTAGCGTATATATTATATATATTACGTATATTATTATTATTCTTATTTATTATAGTTACCTTGTATAATAGGTTACCTTGTGTAGTAGGTTAGGGTTTCCTACATGTAACTATATATATGATTAATATACGTGAGAGATATCATTCTCTCTTTTCTCCAAATCTATTTCTCCTATAAGTAGGCACTTGAGGCTCGGGAAGTGGCTGTTTTCCGTTATCCATTCCTCAAGCTGCAATTTCTCAATTAGCAGATATTTCAGCTGTGTGAATTCTCCTTCAGTTGTTTCCCATTTTTCGCCGTCATTGAAGTTGGAATTTCTTAGTTTAAGCACTTGAAGATTAGGTAGTGAACCAACTACAGTCATTTTTTTCCAAGTAATTCAGCAACCACTCATGGTTAACTTTTTCAAGGAATTCGGAAAAACAGGATTGAACTTCATATGATAACAATACACACCATATATCCTCACTTCCAAATTCTCAAGTTGATCAAGATACACAAGATTTTCGAGATGGAAGTCTCTACCATATGCATCTTCGTCGTACGAGATTCCAACCTTCTTAAGGTTCGGCATTTTTTTAGAATTCTTTATGTACATATAAAATTGCTTAGTCCGAAGAGTGTCTGCAAGTTTTCAAGAACATAACTAGTTTCCAGTGGATTTTTCACAACGTCAACAGAGGAGGAGACAAGATGCCTTAATTGTGGCATCTTCCAAATATTCAATGGCAAATATGAACAAGACAAAATGATTAACGATTGAAGATTACTAAGGTTGGATATGGCTGTTAAAATACTTACGGCATAGTCGAGAGCAAGGTACCTTAATAGAACTAGCTCATCAAATAGCTCAGGTGGGAGGGACGGAAGTGATCTAGTTTTCACCATATCCAATACCCTGAGAAATCTAAGATTTCCCAAAGGGCCTAGTGAATTTGCTATACTCCTAACGCATATAATAGTACGGATATTTGAGCCATATTTTTTTACGAGGGAATTTAGATCAGAATTATCTATAACTAAACTGCGGCCCTTATTGTTAATGCTTTGTGAAACAACCTTGAGGGGATCTCTATCCACAGTATATAGAAGAAACTTCGCCTCATGGGATTTTCTAACACACAAGTCCCGCATAAGATCATGCATGCTGCAAGTTTTGATTTTTCCATTAGATTTCCAGCTAGTGGCCAAAACAAGACTTCTCTTGACAAGATCCACAAAGTATTCTTCCGCCATCTCTTCAGTTCTTTCACATACATTCGTTTCCAGATACCCTTCAGCCACCCACAATCTGATGAGTTTTGAGACATGGATCTCGTAATCCTCTGGAAAACCTCCCATGTATAAGAAACATGGTCTCAGGTGATGGGGCAAGTGGGTGTAACTCAAAGATAGTACCTCTTCAAATTCCCCATCTTGTGTAGCAACAATTGAGTTTACATTTTCCGCAATTTGGCGCCATGAAGCTTGTGTCTTACTCAATGTGCGTAGAAGTCCTCCAATCACTACAATTGCAAGGGGTAGCCCTCCACAACCTTTTGCGATCTTTTTCCCAATATCTTCCAATTCACTCGGACAATCTTGATTTCCAAACACTTTCTGCCGGAGCAAATTCCAGCTTTCATCCTCATCCATGAAACACATCTCATGGAGCTCGCTACTTGAATCGACATAAAAAGCCACATCTAACAACCTTGTGGTTAACATGATTCAACTTCCATTATCGTCGTCTGGAAATATCCCGCGCACATCATCCCAAGCCTTTGTATTCCACATATCATCCATTACAATCAGATACCTTCTACCCTTTAAGCTTTTGTACATTTTTTCTTCGTCGCTCTGCCCAAATATATTTGTGTTCATTTCTTTCATGGAAGTAATTAGGAGGTCATGAATTATTTTTTGTGTGCTACAATCTTGTGATACTGTTACCCAAGCACGAACATCGAAACTCTCGATAACCAATTGATCAAGATAAGCATTTCGAGCAAGAGTAGTGTTGGGTGCTAAATACCCACACGCAAGTGCACGTATCGCAAACAAGTAGTAAAGTAGACTCGTGAAAGTCGGATGTCGATCCCACAGGGAATACGCAAATTATTTAATCCTAAGTACCAAATTTTAACAATTACGATTTTTATCTAGCCTACGCAAGTTTGTCAAATTAATTAACTAAATAAATTAAACTAATTAAGAAAGCAATTAAACACGAGAAAATATCAATATAAAACGGATCTAGGATTTTATCTTCCCGGCCCCCTATGCGATAATTCTTGACCCAATTAATTCCCTATCATGCAAGTTATGATTCCCGATTATTAACCCAAGACACGAAATTACTCATAACCAGCTGTCGCTGTATTATAAGTCTATTATTCATAAAAGATTCACTATATGTCTATGCAAACCTAGTATAAATAAAGCATTAAATAACAAGTCTCGTAAACGGCTACCTAAGGTATTATCTGTATGTCTACGATAATACATGCAATCAACACACACATTCGGTGAAAAACTACTCGAAGGCTCTTCTCTCCCTGTTCTAATTATTAAAACGATCTGTCAATCAATTCTAACAATAACTAATAGCAACATAAATTAGCTACGTTCATGCGCTAAATAAGATCAAAATAGAAGAAATAATCGAAGAATTAAACTTGCATAAAAGTAGAAAAAGAGGTTCGAATTACCACATAGGGTTCAAATAAAATCCTAGATTAAAAACTTAGCTACTCGTAACTCTTATGATAAACACAATAAAAATAAAAGAAATAAGAAAAACTATGCTTGAGTCTTCGTTGATCTTCGTTCTTCGTGTTTTGTGGTGTAAGATTTCGTGCTTATGGTGTAGAGACTTGTTGCTTTTATAGGCTTTTCTTGATAAGGAAGTAGTAGAAACCTAATAGGATTCAATTTCCGCCACTTTCCCCCATCAGGATTTGTTTGTCGATTTGCGCCATGTTGGAGTCCGAATTTGGGAATGTTGTGTAAATAAGAATTGTAGCCCTTGAAATTAGCTTTCCAATGCCGCCAAAATCACCTAATTCGGAGTTCGTATGAGAGAGATATGCTCGAAATCGTGGACACTGTCAAAGCTGTGGCGAGATTCCTTCTTCCAATTTGATTTGTTTCCTTATTTACAACTTTTTCCTTTCTTTTTGATCTTTTTTCCTTCATGGACACCTAATTCTCGTTTTTCACCTATAAAACACAAAATCAATCAATTAAAGCACAAATATAATTAAATCTAAACAAAAGATCCACGTAAAGTAAACGTATTGAGTGTAATATCTACACTCAACACACCCCCAAACTTGAACTTTTGCTTGTCCTCAAGCAAAATCTAATCGTAAGCAAAAAACTCAACTACCGCATCTCATCACATAGATTAATGACCAACTTCACGTTTTCAGAACTTGTAATTATAATGAAGATTCTTAGGCATTCGCAAGCTCAAAATTCAAAAGCACTTAGTCACTTACCATAGCCAAAAAACCACAAATCATGCAATTGCTTCAAGCATCCAATATTTGTAAATTAAAGATAGAAAAAATTTATGCTTACATGCATATGTTAGACTCCAAATACTCACAAAAATATTCTACTCTACTAATATCGAACATTAAGCTATTGGGATCATTGGGGCTTTTTGGCTTTCAATTGTTATGCTATTTGGTTCGAGGTAGGAAATATGGGTATATGTGGCTATTCTTTTTGAATTGAGGTGATTACGCCAAAATTTGAAAGATAGGCGTTTGAAACAATGAATTCACCTCTAAGGACTTTAATAAACTCGATTCTTAAGAGTTCAAAAGTCTCCACTTTTGCTCTTTAAGACAATGGATCGAGCTTTTCAAAACAATTCAACAACTAGTCCTTACTTCTCCCTTCTAGTCTCTTCTTCTTCTTTTTTTTTTTTTTTTTTTTTATATATATATAGACACATATATATTTTTCTTCTTCTTTTTTTTTTCTTTTTTTTTTCTTTTTTTTCGTGGAAGAAGAAGGACCTTATAAAAATTTTCAACCGAACTCCAAGGGGTAATTTTTCAAGAATATCCACTATTCTACCTTATACACATTGGCTAAAAGAAAGAACACCTTTTCTCCGAGGCTCAACAAGGTTCTAAAGATAATTTCGATAAAAAGGTCGGCTTGAAAGGCTCAAACGGTTCAAAGAAGGCCCAAATCATATCCCAAATTACTCACTACTCAATACTTCGTATCATAAATTTCCTAAGGTGAGTTTTAAAACCGAACATATCATGATCTAACACAAATTAATTCGAAATTTAAAATACAAAATATTCAACCAAAACAATGCACAAAGTGTGATTCTTAGCAATAATTCGTTTCTAAGTTCCGTTGAATCGAAAGCTAAACAAACATCTAATCCTTAGCACAACAAAACAAGCAATTTCATCATCAAACATTGATCATCTCTCATAATTATAACTCATCGATGCATTCGACTCAAGCAATGTTTTTTTTTTTTTTTTTTTTTTTTTTAAGAAAACAATAAATAAACGAAAAAAAAAAAATCCTAAGGCATGCAAACTAAAAAAAATTAAAGCACATAAAAACAAGTAATTTTCCACCCCCAAACTTAAAATTTACATTGTCCTCAATGCAATTAGAACAAAGTTCAAGGATAGAATACACCTGATTAGTCGGAAGGTCCTTCTCCGGGATGCACTCTTTGATGTTCGTTTAATCCACATTTAACGTCCGATCCCTTAGTTTTTGATTTTCGACCTAAAAATTAAAACAAGATTAAATTGTTAGTTTGCGCATGCTAAAATCCTAAGAAAAATAAAAATAAATAAAAATACGAAAATCGATAAATGCTTGGGTTGCCTCCCGAGAAGCGCTAAGTTTTAAGTCTTCAGCCAGACTTTGCTTCTTAAAACTGTTATGTCCAATCCAAAGCCTTGTAGATTGCGCATCCATCCATGAGCTCTATCACTTCAATTGCAACCAAGGCATGGATAGCATTGCAATATATCAGGGTCCACCTTAGCTTGTAGTCTTTCATGGTTGTAATCAATCGGTACGAAGCTAAGATGGGATCTTCATCACCCGCTCCCTCAAATCGGTACACAAAAACCTCACATCCGCGTATAACCTCCACTTCAAACACATTCATCTTCTCATCAACCTCTATTGATGCCTTCAAATCTACATTTAGATCAACGACAGGGTCCACAACTAGAACATCTTCAATCATTACATCCATCTCCTTCTTCTCTTGTTCTGAGGCATCTTCGTGGTTTAGCTCGATTGCCTTCTCAGATTCATCATGCTCAAGTGTCTTCGTAATTTCTATTTCTCTCATATCGACACTATTTTCTGGACATAGAAGATTTTTCTCACCGCAGGCTTCACCCGAATTTTCTTTGATATAACCATTGCCGATTTTGTCTGGAATATTTTCAAGAGATTCAGATTTTAATTTGAGAGTCATCTCTTCCAGTTGTATCTCCATGTTTTGAAATGATGCTTGAGTGGACTTCATGAATTCGGCAATAAGGGATACCAAATCAAGTTGTTCATCAGTGGTCTGCTGCTGCATTGGATAATAATTTTGAAAATCATCAATTTGTGGCTCTCTATGTTGAAACTCGTTCAAATCTTGGTCTTGAAAGCTTTGCTCGCATGTGTTGTTGTAAGTGTTCCAATAACCTCTGTTGGTAATTTCGACGAAATTCGTCGCTTTTGGTGATCCCCAACATTGATCGGAATAATGATTTCCACCACATGCTGAACAAAACGGAGGCATATCATAGGTGTTTTGGAGGTATTCGTCAGATGAAAGCCATTCATATCCCGTTTGAGGTGCCCGAACATTGTAACCAGACATGAAACAAAAGCAACAAAAAATTAAAATTAAAAATTAAAATAAAAATAAAAATTAAATGGCTGAAGTAAGAAAAATTGCTCAAATTTGATATTAGAATAAATAGATAATTTAGCCGTATTCCCCGGCAACGGCGCCAAAAACTTGTTGGGTGCTAAATACCCACACGCAAGTGCACGTATCGCAAACAAGTAGTAAAGTAGACTCGTGAAAGTCGGATGTCGATCCCACAGGGAATACGCAAATTATTTAATCCTAAGTACCAAATTTTAACAATTACGATTTTTATCCAGCCTACGCAAGTTTGTCAAATTAATTAACTAAATAAATTAAACTAATTAAGAAAGCAATTAAACACGAGAAAATATCAATATAAAACGGATCTAGGATTTTATCTTCCCGGCCCCCTATGCGATAATTCTTCACCCAATTAATTCCCTATCATGCAAGTTATGATTCCCGATTATTAACCCAAGACACGAAATTACTCATAACCAGCTGTCGCTGTATTATAAGTCTATTATTCATAAAAGATTCACTATATGTCTATGCAAACCTAGTATAAATAAAGCATTAAATAACAAGTCTCGTAAACGGCTACCTAAGGTATTATCTGTATGTCTACGATAATACATGCAATCAACACACACATTCGGTGAAAAACTACTCGAAGGCTCTTCTCTCCCTGTTCTAATTATTAAAACGATATGTCAATCAATTCTAACAATAACTAATAGCAACATAAATTAGCTACGTTCATGCACTAAATAAGATCAAAATAGAAGAAATAATCGAAGAATTAAACTTGCATAAAAGTAGAAAAAGAGGTTCGAATTACCACATAGGGTTCAAATAAAATCCTAGATTAAAAACTTAGCTACTCGTAACTCTTATGATAAACAAAATAAAAATAAAAGAAATAAGAAAAACTATGCTTGAGTCTTCGTTGATCTTCGTTCTTCGTGTTTTGTGGTGTAAGATTTCGTGCTTATGGTGTAGAGACTTGTTGCTTTTATAGGCTTTTCTTGATAAGGAAGTAGTAGAAACCTAATAGGATTCAATTTCCGCCACTTTCCCCCATCAGGATTTGTTTGTCGATTTGCGCCATGTTGGAGTCCGAATTTGGGAATGTTGTGTAAATAAGAATTGTAGCCCTTGAAATTATCTTTCCAATGCCGCCAAAATCACCTAATTCGGAGTTCGTATGAGAGAGATATGCTCGAAATCGTGGACACTGTCAAAGCTGTGGCGAGATTCCTTCTTCCAATTTGATTTGTTTCCTTATTTACAACTTTTTCCTTTCTTTTTGATCTTTTTTCCTTCATGGACACCTAATTCTCGTTTTTCACCTATAAAACACAAAATCAATCAATTAAAGCACAAATATAATTAAATCTAAACAAAAGATCCACGTAAAGTAAACGTATTGAGTGTAATATCTACACTCAACAAGTAGTCTTACCAATACCTCCCATGCCAACAATTGGGATGCATTAGAGTTTCGAAGATTGTCCACAAAGTCGCTCCTTTATTGCCAACAAATGATCATCAAAACAAGTCATGGCATCTTTCTTTTGGGATGGTGCGCTATGCGATCTTGATAATGAAGAATCATCACCACCACCTAAGCGCACCTCTTTCATTCTGATGCTATTTTTTATGCTCATCGTCTCTCGAGAAATTGAGTCAAATTCCCTTGTTAATTTTTCTATCCCCTTGAGATCATAACTTATGTTTGTATACTTGCCTCCGAGATTCGGGTTTTCGAAGTGAACCTTGTCTCTTCTAATATTCAACTTAACCGATGCGTTTTGTGATTGAATTATTTGTCCCCACGTAAAATATTCGATAACCAGTTCTGCTTCATTTGCTACATCCCTGACTCGCGCTTCGAAAGTGTTGACTTTCTCAGAAAAATCTTTAGATAGCAAGAAAATAATCTGATTACGGATAGATGTAACGTATTGTACTTCACCAGCAGAAATGAGATACTGATCTTGATCCAAGATGTGGTCTACGGTATGTAAAAGAGAAACAAGAGCAGCATAAGCCATATCAATTTAAGGAAATCAAAGAAAGGTAACCGGCCATCTGCTTAGAGAGAGAGAGAAGAAAATAAATTTAGAAAGAAGAGAATTTTGATTGATTAATGAGGGATTAGAGACGCACATATAAACGAACTTTTCTTCCTAAGATTTTGTTAATCAAAGGAATGAAGCATTTTTAACTAGTAATGTCAACAAATATAGAGAGATGTGTATGTGTCAGTGTGACAACTAGTATGTATTTTATTTTCTAGACTGGTCTATAAATATTCTTGTAGACGATAACAAATAATTAATTGGTTAATTAAATTAACCAATTAAATTGTGTCGAAATTAAATTATGGTTTGTCTTGCAAGACTAGTCATGACTTTAATTATCAATTAATTATTGACCAATAGGATTATTTCTTCTCTTTGAAGTTATAAGAGATAAATATGAATTTAAAGAGAGCCAATAATATTGTGCCACGTCACCAAAGACGTTTATGAAGGACTCTTGTTGTACCACTATAATATTATTACCGTTGACGGTAAAATTACTGTAAACACAATAATATTACTGTCAACCACATCAATATTTTTTTTTTGGCATTTTTATTTTGTTTGATTTGTTGACCGATTAACGTAATAATATTACCGTATGCTATTGTAATATTACTGTTAACACAATAATATTATTGTGCCTGACGGAAATAATAATGTTGTTACAGTTAATGTGGCTGATAGTAATATTACTGTCGTGACAATAATATTACCGTGGTTGACAGTAATATTACTTTAAACCATATCAATATTAATCCTTTTGGCATTTTATTATGTTTGCCTTTGTTGAACGGTTTAAAATATTAATATTACGCTATTACACTATAACAGTGATTTTTATTGTGTTAATGTTACTGTGCTAGAGACTAATATAGCAATATTACTGTGTTAAACAGTAATATAGTTAATATTTACTATGTTAAACAATAATATAGTTAATATTACTGTGTTAAATAGTAACATGGTTAATATGACTGTCAACCAAAATAATATTACTGTTTAAACAGGCAAAAAATGTTGAAGAAACCGAGCTGGCGACTTTATTAAAAATTCGAATGCTCAGATAGCCTTTTTCAAATGGAAGGAAGTAATAAAAAAAGGAAAACAAGTTAACGCCGCCGGAGACCGACGGAAAAAAAGAAAAATAAAATAAAGTCAACGCAAGAAACCGACAGAAAAATAAATAAAGAAAAAGTCAACGCCGAAAATCGGCGGTCAACAGCGGCGACGGGCGAAAGTGTAGTCAAAATTGGGTCAAGGGTGAAAATTGAATAATCGGTGAAATTTGGGATCAAATTGATGTTAAATTGAATAAAAAGATGATATTAGAGCATATTAAAATGTGATGGGTATTTTAATTTTTTTTACACACCTCTGGACATTGTCTGAATTTTTTTGTAAAATAGTATTTTATCTGGACCCCTTTATGAATAAGTAGGACTTATTTGTAATAGACTATTGACTTTTATTTTATTTTATTTTTTTTTCGACGGTTTCCGACGTTGACTTTTTCGATTTTTTTTCCCTTCCTGAATTTTCCGCCAGTCTTCGGCGTTGACTTTTTCGAATTTTTTTCTTTAACATCTTTTTGCCCCCCATTTAAACATCAAAATTGCTGTGGTTGACAGTAATATTAACTTTATTACTGTTAGACACATTATTATTAACTATACTACAGTTTAACACAATAATATTATATATTAATCTCTAGCACAGTAATATTAACACAACAAAAGTCATTATTATTGTGTAATAAAGGAATATTAATATGTTGACCGTTCCACAAAGGTAATTACATAATAAAAAACCAAAAGAATATTGATGTAGTTGACAGTAATATTACTGTAACAACAGTAATATTACCGTCAACCACAATAATAATATTGTGTTTAGGGGCGGAGCCAGGATTAGAAAGTAGGGGGGCTAACTAAAATTTAGGTTCACAAGACATTAAAAAAATAGGTTTATAATGCTATATATATATATATATATATATATATATATATATATATATATATATATATATATATATATATAATTTTATCATATTTCAAGCATGACAAAAAAATCTAAATTATTCTAATAATATATTGCACTTAATGGGATTCATGGCACGTCTCGTATTATTTTTTAGAGACATTGATATAAAAAATCAAAGATCGATAAGTAAATATTCATAAATTTTATTTAAAATAGTACAAGTTTTAACCATTTTATTTTATATTTTTATATTAAATATGATATATATCTATAATTTATATAAATTATGGAGAATAAACAAAAAAAATAAGGGTTAAAATACCTATTTACAAAACCTTTGGGGGGCCAAAAGTAATATTCAAAAAATATTATGCCAAAATAGCAAAAAAAAAAAATCTTGGGGGGTCAACTGCCCCCCCTTGCCCCTTAGTAGTACCGCCCCTGATTGTGTTTACAGTAATATTACAATAGTAGACAGTAATATTATTACGTTACTCTATCAACAACTCAATCAAAACAAAAAATCCAAAAAAATAATAATATTGATGTGGTTGACGGTAATATTATTGTATTTACAGTTATTTTAGTGTAAAACAAAAAATCCAAAAAAATAATAATATTGATGTGGTTGACAGTAATATTATTGTGTTTACAGTTATTTTAGTGTCGACGACAGTAATATAATTACGTAAACTTGTCAACAAATCAAACAAGAATTAAAAAAAATACTATCGTGTATACAAATAGTTACTATAACAAACAAAATACGCTTTTTAACGTATTTTCAAGTATTCTAATAGGTCCTAGCATTACAATTATATTATTAAAAATAAGTGATATAAATTATCATTTATTTGCTTATTATATTTTATGTTTCTTTTTGTTTACATAATTGAATGTGGTTAAATTATGGTATCGCTTATACTATTAAAATGCATAAATAACGATAGTAAATAAAATTTAAAAATTTATTTAACCTCAATATTTATAATCAATCTTGGTCATTCACAACTATTTTTTCTTATTTCTCGACATATTTCTTATATATGATATTTATGTTTAATTTTTTTTTTTAAATATTCCTTAATTAACTTGACATCTACAATGAAAACTTTATCAATTTGAAAATCAAAAGTACATTAAGTTTATAATACTGAGCTAATTTTTTTTTTTTTGCATGAACGTTGCTTACATATTTATGATATGTCACTGAAAAACTCTATTATGAGTTTTATATGAAATAAATTTTCTTTAAGATTTTAAGAAAACAAACTTTAACTTCTTAAAGAAATTATAATATATGAAAAGATGATCATTTTTAATACAACATAATATAAATATTATTACTGGTATTGGTAAAAGGTAATTAGATTGAGTTACAGTACTATTATTTTTCATATTTGTGGAATTTACGCAATAAAATTATATAAGAATTATTTTAAAATTTGAAACTACTTTTGGTATCTAATGCTTAACTTAAAAACAAGAGGATTTAATTTAAATAATTTATTTTTACATATATACGTTTATAATATTAAAATTATTGGAAAAACCTTGAAATGTCACTCTAAAGAAAAAAAAAATTGTTGAAATTTAATGTATAAAAATAATTACAATAACGAAAAAAAAAGTTTAACTTATTTTTTAACCATATTAACAGGTCCTTGACATTAAAACTATATTGCTAAAAAGTAAGTAATATAAATTATTATTTATTAACTTATTATGTTTTTATGTTTTTTTGCATAATTGAATATGGTTAAAAATACTATCACTTATACTAATAAAATGCATAAATAACGATAAGTAAATAAAATTTAAGAATTTATTTAACCTCGATATCTTAAAATCAATCTTAGTCATTCACAACTATTTCATCTTATATCTAGACATGTTTCTTATATATTGGTTATCATTATTAATTCTTAATTTTATTTGTTATTTCTAAGTAATTCTGAATTAACTTGATAACTTCCACTTACATGTTTATGATATGTCACTGAAAAACTCTATTATGAGTTTTATATGAAATATATTTTAATTAGGAATTTAAGAAAATAAACTGCGACATTTGAAATAAATTATAATATATGAAAAGATTATCATACTTTTAATATAACATAATATTATTTATTAATGGTATTAGGCCTCGTTTGCTTACCTATATCGGATTGCATTCAATTAGGTGAGATTTGATTAATATATCACTGACTAATTAATTATTTAGTCAGTAAGATGTTTAATTCGTTAGATTAAATCTTGTATTAAATTTGTTAAATTGTGGTATTTAATGTGAATTGTCTAAAAAATATCTTAATTAAAAAAATTAAGATATTGTTTTAAGGATAAAATTGTATTTTCCTCTTTTAATCATCCCCTACAAAATTAATCGCAGGGGGAGGGGTGCTACTAATTTAACCAAATAATAGGACTTAATTGTAGGCTTTGAGTGTAGTAGCGGGCTTTACTAAATACGAATCTCATCAACCAAACATCTTACTAACCCCTACTATTTAGTTAATAGAGGTTAATAGCACCAAGCAAACGAGGCCTTAGTAAATTATAATTAGTTTGAATTTGCATTATTCTCTTTTCATATTTGTGAAATATACGTGATAAAAATTATATGAGAACTCATTTAAAATTTGAAACTACTTTAGGTATCTAATAATGCTTAACTTAAATTAAAATGATTTATTTTAAAATAAATTTTTATATGTATAGTTCTATACAAATTAAATTACATCGAAAATTTCAATATGTAGAGAAAAATTCAATACATAGAGAATAAACTCTTCCCTTAGTATAAATATACCACATTAAAAACTATATTATTAACTCTTCCTAACACATATAGCTAAACTCTTCCCAACACTTATTTTTTAAAAACTTAAGACCTTTTTGAAGTTTTTTACAAAACACTTTTTAACAGCTTATGACCTCTCTTAAACAACTTATAAGACGTTTTTAAGAGCTTACAAGCTTAGCCAAACAGGATCTAAGATTACTATGTTCAAAGTAATATTACTGCGTTTGATAAGTTAACGAAGAAACATGAACGAATTTGAAGGCATATGTACATGACTCCTCGACTTCGTACATCCCAACCAACCGATACGACGGTACTCAATTCCTCAACACCTTTTCTTATCGTCTTTTCTTATAACAAAACGGGGTAGTTGAGCGTAAGCACAAACATTTGTTAAACATGGCACGAGCTTTGCTTTTTCAAGCCCATCTTCCTAAGATCTTCTGGGGTGATGCTATTTTAACCTCTGCATACCTTATTGACCGAACACCTACGCCAATCTTGCAAGGAAAAAAAATTTGGAAAAAATTTATAACTCAAAACTAGACTGGTCACATTTATGAGTATTTGGTTGTTTGTGTTTTGCTTCGACTCACGCTCACAGGCCATCCAAATTTGATGAGCGTGCAACCCGATGCATTTTTCTGGGTTATCCTTATGGAAAAATGGGGTATCGAGTATATGATCTTGAGTATAGCAAAGTCTTTGTGCCTCGTGACGTCACTTTCTTTGAGCATGTGTACGTTCCCTTTCAGAAATACTTCCGCTGCCATTGAAAAACCCCCCCGCCCACACATAATAAATCCATTTTATATGACGATACCATTACCCCAGAAAACTCCGTCGAAAACCCATAACTACTCCACCAGAAAATGACCAACATGATGATGTTGTCCACAACTCTGAAAGTAATGCACCAAAAAGCCCCATACCCTTTCCCCCGGGTGGTCCCTCCCAAGGGCCACCCAAACACCCTTTTTTTTTTTAAAATTTTTAGGGGGAAGGGCCCCCCCCCCCCCCCCCCCCTTACAGAATCCGAGGAAGATCTTCTCGAAGATCCTTCAATGTATAGACGCCTTGTGGGAAGGTTGATTTATTTGACGATCACTAGACCTGATTTGGTCTATGCCGTCCATGTTCTAAGTTAATTTATGGACAAACCATGCATGCCGCATCTTGAAGCAACACATAGATTCCTTAGATACATAAAACAAAACACCTGGACATGGCATTTTTCTACCCTCTACAGGCACACCTCAATTAAATGCATGTTGTGACGCGGATTGGGCATGTTGCAAAGACACAAGAAGATCAGGGTATTGTATATTTCTTGAAAATTCACCAATCTCATTGAGAACAAAGAAACAAACTACGGTGGCTCGATCAACTGCCGAGGCAGAATACCGTTCTATGGCCATCTACATGTTGTGAAATTACATGTTTAAAAAATGTTTTACATGATATGGGAATCAAACATTTCCAACCGGTTATGTTATTTTGCGACAACCAAGCCGCTTTACAATTACATATTGCCACAATCCGGTTTTCCATGAGCGAACGAAGCACGTCGAGATCGACTATCACTTAGTTTGTGAGAAAATTCAAGAAGGTTTCATCAAAACAAAGCATGTGAGGACAAATGATCAAATTGATGATTTGTTCACCAAGGCGTTAAGTACATCGCAATTTGAAACGTTAATCAGCAAGTTGGGTGTTATTAATATACATGTCAATTTGAGGGGAAGTGTTGAAGATAATCTTACATAATAAGGAAGATAATATTTAGTATGTCTTAATTAGTTGTATTCTTGTATAATGATGTACATTTTCTTATTGAATTAAATAACATTTTCTCCACACCAAACACAACTTCTTATTACAATATAAAATAATGAAATTGAATATAACCAAAAGTCAATTAAAATTTGCAGATCACAACTCGTTTTGGCATTTCTTTTGTATAAACCTCTAAAACTCCTTCATTTCAATATATTGGAAAAGAAAGTTGAATTCAACTAGAATATTCTAGAGAAGAAGAATAGAAAATATGAAATAACAAATATACAAAGATAGTAAATATGCCAGAAAGTCAACCATGAGCAGGTGCAGGCAGGGGCGAGTCCACCCAAGGGCTAGGGTGGACTCAAGCCCCCCTCACTTTCCAAAATTTTCCTATTATATATATATATATATATATATATATATATATATATATATATATATATATATATATATATATATATATATATATATATATATATATATATATATATACATATATATAAATATATATATATATATATATATATCCCCCACCCCCCCTCCCTCTATATATATATATATATATATATATATATATATATACATATATATAGATATATATATATATATATATATATATATATATATATATATATATATATATATATATATATATATATATATATATATATATATATATATTCTATTTAATTTTTTTAGTCAATTTAATTATATTATTTAAGCCCACTTATTTTTAGTCCACTTTCTCAAAGCCCCTCATGTATGATTTGCTCCCATCTTCTATTTCTCAACTTCATTACGTTTCTTGAAAAATAAAAAAACTTTGTTCTCTCCCACAGTCACACTAATAGCGGTTAAATTGCCACCCACCGATGATCGTTTTAGCATTTGACAACTTCTCTATGTCAATTTGATAATCGACTTGATATTCATGTTTCTTAAATTTTCATAGAAATTTAGCTTTCGCGATTCGTTTTGGTATTATCTTCTGAAAGTGAAGGAAAAAAAATTCATATCGAATTTTCATCTCAAATTTCTTTTGTAGCAAAAAAAATTTCGGGGGCGCTGCCCCCCAACCCCCGTGTGTTTAAGCCCACCCTCACCAAACTTCCTAGCCTCGCCACTGGGTGCAGGTAATGAAATTGGCCGGAGTTCCAACATAGGAAGGCACCCGGGGTTCTTTCTTGGGTTGGGGGCGTCGCCTCAAAATTGATCGTAATCCTTGGTCGTATTTATTTCACAAAATTCATCCCCATATTAAAATGCTATGGGTCCGCCCCTGATTCCAACTGTTAACCCTTAAAAATATAACGATCTATTTCTAACTTGCTTATTTATTTATTTATTATTTTTTTTTTTTTTGAGGAACTAGGTTGTTTAATAATAATAACTTAATTAAGATGCTTTTACACTACAAGACTCGGTCGTCATAATTGATTATGCAGCAAAATCACTATCAACCCAAACAAAAAAAATGCAAAGAAATAAACAGTTAATGGCAACATATATATTCAATCCCATATCCATCAATTACATAAAAATATATACACATACAAGAAAATAAAATAATCTCTATATTGATTTACTTGGAAACCGAACAATGATAATTTCACTCGTCGCCTTTTTTTTTTCGATTCTTCACTCGTTTAAGTTACCGACCTCTCTCATTTGTTAGGCAACGAATATATGCAAGACTAAAATTACTAAGTGCAAGACCTTACTTGATGCAAGACCAAAATATAAATAAACTTACTAAGAGCAAGACTGAGAATTACAAATATAACCCCAATATTAATTTAGATATTATTAATTCAAAATAGGCTAATTGCTATTGCAAGACAAAAAAAAAAAAAAAAAAAAAAAAAACGAGAGGGAATACTTTCCCCCAACAAAACCCCAACCTCTTCTTCTTCACACTTATTTTACACACTTTTTTCCACAAAAAAATCTTCCATATTCTCCAAAACCCTCATCACACAAATCCATCAAATCTTACTAAAACTTGCAAAGGACATTATGGATACACAAGACATAAATAAGGAGGATTCTAAGGTCGAAGAACGGGTAAGAAATATTGTACTTTGTGATCGTTTTTCGCACCTCATTTCACGTACAAAAAATTCGATGTGTACATGTCGAAATATGCACCGAATATCGACACTAGTGCGTCGATTTTTCACTGTTACAATGTAACCAAATTTCCGGTTTTTCTTGCAGAGTTTTGTACCTAGCGCGTGTCGACTGCAACGGCGACAGGGGAGGTGGTGGACTTCAACGGCGGCGGTGATGGGACGGCGGCGATGGGGCGGCGGCGAGTCTGCTGCAATTGAGTTTTTTTTTTTTATTTTCTTCCCTCCTCGTTTTTCAATTATGCTTTTTCTTTCTTTATTTATTAATTTTTCTTTTTTAATTTGATCTTGCAAAAGTAAATTGATAAACGAGTTTTTATTTTGTTTGTATTTTATTAAGGTCATTATAGTCGTTGCCCATTTGTTAATCTATATAAATAAAACTCGAAAACACTTGCCGGATACCTTATGGGCCATTTGCAACTTTTAAAAAGTTAGAAACATGTTAGAATAGCACATTTTCAAATATTTTTGTTGTTTCTCAAATTATTTACATGATTTAATGATCAGTTGCAAATTAATAGTTGATAGTAAAATTTATTTTCAATATTTTTGTATAAAAATATATAAAAAGAATTTATATATATAAACAAAAACTTATAAATGTTTCTATAGAATATCCGTAAATGTTCCCCTATGCTTTTAATATTTACACGTTTCTCCTAAGTTTCCGTAGCCCCATTTTCGGAAAATGTTGTTTCCTCGTATTCGTTTCCCTGTATCGACGTTTCTGTGTTCGTGTCCGTGCTACATAGCTTGGGGACTATAACCATGTTTACCTTTAAAAATATTTAATCCATGACTAATTAAAAATAGATCCGAATAAATATCTTACCATCTTGTAATTCAATCTGTTTCCTTATTGTTTTCGCAGGTGCTCCATGATCTTCCGTGTTCAGGTCTCCATGATTTCTCCATGATTTTTGCAGATACTATTACTGACACATTTCTCTCTCCTTTGTTAGTAGACTTTTCACTAGTGTTAAAAATTATAATAAATATTATCTTTTGTGCCGTTTTTGTTCCTTTTTTTTTTATCTTTTTTATTTATTTATTTATTTTTATTTTTTTGACAAAGGAACCTACTTTAGTATTAGGCAAATCTTATCAAGTTCAACGTAAGGAGTGTTGGGAATTTTATTTTATAAAATAAAATTATTTTTGAATGAAAATTATAAAAATGTTTTTAGGCACCTATTTGATCAAATAGGTGTGACAATATGAAGAGGTGTGGCCACACCTTTTCACTTGTTTAATTTCCTAAGGGTTGTGTTCATTAATCACAACCATTGGAAACTTATAAATAGAAACTCCACATGTTTGATTTAATATCAACAATAACAACATAAAAATCAATTCAATTCTAATTTTGTTCTATGGAATTCTTCCTTCTTTAGCCCGGAAATAGTCTTCGTAGAATATTTTCTTCCGTATTCGATTCGAGAGTTTGAGACACAAAGTAACGTTCGTTGTACTCGGGATTTTGAGTGCTCATATGCCGAGTTAGCCGTTGTATCTTGGGAGACACTTGCCAAACAACCGTAAGCACCGTAGCGGGGCAATATTGTCTTAAGGAAAGAGTTTTCTCGCATCGGCTAATCTTTTCGTATTTCGACTAATTTATTTGATCATTTTACTAAATCACTACCCATTTTATATGTCGGGAACAACAATCTTAAGACAATATTTTTGTGATTTAGTAAATTGTATTTTCTACACACGTTGGTAAACGATATGGAGAAGAAGATTGTCTGCAAAAAATCAAGAAGTTACAAAATACAATTGGAGAAAGTTCATTTTTGGACAGAACATGAAGTCCACATTTCTGCCCATTTTCGAAGGTGTTAAAGTCCGAATATGGCAAATTAACATTTCAAAAAAGTTGTAGATAATCAAGTTAGATTTCCAGAACATGTTAAATCGTCACAATCGGAGATCGTACGAAACAGTTATGATGAAAACACGAAAGGGTGGCAGAACTGCCGATGCACCTTTTCATGAAAAATACAACCGTTCGTGACCAATGCAACTTGTCGCATATTAACGCCTCACCAATGTCCAATGCACGAAATTTTGGTGAAAGAAGACTGAGTTGAAGAATAATAATGAGGTTTTATATTATTTTGATTCATGAATATTATTTAATATTTTTTTTTGTGGTTCCATTGTAGGTGCAAATTTACAGCACACCTATTCCGACTTCGAGGCTTACTTTGATCATGATCCAGTCTGAATCTCAGAAAACGTGAAACATAAAAGTTGTAGACACTTTTGTTGGCTATTAGGATCATATTGAATCAACAAAATCGAACTTCAGACGGAAGAGATATGAATAAATCATTCAACACTGCCATAACATTGACACGGTTTGGTGCTACCCACAAAATTTTGAATTGACGAACATATAATTTATCGGGTACGCTTTTTAATTATAAGATATCTATTTGTGAAATATATTGATAATTCTATATGTTATAATGGTGGATTATTGCATGATAGTTTAATTTTCATATGTGGAAACATGGTAAACCATATACAATATATATGCTTAATGAATATTCATTATGTTTTTGTATCTACATTAATGATATAAATAATTTTATCCCAAATGCAATAAAGTGATAGGGTATGTGTTAATTATTTGAATAAGTTTATCATAAATCGCATGACATTTCTCATGAAAATGCAATATTTATTTTCATAAATTGCATATAGTTTGATACGGGATTAACTTTCTCTCAATTTTCATTTGATGTGGAACCGTCCAATTGATTGATTTTCGAATATGTTATATTAAATTTGTGAGTACGCGATCTTATTAACGCTTTTGTTATTGTCTATGAACAATTAGACTTGTCTCGTATATTAAGTATGAGTTATTTAGTAAGAGGAATATTATTATACATATTATTATTTGCGTAAGCCATAATAATTCCTTAGAATTGTGTTATTGCATGGACATGCATTGATTACGTGCTATAGAATTTGTATCAATTCATTATGTTGGAGACAAATTTATTTATGCCATGAAATATTATGTTCAAACTTGATGTTATCATATACTCGTGTGTATACTATGTATATGTTTGATATAATATGCTTGATATATTGTTTCTTTCTAGGATCAACTAGTATGAACGTCGTGCTCATATGTCAAATATTATGTTTATTATCATATTGATGTACATATGTTTTCTATATGAATCATACTACAGTTTAATTAAAAGCATGGTTGAAATAAAATAGAAAGAAAGAGAAGCTCATTTCATGAGAGCACCTGAGTAGTTCTTGTCTCAAGAACATAAGAGAAGATCGAATCGTTGGTTCGATTTGATTTTGTGATATCACATTTACAAGGTGATGATCTACAATGTGAATGGATGAGATCGGATTTTGATTTTCAAACATCCGAAATAATTGTAAACAACAATGAATGCTTTGTTGAAATAAAATTCGAGCAGTTTACTTAAGAACTCGTTTTGTAGAATTATATCGTTGGATTTGGCTGAATTTGGAACGACATGTTTAGGACATACAATCCTAAATTATGAATTATTAAGATTAGAATTTATATATTCTATTAGCGTAATATATAATATATATACGCTTATATACGCTAATATATTCTAATTTTACATTGAATAGTGGAGATCAACCACCATTTGGAGAGATTAATATTCTCTTGTTTATTGACAAGATTTAAGTATCTTAACGAGTTTTCTCTTTGAGGAAAAGGAAGAAATCTTATTATCTTAATTGTTGAAAGGATTTAAGTATCTTGAGAAGATTTTTCTTTTTGTGCTTTCTTGAGAGAAAGAAAAACAATACTTTGTAACTAAATCATATTGGTGATCCAATATATTTCTCTAACTAAAGAAGAAATGTATTTTGTTACATTGTGTATCCTCATTAAAAAATAAAAATAAGGATTTCAAAGCATTTAAATGCTATGTGAATAAAAGTTGGAAAATGTCAACTTTGACAAATTAATTAATTAAAAATGAGTACCGAAACTCTTGGAAAAAGTTTACGGATATCATATTGATAAATTCTAGAATACATAGTCTAGAATTTGTGGGGGACATTAGATATCCCGAGCTAACCACATTAATATTTAGAAATGTGGGGGTATTTAGGCCAAGGCAAAAAATACCTAAGTTAGTATAAGGCCTAGTATAGTCAAGTGAATAAATATTGAATATATTTATAATGATTGTGCACGAGATAGTCACTCTTGATGCAAATTGATTATATTGTGGTTTCGTGTAAAATAAGAAAATAAATAAGTTCTTGATAAAAGGACTTATAAATGTGTGAGTGGTAAATCATCAAAGTGATGAACAACCAAGTTAAAATATGTGTGAATGCTAAATCATCAAAGTGATGAACAACCAAGATACAACAAGATGGCAAAGAAAATAAATACGTTTGATTTTGATTTTATTTTATAACTTATGAGTTATAAAATGAACAAAAGACAATTAATGAAATATTGTCTGCATTGGAAGAATGTATGTAGAAGTTAGTTAGTCTTCTTCCAAGTAGTAAACCATTAATGTTTAAATGGACTATTCAAAAGAAGAATTAAAATGGTGGTCCTATAAAGCTAAACAACTATGGAAAAATCTTGATTATTTATAACAAGATATTGGAATCCGTTAAGTTCTTCTAAAGTAATATTTGATAAAATTGTGTTATCAAATAATTCTCGTAATAACGAATGTGACCAATGTGTTTATATTAAAATCACATGGAACAATATGTCTATAGACGACATTATAATCATGAGATAATGATCATCATATTATTTTGAACGTTGAGAAAATATTGAAAATAAAAATAAAATTATGTTTGATGTCAAAAGACGAGGGTCTAGACGATGTAATCTTATAGATTAAAGTCACTAAGACAAAGATAGTCTTATTGAAAGTCTCATGTTGATACATTACTAGTAAATTGATCTAGTTATCTAAAGACCAAGTCTTTACCTTGCAAAAAATAATGATGAACAATGGTTCAATTACAAATATTTTTGGATAGTTTGACAACATAATGAATTGCAAACTAGTAAATATGTAATTCCAAAATAAATAATCATTCAATGATATTATAAGGGTTCTTAGGTAATCTAAGTATCGCCTTTTAAATGGATTACATTAAAGAAAATATCCAATTGTATTAGGAAAGTACATTGGATATATGAGTCCACTAAGATTATGTATCTTGGAAATCCTCAAACAAAATTGAATAGCTCGATTCATGGTCGAATTCGAATATATAACTTGAGATAAGGTTAGAAAAGAAGTTGAATAAACTTCATAAAATTATTGGAGGATGTTCCGTGTTGGACTGAGTCGGTTTCGTTAAGGGCACAAACGACATGTATAATGGCAAGTATCGACACACTCGTACACATAAGACCATTAGGCAATTGATCTCAAAAGAAATAATATAACATTGATTATGAAAATCAATGGTTAATAAGCGGATCCGCGACTAAAAGTTAACTAAAGAGATCAAACATATTGCCTGTCTAGGGGAGTGAGATCAAAACCCACAAATTAAGAATTTCTATAGTGGAAACCCAACCATGATGACTGGAGATCCCAAGAACTGGTTCAAAAGGGACAACTAAGTTATGGAAAATTCAGTGATGCACTAAGGAGTATATATTCCTATGGAATTATATATTTCCAACTCATTCCCGTGATAGACATTAGTGCTGCTTGCAGAGAGGGTAAAGGATAAGCGAAAGCTTTTAATGATTCCAAAACCTTGACAAAAGGTGAGGTATTGGCACGATACCTTTAATAGGACATCACCTATCTAAGTGTAGAAGTGTGGGCCGCTTCAAAATGACAAACACTTATGAATCCAAGATGTGCTCCAGGGCCAAAATGGACGCAACCATGAGAACTGATGAAATATGGAAAACTATTGCGTGGTTATCATTGTCTTGGTCTACACAAACGGCTGGCAGTTCCAGACATCGCGTTCACTAACTAGCCAAGTAAATCCGATGCTATACCGCTAAGGAAGGTTCAAAGCCAAAAGCTACCTATCCCCATTGCAATAGTTTCCACTTGAACTCTCGATAGAATCCATCGTTTTTCGTTAATTTCATTCATGTGGGGGATTGTTGGGAATTTTATTTTATAAAATAAAATTATTTTTGGATGAAAATTATAAAAATGTTTTTAGGCACCTATTTGATCAAATAGGTGCGACAATATGAAGAGGTGTGGCCACACCTCTTCACTTGTTTAATTTCCTAAGGGTTGTGTTCATTAATCACAACCATTGGAAACTTATAAATATAAACTCCACATGTTTGATTTAATAACAACAATAACAACATAAAAATCAATTCAATTCTATAAAGTAACGTATTCGATTCGAGAGTTTGAGACACAAAGTAACGTTCATTGTACTCGGGATTTTGAGTGCTCATATGCCGAGTTAGCCGTTGTATCTTGGGAGACACTTGCCAAACAACCGTAAGCACCGTAGCGGGGCAATATTGTCTTAAGGAAAGAGTTTTCTCGCCTCGGCTAATCTTTTCGTATTTCGACTAATTTATTTGATCATTTTACTAAATCACTACCCATTTTATGTATCGGGAACAACAAGGAGAAAATGTTCATTACAACTAAGATCATCAGCTTTTGCAATAGGATTAGCCAAGAAAACTCATGCATGCATTACAAATGAGAATTCACACATTGAAATAGTTGGAAAATATTAAGATAGTCCTCAACAAAAACCCCGCAAGGAGCTGAAGTGGGCACACCGTCTTTAAGCGACTCCGTAATCTTCAGACAATCGCCCTCAAGGATGATGGAATGCCACTTGAAGTCAGTTGCTAGACGCATTGCAAGTAAGGCTGTGTGAGCTTCCCAACGGCTGGTGGTGGTCTACCCAGATGCAGCTCTCTTCTCCACCTAATGGTATGGTCGTGAGCTACCATAGACGTACCATAGTAATCTTGGTCCGGTGGCAAAGCGCATCAACATTAGTTTTGATGAGGTCCGTCGATGGGGGTTTCCACTTTGATGGGTGATCCTTCCTTTCGGTCGAGTGATGATGGAATTGTGCATGGCAACTATCGGAGTTTCCGAACGTCGGAATATAACCTTGTTAGAGATGGTTCGTTCTATGATGGGGTTCACCAACTTACCTGCATACTTGTGGGGTCATGCACTCCACACTTCCGCGTATTTGCTGAATAGAGTTAACATCAAGGCAGTTAAATCCACACCATACGAACTTTGCATTCTCGGAAGCTCAACTTCAAACATATTAAGATATGGGGTGTACCGCTTATGTGAAGCGGTTAATGAGAGACAAGTTAGATAGCATATCCAACTTGTGATACTTTGTGGGGTATCCCGAGGATTCAATGGGATACGAATTCTATTATGCAACGGAAGAAAAGACATTTGTTTCGAGAAATGGCACATTTCTAGAAAATGAGTGTCTATCATATAGAAAGGGCAAGATGATAGAACTTGAAGTAGTTCAAGATCCACGAAGTGAAGTTCAAGCACAAGAACGAGTAAACGGACCAATACAACAATCCACTAATATACCTCCTGAACCTTCAGTACGCAGACTGTTGAGTGTATATTTTACACTCAATGTATACTTTCTTACGAGGATTTTTGTATACTTTTATTGATTTAATGGTGCTTAATGAGTGGTTTATTGTATTTTAGGTACAACATGACGATTTGGGAGTTCCAAGGAAGAAACGAGCCAAAAAAGGTCAAAAAATGGGCAAAAACGGAAGAACACAAAAATATGCTGAAAATTGGCCGGCGCGGTGTTAAATTTAGCCTATTTTTGGCGCGGCCGCGCCAATTGCGGATTTTGGACATAAGGTTTCGGCGATTCTCGCGCGGCCGTGTGAGAATTGCATTGATTCTCGCGCGGCCGTGTGAAAACACGCTGGGAGAAATTTTGGACTTTTAATCACACAAGGAAACCTAAAATCTTCTACCAAGTTGGGACATCTATTTAAGGGCAAACCAAGCACGAATTAAAGCACTTTGGGACACAATCTTAGAGGAAGAGGAGCGAGAGAACGGAGAATCGAAGACAGAGAATTGACAAATCTTCATCACAATTCTTCTTTTATCTATGTCTTTTGATATTTTTATTATGTTTTTCGTAGAGAACATGAGTAGCTAAGTTTTTAATCTAGGATTTTGTTGGAACCCTATGTGGGGATGGTGAACCCGTTTTCTTGAGATTATGCAATTATGATTTTATGATTATTTCTTCTACTTGTTATGATTGTTAGTGCATGAACCTGGTCAATTTATGTGTTTTATCTGTGATTATTGGGATTGACTCGACAGAGCTATTTTGATAATTAGACGGTAAGTAAAAGAACCTTCGAGTAGTTTTCACCGGATGAGTGTGTCAATTGCATGTGGTGTCGTAGACATACATATATCACCTTACGTAGCCATTTACGAGACTTGTTAGTTAATGCTTTATTCATAATTGGTTTGCATAGACATATAGTGAACCGTTATGAATAATAGACTCATAATACACACGACAGCGGGTTATGAGTAAATTAGTGTCTCGGGTTAATAATCATGAGTCGTATATTTCATAATTGAGGGGTTTTGGGTGAGCAATTCTTCCATAGGGGGAAGATAAAATCCTAGATCCGTTTTTATTGATATTTTCTCGTGTTTATTTGTTTTCATAATTAGTTTAATTATTTAGTTGATTAGATTTGACAACTTTGCGTAGGCTGGATAAAAATCATAATTGTTAGAATTTGGTACATAGGATTAGAGAATTTGAGTATTCCCTGTGGGATCGACATCCGACTCTCACGGGTCCAATTTTACTACTTGTTTGCGATACGTGCACTTGCGTGTTAGGTATGTAGTCTAACAAGTTTTTGCCGAAAGAGTTCGGAAAGTACCTAATAGGTTATTCTTCCACGAAAATGATGAAGATCGTGTTGAACTTGGACGAGATCCAAGGACGTACAATGAGATTGTATCGTATACAGACATGGGACATTGACTAGATGCCATGAAATCCGAAATGGACTCCATTTACTCCAACAAGTTATGGACCTTGGTAGATCCACCCAAGGGAATAGTTCCCATAGGATGCAAGTGGATCTGTAAGAAGAAAATTTGAGTGGATGGAAAGATGTCGACCTAATATATATATATATATATATATATATAACAAGACTAGATTGGTAGCAGAAGGATATACTCAAAGACAAGGTAATGACTATGAGGAAACCTTTTCGCAGTTGCAATGTTGAAGTCCATTAGGATTTTGTTGGCCATAGTTGCATGGTAGGACTACGAGATATAGCTAATCGATGTGAAGACCGCTTTCCTTAATAGATACATTGATGAAGAAATTTAAATGGTGCGGCCGAAAGGCTTCATATCTTCTGCAAACGCAACCATAAAAAACATATCCAAGAGGATAGTGCATAATCGAAAATGTACAAGTAACTTTGCTATTGTTTTTTTTATAACAGAAGTGAAAGCTGCAGATTTAAAGATTTCGACCCCATGTTTTTTATTTTGTTTTCTACGAACGTCTTTATTTTTTTCTTCGATTTCAATTTAGAGGCCTTTGATTTTGACTAATTGAGTTACAACAATTTTATCGATTGTTTTGCATTTTTGTACATCAATTTTCGTATCTCAATTGCGATATTTTTTTTTTGTTGATTTTTGTACTTTTCGGCTCTAGGGAGTATTTTGTTGAACTTTTGTCTTTTTCCTGCTAAATTCGTTGATTGGTTGTTTAGAGTTTGTTGATTTGTGTTACATTATTTTATGTTTTCATTTCGTTGCTTTGTAATACATGTTCTTTTGGTTTTTTTGTCATATTATTTTTTGGTGTTGATTGTTGTTGGTGGTAATACCTACACGCAAGTGCACGTATCGTATAGTAATATAATTAACTAAAAGTCTGAGTATCGATCCCATAGAGAGTATTTAATTACTTAATTCTAGGTGTTAAATTCTACCAATTGTGATCAAGCACACCTCACACAGTCGAAAGATGATTAATAAACTAACTTAAACTAAAGAAATTAAAGCAAATTAAAAAGACAAAAGCAAGAAACAATTAAAAACGAAGATTGATTAGAGAAAGTAAGCCTAGGATTTTATTCTCCCCCTTATGTGATTATTAATCCCCCAATTCTTTCAATTATACAAGTAAATAACTCGGATTATTAACCTGAGATGCTAAATTAATAATAACCCGCTTTCGCGTGTATTACGATTTTAATACTCTAGATTCAATTACTGTATTCCTACGCAATTAATTTTAGAACACAACATTAAGCATAAATCTCAATAATGGCTACCTAAGTGATTAACTATATTCTCATGTTAGTACCACAAAGGCTCTTCTACCACATTTCTAATTATTAACCCGATCTTCCGATTCATGCGATTAACAACAACATAAAAGCACATAAAGTGGCCAGTTTCATGCTCTTAATAAAACAAGTAGAAGAAATAATCTGGAATTAAAACTTGCATAAAATCATAGAATTGAGTTCATAAATCCCACATAGGGTTTGAAATAAAATCCTAGAATTAAAAGAATTAGCTACTCATGATTAAAGTAAAAACGAAATTAAAATAATTCATAGAAGATAAATCTATGCTTGGAGTCTTCGAATCCTTCGTCTTCGTTATTGCTTCTTTGCTCTTGAAATTGCGTAAAAAGATGATCCTCAATTGTGTGCTTGAATTGGTCTTTTATATGGTGGAAAACTTGGAGAAAAAGACAGTTTCCTTGTGTAATTAGAATTCCTTTACGGAGCCTCTACGCCTTCTCGGGGGCCGTCTAGATTTTCAGTTCAAATTCCAGACGACCGTCTGGATTTTCAGTTCAAATTCCAGACGGCCGTCTCAATTCCAGAGACTTTGTTCTTCCAAGGAAAATATTAGGACGGCCGTCCGAATTCCAAGTGTATTTCTCGAACGGTCGTCTGGGCTCTTGTTCTTCAGATTTTTTACTTCTTCACTTTTCGCCCATATTTTCTCCTAAATTGCAGTTTTGACCCTCTATTTATCCAATTCTTCAATTTGTACCTTAAACACAATAAATCAACACTTTAAGCACTAATTATCAATAAAATAACCAAAAGCTCCAATTAAAAGATATGATTAAGTGTAAAAATACACACTTAACATACCCCCAAACTTGAACTTTTGCTTGTCCTCAAGCAAAATCTACTCATAAGAAAATACTCAACTACTGCATTTCATTACATAGATTAATGATCAACTTCATGTTTTCAGAATATGTAATTATAATGAAAATTCTTAGACATTTGCAAGATCAAAATTCAAAAGCACTTAGTTAGTTACCATTGCCAAAAACGACAAATCATGCAATTGCTTCAAGCATCCAATATTTGTAAATTAAAGATACAAAAAAATTATGCTTACATACATATGTTTGACTCCAAATACTCACAAAATTCATTTACTCTACTAATACCGAATATTAAGCTATTGGGGTCATTGGGGCTTTTTGGCTTTCAATTGTCAGGCTCTTTGGTTCGAGGTATGTATAACTAAAGTTGTTATGCTTCTTGAATTTAGGTGATTACGCCAAAATTTGAAAGATGAGCGTTTGGAACAATGATTCACCTCTAAGGACTTTAATAAACTCGATTCTCAAAAGTTCAAAAGTCTCCACTTTTGCTTTTAAGACAATGGATCGAGCTTTCAAAAACAATTCAACAATTAGTCATTTTTTCTCCCTTCTAGTCTCTTCATCTTCTTCCCTTCTTCTTCCTTTCTTTATATATATATATATATATATATATATATATATATATATATATATATATATATATATATATATATATATATATATATATATGTATGTATATATATGTATGTTTGCATAGACACGTAAATTTAATATAATTTATATTATATTAAATTGAATCCCAAGATTATAATTTATCTTGTAAAATAAGTCATGGAGATAATTATCAATTAATTATTGACCAATATGATTGTTTCTTCTCTTCCAAGTTATAAGAGATAAATATCAATTTAAAGAGAGCCAATCAAATCGCGCCACGTCATCAAGAAGACTTCATGTAGGACTCTTATTCTACCACTATAAATAATGACCCTCCCTACACAATTCAAGACACAACTCAAGAAGAAGAAAAAACGTAGGAGAAAATTCTCTCTACTATATTCAAGTCGTTCTTCAACAAATTCAAGGTGTTCTTCATCAAATCGAGGGCTTTCTTCAACAAATCAAGATCGAAGGAAGATTGAAGGGTTAAATCCATCAAGAACTCCAAGATCTTCAAGTCAAAACCCGATCGAAGGAAGATTGAAGGGCCAAATCCATCAAGAACTCCAAGATCTTCAAGTCAAAACCCGTCAAAGTTCAACAAATCAAGATCACTCCAAGATCTTCAAGTCAAAACCCGTCAAAGATCAACAAATCAAGATCGAAGGAAGATTGAAGGACCAAATCCATCAAGAACTCCAAGATCTTCAAGTCAAAACCTGTCAAAGTTCAGCGTTCGATCTGAGATTCTAGTCGCAAGACCCTTGGAAGACGTTATTCAAATCCAAATCAAATCCGGAGAAGATCAAGTCAACGACCCGACTCCGAAATTCAAAGTCAAATGCATATCGTTCTTGAGAGAAAAATCAGAGGATTAAATTAGAGTTTGTAACCCACAATATTTTATTTTAATTCAATAAATTATCTTTGTGCAAGTTTTTCTTGTTTGTCTAAATCACAGATAAGAATTTTGTTGCTACAAATTTTGGCACGCCCAGTGGGACATCTCTACCTCTCATCTCTTCTCTCTCTCGAAGATCCTTGAAGTGTTGCAGTGACTGCTCTACGTTCACAATGAAGATTGCTACTTCGGATTCATCAAGTGTGGGCTTAGGTACAATGAGTATGGCTAAGAAGCTGCAAGCATCCTCCGAGACTAACTCGACGCCTCAAACCATTCAGAAATGCTTACCACCTCTTGTCAACACAAGCGCAGACGTGGAAGGTTCAAAACGAGAGATTTCACAGCCCACGCCTCGTTCAACATCAAGCTACTCAGATGTGGCATCCATCATGACAACAAACGCTACAACCATGGATGAGCAAATTGCAAGTTTGACAAAGGCCATTGAGGGACTCGCAAAGCATGTTCAACAACGAGATTCTCAAATTGCCGAGTTGATCGACAAGATGGACAAAGCCGATGCTAGTCAAGCTGTGGAGAATCAGATAGAGGTTCAAGACGAAGTCGAGACATCCACAAAGCAACAACCAGTTGAAAACGAGAAGGCTCCAGCTCAAGAACTTCAAGTTTCTCCAGAAGGGATGATTCATGTAGATCAAGTGATGACGCTGATCAGTGGAACCATCAAAGACAAGTTGGAAGGAAGCTCGAAGTCTCCATCAACCTATGTCCAGCCATACACGCAAAGGATTGATGATCTAAGGATGTCAATGGGCTATATACCTCCAAAGTTTCAACAATTTGACGGCAAAGGCAACCCCAAGCAACATGTGGCACACTTCGTCGAGACTTGCAATGATGCCGGGACGTACGGAGATCACCTCGTCAAGAAATTCGTCCGATCGCTCAAAGACAACGCGTTTGATTGGTACATTGATTTGGGGGAAAACTCCATTGATAGTTGGAAGCACTTGGAGGAAGAATTTCTCAACCGCTTTTACAACACTCGAAGAACAGTCAGCATGATTGAGCTCACCAATTCCCGCCAATGGAAGAAGGAACCTGTCATCCACTACAACTATTGGAGAAATTTGAATCTTAATTGCAAGGATCGACTGCCTGATACATCAGCTATTGAACTTTGCATCCAAGGAATGCAATGGGGACTCCGATATATCCTTCAAGGAATTCAACCTAAAAGTATTGAAGAGTTGGCCACTCGAGCACATGATATGGAATTGAGCATAACTGCAAATAAAGTCGCGAAGAACCTTCATTCCAAAAGTCGTATCAACTCAAAGAAGAACATGTTGAAGAAGAACAAGAAGATCAAAAGGATGGGGGCAAGTCTTTTGAAGAGACAACATCCTATGCAATGTGACAAGTCAAATCAAATGAAGCACTCTTTGACACGAGTTTAAAAGGTCTACATGTCCAAATCAAATGAAATACTTATTGACACGAGTTTAAAAGGTCTACATGTCCAAATAAAACGAATTAAGCACTCCTTGACATGAGTTTAAAAGGTCTACATGTCCAAATTAAATGAAACACTCCTTGACACGAGTTTAAAAGGTCTGCATGACCGAATCAAATGACATACTCATTGACACGAGTTTAAAAGGTCTACAAGTCCAAATCAAGTGAAACACTCCTTGACACGAGTTCAAAAGGTCTACATGTCCAAATCAAATGAAATACTCATTGACACGAGTTTAAAAGGTCTACATGTCCAAATAAAACGAATTAAGCACTCCTTGACATGAGTTTAAAAGGTCTACATGTCCAAATTAAATGAAACACTCCTTGACACGAGTTTAAAAGGTCTACATGTCCGAATCAAATGACATACTCATTGACACGAGTTTAAAAAGTCTACATGTCCAAATAAAACACTCCTTGACACGAGTTTAAAAGGTCTACGAGTTCAAATCAAGTCAAGGCTCCTCGATATGAGCATAAACTATCTATATATCCAAATCAAATCAAGGCTCCTCGATATGAGCATAAACTATCTATATATCCAAATCAAGTCAAGGCTCCTTGATACGAGCATAAACTATCTATATATGCAAGTCAAGTCAAGGCTCCTCGATACGAGCATAAATTATCTATATATCCAAATCAAGTCAAGGCTCCTTGATACGAGCATAAACTATATATATATTCAAATCAAGTCAAGGCTCCTCGATACGAGCATAAACTATCTATATATCGAAATCAAGTCAAGGCTCCTTGATACGAGCGTAAACTATCTACAAATTCAAGTCAAATGCTCCTTCAGCACGATCTTAAACTGCAAATGTTTCTCCTTGCCCACATGAGTGTAAACTGTGCATGACATCCCTCAAAAGGATATATTTTGAACTACGTTATGACTTGATCCCTCTATAGGGTACGTAGGCAACTTAGAATCTCTCTAAGTCCAGTCATGATTTCAAAAGATGTATGTGCTTTGCTAGATCAAGCTGCAATCAAAGTTAAGCAATTATCGAGACTCATTCACTCCAAGACGCATTGTCCGTGAACAAGTCTCGAGGGGGCATTTATAGACACGTAAATTTAATATAATTTATATTATATTAAATTGAACCCAAGATTATAATTTATCTTGCAAAATAAGTCATGGAGATAATTATCAATTAATTATTGACCAATATGATTGTTTCTTCTCTTCCAAGTTATAAGAGATAAATATCAATTTAAAGAGAGCCAATCAAACCGCGCCACGTCATCAAGAAGACTTCATGTAGGACTCTTATTCTACCACTATAAATAGGGACCCTCCCTACACAATTCAAGACACAACTCAAGAAGAAGAAAAACCGTAGGAGAAAATTCTCTTTACAATATTCAAGTCGTTCTTCAACAAATTCAAGGCGTTCTTCATCAAATCGAGGGTTTTCTTCAACAAATCAATATCGAAGGAAGATTGAAGGGCCAAATCCATCAAGAAATCCAGGATCTTCAAGTCAAAACCCGATCGAAGGAAGATTGAAGGGCCAAATCCATTAAGAACTCCAAGACCTTAAAGTCAAAACCCGTCAAAGTTCAACAAATCAAGATCACTCCAAGATCTTCAAGTCAAAACCCGTCAAAGTTCAACAAATCAAGATCGAAGGAAGATTGAAGGACCAAATCCATCAAGAACTCCAAGATCTTCAAGTCAAAACCCGTCAAAGTTCAGCGTTCGATCAAGTCAACGACCCTACTCCGAAATTCAAAGTCAAACGCATATCGTTCTTGAGAGAAGAATCAGAGGATTAAATTAGAGTTTGTAACCCGCAATATTTTATTTTAATTCAATAAATTTTCTTTGTGCAAGTTTTTCTTGTTTGTCTAAATCGCAGATAAGAATTTGTTGCTACAGTATGCATACATACATATATATATATATATATATATATATATATATATATATATATATATATATATATATATATATATATATATATATATATATATTTATATATTTGTTTGAAGGACTTATATAAAATTTTCCAACCAAACTTCAAGGGGTAATTTTTTTTTTTCAAGAATCTCCATCAATTCTACCTTAAATGTATTGGCTAAAAGAAAGAACACCTTTTCTCCGAAGCTCAAATCAAGGTTCTAAGGATAATTTCGATAAAAAAGTCAGCTTGAAAGGCTCAATCGGTTCAAAGAAGGCCTAAATCATATCCCAAATCACTCACTACTCAATACTTCGTATCATAAGTTTCTGTTGGGTTTCGGGCACGTGTACGCAGCGGAAAACAAAAATTTACGTGATTTAAACGACTTTAAAGCACACAATTACATGCCCGAAGAATTAAATCAATTAATTGCGTACCTTTGCGCTTCCAGCGAAATTAAAAACAACATACATGCTAATAAATTTAACCGAATTTAAATCAATTAACATGCTCGCAATTTAAACCAAATAACATGCTCGCAACGATTTAATCGATTACACATAATCACCTAAAATCATACAAACACAAGCATGAAATCATAGTTTAAATTAAACCCTAAAACGAAACTAGGGTTTCGTGTATTTACCTCTTGACGCGTGAGGTAGGAGCGAACGATACGTCGTGATTACTACGGAAACCAATCCGTAGAATCGGGGCAGCAGCGGTGCGTGGGCAGCAGCGGCGCGTGAGGTCACGGCGGCGCGTGTAGCGTACGCGCGGCTTCGGGGCGGCGCGTGGGGCAGCGTGCGGCTTCGGCTCGTGCGTTGCTCCTCGATTCTTCGATCTACAGTCTTCCTCCTCTCGGATTTCACCTCGTATACTTCGATCTACTAAATCGTGGCACTAGACACGAAGTAGTTAGAATAAAACGAAAAGAAAATAAAGGAGAAAGAATACCGAACAAAAGCCGGCCGAGGAACGGCCGTTTCCGGCGACGGAGCGGCGACGGCGGTGCGGTGGTGGCCGCGCGGAAGAGAGGGCGAGAGAGAGAGGGTGGCCGCTTAGGGTTAGGGTTTTCTTGTTTTTTTGTGCTAGGGTTATAAATCATGTATTTATAGTCCCTTGCATGAAACCCTAGCGGGCTTAAGTTGGACTGGGCCCAACAGCTTAAGCTCGTTAGTTTCTTTAATCGCTCGTATCTCTCAATTCAATGATCGAAAAATTGTAACGATTACAATTTCCGAGTCATTATAATTTTCTCGTCATTACGAGTGCCATCTCTTATTTTCCAACTTTCCAAAAGTGGAAACCCTAGTTCAGTGTGGACTTTCTAAATTTGGAAACTTCCCGATTTAGAAAGTTCACTAACATGTTCGCTTATTCTTTTCCTTTTCTTATTCTCATTCATAATTCCAAATTACGAATGTTGGACTCAATCATATTGACTTCCAATTATGCAAAGATAAACTATTTTATCTCTGACCGTTTATTCAAAGATCTCATGTGCACGAGCAGTGTGACCCTCGATGGTTCAGGTGTAAGCTAGCCGTGGGCCCACAACCCTTTGTGGTCAAAACTCGTCCCCTTCGAGTTACGATTAAGATGAAGCTCGTTTCACCTTAATCACCCAACGAATCAAGATTGGCGTCTAGCAACTACGCGTCATGATTCCCTAGATACAAATGAAGTGCCTGCAAGAACCTTCAGATATAGTTAACGTACAGTACGGTCCCTTCGATACACATGTCCCGATCGAACTAGAGGCATTGGTTCATCGAGACCTCTTTATATGTTCAATAACGGTGCGATCGTTCTAAGTGTTGTAATCCTTACGTGCATGACTTAAAGAATCGAATTCTCTAATCATCACTTAGTCAGCTCTGGCCAGAGACTTAGAATGATTACAAAATTTCAGAACACACAGGACATCCAAGACTATTCTAGCGATCGAATCCCCGACTACAATGCACAGACCTCCCACTAGATTTCGGACTGCACGAACACTGGCCCTTGGGATGGTCCTCGGTGGAACTCAGGGACAGGTCACGATACAGCTGGTCCTCTAGTGAAGTCACGGTGATGTCTAGGTCATAAGGACTAATGGTGTACAACTATACCATAGATATCTCTACTCGATTATTGGGAACCACTTAGAGATTTCTAGGGTGAGGGAGTTCAGTGAACTCGTCAACTTACGAGCACCCACTTATGCATGCCGATATCACAATACCGTTTACTGATGAGATGCAGTACACATACACTAAGTGCTAGTCTTAATGGGAAAGGCCGATATCCTCATTAGTGGCGTAACCCTTCGACTAGGAACAGGTTTAACAGTTATAATACTTAAGTAAATATCTCACGATCCTAACGATCAATTACTAGTACTTGTAATAACTGTAAGGACTATATCTATGCTTGTGACAAAGGGACAAAGATATAGAATGCCAATGTGTTTTATCATTAATACGAATAAAGGTTCGTTTATTACAATAATAAATACGAAAGACCACAGCCACATGTTGGCTTGTTGGTCACCTACTCTAACAGTTTCCTAAGGTGAGTTCTAAAACCGAGCATAGCATGATCTAACACAAATTAATTCTAAATTTAAAATACAAAACATTCAACCAAAGCAATGCACAAAGTGTGATTCCTAACAATAATTCGTTTCTAAGTTCCGTTGAATGGAAGGCTAAACAAGCATCTAATCCTTTTCACAACAAAACAAGCAATCTCATCATCAAACATTGGTCATCTCTCATCATCATAACTCATAGATGCATTCGACTCAAGCAATTATTATTTTTTTATTTAATTTTAAACAAAAAAAGCAATAAAATAAAAAATTAAAAAATCTAAAATAAAACATCTAAAAATAATATATTTGACTTTTATTATGGTATATACTGTTGCAACAAAATTGTCAAAGGTCTATAGTCTTCATTTTGTTGTTATAGTTTGCATTTTATTATTGTTATTTATATGCAAATAGCAAAAAGAAAAGACAATTAATTTGAAAATGCAAACAAAATTATAAGTTCAATCTAAATAAATATTGAGATAGGTGAGAGATACATATATATGTAAAAATAAAAAAAAAAATTAAAAGGGAGAGAGAGAGAGAGAGAGAGAGAGAGAGAGAGAGAGAGAGGGGTATTAGAAGAGATATATAGTGAAATGTCAGATTTGTTAATATTTTCCGTAACCAACTATCTCAATATAAATATTAATTAAGGGCATTTATGTCATTAGAGTAATAATTTAATTAAATATCTGTTATTTTTATTGGTCAATGGACGTATATAGCTATAATCGACTAATAAAATGGATCTCCATTCATATAAGTTCCAAATAGGGGGTCAGACCAATTATCCCTTCTAGTATATATGGTAAGTGTTAGATGGATGTTCTTATTTGTGAAAGCTAGAATAATAAATTCTTGTAGAACCGCTTTAATAAAATATAACTCTAGTTAGAAACCGAAAACGGATATACTAGTTATATTGCAAAATTAAGTACAACTACTTACTACAGAGACACGTGTCAGCATGAGATGGACCCGGTGATTATCACAAGGTGTAGGATGGAAGTCACCTTCTTCAAAGTTCAACCATAAGCATCAAATAGATGTCAAATTTTCGATATATGAATAATCATATTTTTGAATGAAATGCCACATGTCACTTAATGATGTCAATAGTAAACGAGAGCTTATTTTTTCGTTAAAAAAATTGTAGTAACTCAAGCATTAAAAACATTAACTAATCAAATAAAAAAAAATTGAAAAAAAATTAGAAAAATATACCTAAATCACCATAGCTATTCAAAACAAAATAGCTTCGATAAGGATTATACTCTACAAATTAATACAATCGGGATTTGAAAAATTCTATTAATTTAGTGAAATATTAAATCATTGAATAAATAATTTATCACGTTCTCACTAATTTGGGACTAGAATAATTTATTATTTTAGTGAGATTATTAGTTTATCGTGTATTAATTTATCGATGCTCTATTTATTGAAAGCTAGTAAACCGTTTGTCTGCACCAAAAAAGAAAAAGGAAAACAAACAAAGCGAAAAATATCGAAGAGACTGACAATAGAAATACTCTAAGGCCTCGTTTGGTTGGCAAGATAAGATTAGTCAAGATAAGATTAAATAATCTAATGAGACCCAATTATTTTATTGGAGCTTGAAAGGTGCAATAAAAAAAACTCATTAAAAGGCAAGATAAGCCATGATAAGGCAAGATAAGCCATGATTATATAATTTTGGCGGGTCGACCCGGCAAGTTATTGAGGATACCAAACATCAAATTAAGTCCAACTATTTAGTTAATCATGGCTTATCTTGGCAACCAAACGGGGCCTAAATTTTATAGATGCACAAGACAACTGAGAAAGAAAACCAAAACAAACTTGCAAATCTAATAATACTTCACCAAACTAATGTTCAAACAAAATCTTCCCAATAACTAAAATTTTGATATCTAATCAACTTCCTCAATCTTGGGGCCAGCACCACCACCGCCACCGCCACCTACAGAAGGACCATCCTCATCCATGCCACCAGCCATACCGCCGCCAGCACCACCAGCCTGATACATCTTTGCGATAATCGGGTTACAAATCCCCTCAAGCTCTTTCATCTTGTCGTCAAATTCGTCAGCCTCCGCAAGCTGATTCCCATCCAACCACTGAATAGCCGACTCAATTGCATCCTCTATCCTCTTCTTCTCATCCGCCGCCAGCTTCGAAGCAATCTTCTCATCCCTAATCGTGTTCCTCATATTGTACGCATAATTCTCCAACGCATTCTTCGACTCGACTTTCTTCTTGTGTTCTTCATCCTCAGATTTATACCTCTCAGCTTCTTGCACCATCTTCTCAATATCTTCCTTCGATAACCTCCCCTTATCGTTCGTTATCGTAATCTTGTTCTTCTGACCGGTCGTCTTGTCTTCAGCCGACACGTTCAAGATTCCGTTAGCATCAATGTCGAAGCAGACGGTGATTTGAGGAACACCCCTCGGTGCCGGCGGAATCCCGCTAAGCTCGAATTTTCCGAGCAAATTGTTATCCTTTGTCCTGCTTCGTTCACCCTCGTAAACCTGAATCAAAACACCCGGCTGATTGTCTGAATACGTGGAGAACACTTGTTCCTTCTTTGTAGGAATAGTCGTGTTTCTTGGGATTAAGACGGTCATTACACCTCCGGCTGTCTCCAACCCGAGGGACAGAGGCGTAACATCCAAGAGAAGAAGATCCTGCACCTTCTCGTTGCCTTCGCCACTCAAGATTGCCGCTTGCACTGCGGCTCCGTACGCAACAGCTTCGTCGGGGTTTATGCTCTTGCACAGCTCCTTACCATTGAAGAAATCCTGCAGTAGCTGTTGAACCTTCGGGATCCTTGTGGAGCCACCAACAAGGACGATTTCGTGGACGCTGCTTTTGTCGATCTTTGCGTCGCGTAAGCACTTCTCGACGGGCTCCATGCACTTTTTGAACAAGTCCATGTTGAGCTCCTCGAATCTCGCACGCGTGATTGTGGTGTAGAAATCGACACCCTCATACAAAGAATCAATCTCGATGGTGGTTTGTGCCGTCGAAGAGAGAGTCCTCTTCGCCCGTTCGCAAGCGGTCCTCAATCTCCTCAAAGCTCTAGGGTTACCGCTAATATCCTTCTTGTGCTTCCTCTTGAACTCTTGAACAAAGTGGTTCACCATCCTATTGTCAAAATCCTCTCCTCCGAGATGAGTATCACCGGCTGTGGCTTTGACTTCGAAGATTCCCTCTTCGATAGTCAAAAGCGATACATCAAAAGTGCCGCCACCAAGATCGAATATAAGCACGTTCTTCTCACCAGAACTTGTAGCCTTTTTATCGAGACCGTAAGCAATTGCAGCCGCAGTTGGTTCGTTAATGATACGCATAACGTTGAGACCGGCAATAACTCCGGCATCCTTTGTGGCCTGACGCTGCGAGTCGTTGAAGTACGCCGGTACAGTAACAACGGCGTTCTTGATTGTGGAACCGAGGTACGCTTCTGCTATCTCTTTCATCTTGATGAGTACCATTGAAGAGATCTCTTCGGCGGAGAATTGCTTATCTTCGCCTTTGTGTGAAACTACAATCATTGGCTTCTCGGCAGGGCCGGGAATCACCTTGAACGGCCAATGTTTCATGTCACTCTGGACGGATGGATCGGAGAATCTTCTACCAATTAACCTCTTCGCATCTGCATCACAAAAGCACACACAATTTAGAAATAAGTTTAACTTATTTCTAAATTACACATCCAATATTGAAGAAGCAAACATATTTTGAGTTAAACACTATAATAGAACCTAATTATTTGTTGTACAATTCGAAAACACAGTCATTCGAGAATCATGCAGCAAAATGTGGAATATTTTATACTTTTTTAAAATAGGAAAATTAGATACCCACAGAAATCTCGGAGTTAAAATTCAACACCAATATCATATCATACAATGCAAGAACAGAGAACCCTCACTCAAATTGAAAAAAAACATACAAATTCTAAACAAGATACAGTTAAAATCTATAAATTAATAGAGTAGGAACTAACAAGATTCTATTAATTTAGCGAAGTATTAAACTATCCAAACTAATAATTTAATATTTTTTTTTTACAGAAAAGTTATTATTTAAGCAATTTATCGAGTATTAATTTATCAATGTTGTAGTGTACATTCAATATACAACTACAAGCGCCAAATAATCAAGAAGAAGAAGGATAGAGTCAAACAAAACACAAAAATAAAAACACATAACATAAAAACTCACCAAAGACAGTGTTGGTGGGGTTCATTGCGACCTGGTTCTTAGCGGCGTCGCCGATGAGGCGCTCGGTGTCGGTGAAAGCCACGTAAGACGGCGTCGTACGGTTGCCCTGATCATTGGCTATAATCTCAACGCGGTCGTGCTGCCAAACACCCACGCATGAATATGTTGTTCCCAAATCGATCCCGATCGCCGGTCCTTCACCCTTTCCCGCCATTTACAACAATCGCACCAAAAACAATTACGCGCAAAATTTAATACGAAAGCAAAGGCACACTAATTCAATTTCGAATGCTTATACTTTTTTTTTTTTCTGTGTATTGAATAATAGAATTGAGAACAAAGGGGTTTAAATAGTTGCGGGAATTGGGTTTGTTCTAGAGTATTCCGCTTTCTACTTGAATTTTTTGAGTTTCGCGTCTCTAGTTTCTTCCAGAGGATTCTTTTCCTTTCTAGGACCTACGAGTTCCCGTATTACAATATTCGCCTATTCTCTTTCGTGTTATTTACATTTGAGTCCCTCATGTTTTCGAATGTCTACAGTTAGTTTCGAGTATGTACATAAATTAATACAATTGGGACCATCAAAATCCCATTAATTTAGCGATATATTAATTTATCGGTAATTAATAATTATTAATTTATACATTAATTATAACTTATTAATTTATGAAATTATTTTTATTAATATTTTTAATAAATACAATTTTTTTTTTACTTTTTTTACGTGTATATTATTCACTATACTATTAGTTCAATGCACTATAAAACTCGTTTCACGAACGGAAGTTCCTAAAGAAGCAATGATATAGAACAATTTTTCGTTGAGTTTTGAGAAAACTATATCGAATGTTCTAACCAAGTTAAGAAAAGTGAGGGACGGGATTGATGATAATGTTAACTTCAACAAGAAACAAGCGACAAGTAAATTATATTGTATTAAGGCTTCATAGATCTGTAAAATATGTACTATACCATGTAATTTCAGAATTATTTTTATGCATTATTAATTTATATATTATATGGGGCTTCTTAAAATTTTTGAATCTGTATTTCCCAAAGGACTACAATTTTCGTGTTCGAATTTTGCTAAAATCAAAATAGAAATATGTCAAAATCAGATTCGAAGTCAAAACAACATTAGTAAAATTGAAACGACATTTAACATTTCAGTTAATTAAATATAAAACACAAAAAGGGAAATATAAAATGAAGTATAAATAAAAAAAATTGAAAAATTTAATATAAATATAAATTTAAATTATTACCGTAAATAAATTAATTTATAACTCTTGAATATAAGTTTAATGATGAATAAATTTATTAAAATACCCTTATAAAATATGATAATATTATAATTAATCACAAATAATTAAAATGAAAAATGACAAAATACCCGGTCGAACCCGGTTCAATTGTGACCCAGTTGACTAGCCAGTTCTATGTCCGGTTCGGTTTTTAAAACATTGAAATAGAGACATTAATTTCCACAGCCTTTCAAGAAGCAATCTTCTCTCTTATTCGTGTGATCAATTTCCTTCGTATACAGATAGTTGTTTTGTTCTAGCAAAGTTATTATATTTAATTATATATCACGAGCTATTTACTTTAAATAATGATTAGTTTAATATATGACAATAACAATCTTTATATATAAAAGAAGGGGTTTTTGTGTATAGATCTCTAACCAAGCATCTTTATTATTTTAGGTTTATTGGCTATATCTCTTTCATCAATAAGCCCATCCCTTTAATATTTATTATAAATAAAGGAAACATTCATGTATATGGCAAAATTACCCCCAATCCTTTATACTAAATTCTTAATTGTAACCTCAATTTTGACCATAAAAATTCAATTTTGATTTTTTTTTTCAAAATTCTTTTTTTTCCGCCGGATTCCGGCGTTGACCTTTTTTTTTTTACGTCCGCCGCTAAACGTTGACCGTAATTGTGCTGTCAATAACAGTAAATTAACGTAATTATACTGTCAATGACAGTACATTAACGTAATTGTATTGCCCTTGACAATGCATTTATGTAATTGTTCTGCTGTTGACAGTAAATTAACGTAATATTATTATTTTTGTTATTTTTTTTTTTTTTTTATTTTGTTGACAAATCAACGTAATTATATTATTGTCGTTGACAGTAAAATAACTAAAAACACAATAATATTAATGTCAACCACATCAATATTATTATTTTTTGGGTTTTTGTTTTGTTTGAGTTATTCACGGAATAACGTAATAATATTATTGTCTATTATTGTAATATTATTGTAAACACAATAATATTACTGTGGTTGACGACAATATTACTGTTGTTATAGTAATATTGCTGTCAACCACATCAATATTATTATTTTGTTTGGGTTTTTTTGTTTGTTCGAGTTATTCACGGAGTAATGTGATAATATTACTGTCTATTATTGTAATATTACTGTAGTTGACGGTAATATTACTGTTGTTATAGTAATATTATTGTCACTCACGGTAATATTAATTCTTTGGGCTTTTTATTACGTTTACATTTGTTGAATGGTCAACATAGTAATATTACTTAATCACACAATAATAATGAGTTTTGTTGTGTTAATATTACTGTGCTAGAGATTAATATAGCAATATTACTGTGTTCAACTGTAGTATAGTTAATTTTATTGTTTTTAAGAATAATGTAGTTAATATTACTGCCAATCACACAACAATATTACTGTTTAAATAAAAAAAGAAAAAAAAAGATGTTACAGAAAGAAAGGAAAAAAAATCGGAAAAGTCAACGACGGAAACCGGCGAAAAAATCCGGAAGAAAGATTAAAAAAAAAAAAAAAAAAGTCAACGCCGGAGACCGGCGGGTTACGGCGGTGACAGACGAAATCGTCCATAAAAATGTGTTTTAGATCAAAATTGAATAATATGTGAAATTTGGGGTCAAATTGAGGTTAAATTAAATTAAATGATGAAATTGGAGCATATTAAAGTATGATGGGCTATTTTAGTCTTTTACAAAAATCTGAACCTTGTGTGGACTTATTTATAAAAGAGTTTATTATCTGGATCTTTTTATAAATAAGTACCTATTGATGGGCTTATTTGTAAATACCCTTTATAAAAGTTTAGTTGGGACTTACCTACTTTGTCTTGAGAATTTGGTTTGTTTTTGTCTTACACACCGTGAAGGCATGAACTTCGTCATAGAGGCTATTATAATAATAAAATATAAATAAAATTAAAAAATATGAATGAGCTGAAATTTTTATTTTTTATTTTTAAGGATTGTGTTGTAACTTGTAAGAGATGTTGTATGCCTAGGGGTGGAAATCGGAACAGAATTTCCGGTTTCCGCCGAATACGATCCGAATATTTCCGATTTTGTAACGATTTTTTTTAGTCCGATTTCCAAAATTTTGATTTTCAAATTTCCGAAAAAAATCAGATTGGAATCGGAATTTGATATAATATTTCGGAATTTCCGAATTCCAATCCAAAATAATTTGGAATATTTTTTTTTTAATATGCGCCCGTGCAACGCACGAGGCAAAATACTAGTTATAATAAAATTTAGGATTAAATACAAAAACAGCTTTGTGCTATGGACTCTGTATCATATACCCCTTGTACTACACATAAATACAAAAACCCCCCTCACATTACATTTTTTTCCAAAATATGACGAAAATACCCCTACTCAATATATATATATATATATATATATATATATATATATATATATATATATATATATATATATATTGAGCCATTTTCCACTATATATTTTACCATTTTCAGTCAATTTTACGTGGGAAATTTTGGTATTTGTATTTTTTTCTCTAAAACATCTAATTGCTTAGATTTTTTTAATTTTCTGAATAAAACCATTTATTTTTGTTACTTTGAGTTTCTTCATTTTTTTTTTCTTAAATGTCTTCCGGTAGTTCAAACATCCTAAGATTACAAACATCTTTACAATCCTATGATTGTTGAGAATTTGAACTACCGGAAGACATTTAAGAAAAAAAATGAAGAAATTCAAAATGACAAAAATAATAGGTTTTATTCAGAAAATTAAAAAAATCTAAGTAATTAAATATTTTGAATAAAAAAATTAAAAAATCAAAATTTTCCAAGTAAAGTACACCGAAAATGTTAAAAAATATACTGGAAAATGGCTCAAACAAACCCTTATATTAGGGCATCTCCAACCTTAAAAGCTAAAAATAGACATGTTATAATTTTTTTAGCATTTGAACAGGGGTTTAACATGCCATTTTTTACCACCACCTCCAACCACATCATTTATAATTTACCATTTTATTATATTGTTATTTGAATATAATATATATATTTATACATGGCTTTTATTCTCACAACTTTATGGGAAGTTGTGGCATGTTTAGTATTATTATAATATATTTTCAAATACCTTTTGGTGAACAGAGAATGGTATATATACCAGTTGAACCTTCAATTTTTGCAGGCCATGTAAATTATACCACTCCCGTTGGAGCAAGTTTTTTTGTTCAAAAATGGTAAAAATGTTAAAATATAAGTTTTGGCTTCCCAAAACCAAGAAGGTTGGAGATGCCCTTATAGGCTTAGCAGGGGTATTTTCGTCATATTTTGGAAAAAAAAATGACAGTAGGGTGGACTTTTTATTTATGAGTAGTACAGGGGGTATATAATACAAAGTCCATAGTATAGGGGTGTTTTAGTATTTAACCCTAAAATTTATTAGTCATATCGGTAACAACATTAGTATTTATACAAATTTAATGATACAAACTCATTTCGAAAATATATATATATTATATATATATATATATATATATATATATATATATAAACTTAATTGTCATAATATGAAATTGATGATTAAATAAATTATTTAATGAAGCCTACAATTTCTTTATCTAATGGGTCACGAATCCAATATTTAAGACCACTATCACCGAGGCCCAATCACCTTCAAGTAAGGTTTGGGCCCGACAATCTCAACTAAGCTATAAATAAATGTTTGAACTCATTCCTTAAGGTACGTCCTATTATCTGAGTAATACTATAATATGTATTCTCTGGACTATTTCCACTATTCGCACGTCTGACTTGAGTGTCGGAGGGTTTCTGCCGGATCAACCACCGGCTTAGTTTATGTGTTCTATGATCGCAGGTATCTCAAGGTCATCAAGCTCGTGAGCCAGTGATCCACTCTGCACTTCCTGCTCATCCTACTTCAATTCTCTAAGGTGATCTATCTCTAGTATCATCATTTTGGCGCTATCTGTAGGAAGGCAAACAAGATCACCTTTCTTTTTTTTTGGGCGTTTTTTCTCTTTGGTTTTGAACACAGACTATGCCAAATAATAATAGTATTTTTGTGGCATTTGCTAGAAGGAAAAAAAAAAGTAATTGTATAACTGCATAGCGATGTTTTTTAATTATCAAATTAGCAGCCTCGTTAATTTTACTGAAATGTTAAATGTCGTTTCAATTTTACTAATGTCGTTTTGACTTCGAACCTAATTTTGACATATTTCTATTTTGATTTTGGCAAAATTCGAAACACGAAAACTGTAGTCCTTTGGGTTAGCTTTCTAATCTAACTTAAATCCGCTAGATTGGATGTCGTGTGACAAAGTTATGCATGAATGAGTCACATTTTGAATTTTAGATACCTCAATACATCAAAGTTGTGGACAGTATCCATTGATTCATGTATATCTTTCTCGTCCGACATCCAATTTTGGTGATTCAAGTTGGATTAGAAAACTAACTCAAAATACTACAAATTCTATTTTTCGGGTTTCGCAAAATTTGGAATTAAAAATGATCAAAATCACGTTTGAAGTCGAAACGGTATTATTAAAGCTCGAACGACATTTATCACATCATATCCCTTAATTTTATATGCATCTTAGAATGCTCTTATTAGCAACAAAAACATCGAATGCATATAGAACTATAAAATGATTATGCACATACAATATACATAATATGTAATGATTCTGCATGTATATGGAACTATATAATGTTTTTATTATGTAATAAAATATCTTTAGTTATGCAATTTTTTTTTGGGTTTTTTGCAAAAACCACCCCTGCGTTATTTTTAATTGCCGGAAAACCACCTGTGATAAAATTATTGGCAAATACCCCCCTATGAAATTCAGTCAAGGTCACAAAACCCCCTGACATCGTTTCGTGTAGCGCACGCAAAAATTATGCGAATGGTTGTGTATTTTGCGTCAAAAATTACCCTTAAAAGTAAAAAAATACCCTTAAATTCATCAAAGAACCGAACGACGTCGTTTTATATCCTCTTCCCCATATATTGGTTTTTCTCTTCTTCTTCCCCCAATTTCTTCTATTCATATTCTGCAATTCCCAGCAAATTAGAGAAATAATGTCTTCTCACACCTCGAGCAACGCGACGAATAGAAAAGAATGCAAGCCATATATGGATCTGAGGTATACATTTAACCCATTTTGTTTCTGCATTTTGAAATCTTGTATAAGGGTGGCCGAAACTGCAACAAAACCATCAAAAGGAAGATTATATTATTCTTGTCAGTTTTGTCAATGCCAATTTTTCCGTTGGTGTGACCCGTATTGAGCAACTTGGGAACCTATTGGGGTGGCTGTACAATATCCAGGTTGGGAATATGCTGAGCAAGATTTGCCAGATGATATCGAAGAGCTAGATGAAGTTATTTCTAAAGCTAGCGTGGAAGAGAAAAAAGAAAACCATCGGCATAATCGAATCTTGTTAAAAATCTCATGGGTTATATATGTAGCATTGTTCGCCATTGTTCTGGTGTTTTTAATGAAGATTTGAATCCTTTAATCAATTTCATATGTTTTATTCAATGCAAGATATAATGTAGTGTTGTTGTTTACCAATGTAATATTGAAAATGTTATTTATTCAAGTATTATTGAGAGTTTGAGATGTTAGTTGTTCATTATTTGTTCAACTTTGCAATGGTAAAATTCTGTAAAATTCTGTAAAATTTTCTAATTTCCCAGTATTTGGTTACCAAATTAGCAAATAACCCCACATATAAACAAATATCAGCAACCACCCGCCTATGATTTGAACTTAATTAGCAAATACCCCCGTATGTTAAAGAAAATTGGCAAGCATCTCCATTGTATTTTCAATTTCCCTGTATTTGCCAGCAACAACCAATTTATATATCAACAATAACCAACAAGCAACATCTAAAAATAAACAATAACATAAAATTCAACTGCAAATAACCAATCCATAAAAAAAACATCAAAATATCTCAAACAAACAACAATATTTTTCAGAAACAACCAACAAAAAAAAAATGTTCAATAGACATTACAGGCTGTTACAATTGCATGTTCAATAAACAGCCAACATTTCATCAAGAAACCATCACAAGTTGTTACAATTGCATCAAAAACCCAAAAAAACCAGCAAAAGTCATCAAAAAACATGTTCAACTTTCAACACATATAAGTCAAACTTTCCAAATGCGCTTATTCTTGGCAGCCTCCCTAATGTTATGAAGGACTTCGGATATTTGAGGCTTCCTTTTGCGCACAGGAGGGTTGCTGGAATTTGGAACATTTGGAGGAACATTAGTTGTTGCCATTGGAGGAACAATTGCTTGTGAAGTTGGAGGAACCGTTGGTACAACAGCAGGCACTTTTTGTGATTGATTTGTTGCCCGTCGTTTTTTGATTTTCTTACTTCTTCCTAGTAAACCCTCATTTCTTCTTCCCACATATACCTACAAGTGTAACCTATGAATTAGAAAAATAAATGGGGCAGAAAGAGCAGAAAGATAAAACAATTTTGAATGTTTCTAACCCTTCCTGGTGCAGCAGCAGGTGAAACAAAGCTAGATTGATCTTGAATGGAAGAAGGTACAGCATAGCTTGGTTGAGTAGAAGATGGTGCAATAGAGCTGGAAACATTTGACCTTGGTTTATAAGAGTTTGTTTGAACATATGTTGGTGCAACAGAGGTTGATGGTCCGTGACTGGAAGATGGAGGAGTACCTTGAGAATTTTGAACTTCCTTAGTTGCAGGGTTTCCCTATCATAGACAAATAAACCAACAAATAACTTATAATAATGCTTGAAATCCTTTAAAAGAATTCAATTAATTAAAAGAAAAAAAAATATTAAAGCTACAAGTACCTTGTAAAGTTTAGACCTTGGATTTGTAGGATTTTTACACGATGCCTTATTATGGCCTAGTTGTAGGCAGTTATTACAAGTATGTGTGAGACCCTTTCTGTAAGAAGTGATGTGAAGTTCATCTGGACCTCTTCTTCTCATTTTCTTAGGTCTCCCACCTTTCTTGTTCAACTTTGGGGCTGCAAGTAGCTCGAAAGAGGTCTTGATGTAGTCTTTTGGTCCAGGGACTGCATGTATCATATATGCACAACCCTTCAAGTATGTATTTTTTTATACCACGAGTCCACATAGTCCTCAACTCTATACATCCTATCTGCAATGCAAGCCTATGCATGATGACAATGATACCCTTTTAATTGAAACAGTCCACATGTGCATGTTCTGGTAGCTAGGTCCACGACATATCTGTTATTATGAATATCCACTTTAAATTCTTCTTGTCCATGCCATCTTGGAAAACCATTTCTTGCAAGTTGTTGAGACTTGTTGATCTTCTTCAAGATATTAGGACAGATAGACCCTTCATACTTCTCCATTCCAACCTTTTTTGTTTGAATTATGCTTAACAATCTACTTCTGATCCACTCAAACATGCTAATGATAGGCTTCTCTCTAGCCTCAAGGATGTAGCTATTGAAGGATTCACACATATTGTTTACTAACACATCTGTCTTGCAGCTTCTTGAGAAATAAGATCTGGCCCAATGACATGGAGAAATTTTTCTTAGATATTCTGCTGCAGCTTTATCAAACCTACCAATCTCCACCATAACTGCTTCAAACTCATTCTTGTTGCTTGTGGAAGCAGCTCTCCATAACATTGTTTTCAGCTCCAAAGCTGGCCATTTTTGCTTGAAGTTCTGGTAGATGTGCCTCACACAAAACCTGTGATCACAACTAGGGGCAACATCTTTAATAGGTTCAAGAAGACTTTTTTGCCTGTAAAAAATGAAGGTCCATTTCCTTTCTTCAACACCTCCAATTTCTTCTAGCAACTCACTTAAAAACCACGTCCAAGATTCTCTATTCTCAACTGGAACCACAGAAAGGGAAATTGGAAAAAGTTTATCATTCCCATCCCTTCCAACAACACAACGGAGTTGCCCTCCATGTGGTGTTTTCAAAAAACAGCCATCATGGGGGAAGGCTGAAATACATCCTCTCAAAGATTAGAGGATCTGAATAAAGAATCTTTCTCAGCAATAACTTAGCACCAGGATTTCTAGCTCTTTCACAGTAGTCCCACATGAGACTGTATTCTTGAGCATCCTGTCCCCTTATTTTGTTGAGTGCATCTTTTTTTGCCCTCAAAGTCTTCCAATAGCCAGCTTCTACACCCACATTTCTCATCACTGAGTTTCCAAGTTTACTTATTTCAACATCTGGATTGTCTTTAATGGAGTCTCCCATTCTCCTTCCAATATATTTTGCACTAGCATGCTTGTTAATTCTTTTCCTTGAACATGTGTGTTCTCCAGTTAGTTTCTTGATCTGCAATAAATAAATTAAAAAAATACTTAGTTAAAAAATAATACATAATAGATAAGTACATAAATATTACAAGGACAAAAAAAAAACAGAAACCAAGAAACCATAATATAAAATAGAATAGCACAAAAAAAATATAATATTTAAATACCTGAAATATTGGACCACCTTGTACAGCAGATGCATGGATTCTCCAACTACATCCTTTATCTTTGCATTCTGCAGTTACCCTTTTCCTTTCATTTTTCGAAAATTCAATTTCATACCCATTTCTCACTAACCAATCTATGAGAGCCTCTCTAAATGCATCAACATTTGAACATTTCATCAACTCTTCCAAATTTTTATTTTTCATACTCTGTCCTTCACTGAATATAGGGCATTTGGCTTAAGTTGAGTCATTCAGATTCTCAATAGTATCATCATCTTCTGCCTCACTGTACCATTGGGTTGTAGATGGTTGCACTGCATATTTCTGCAACCTTCTAGCTGGTCTTTTGGATTTCTTGCCCATTATTTTCAACTTCTTGATCAAGTCTTGCTTACTGAACTGTCTATTCAAAAAAATTTCATCATCTGAAGACCCATCAATGTCTTCTAACTCTTCACGTGGAGCATCAGAATGTACATCAACATCATCTGAACAATCTTCACGCTGAATGTAGTCACCATCATCTGAATCATCATCCTCAGAAAACACCACATCATCATTTCTCGTCTCTTCATTTCCTGGTTCTGCAGTTGGTTGTTGTTCATTTCTTGGTGCTTCAGCAAACAAATCTTCAGGTGTTGGTTCTTCAGTGGTTACGAATTCAGCAAAAATCTCTTCAAGTGTTGGTTCTTCAGACTGTACTTCTTCAGCTGTTGGTTCTTCATGATGTAGTTCTTCACTTGTTGGTTCTTCAGGTTGTACTTCTTCACTAGGTGGTTCTTCAGGCTGTACTTCTTCAGTTGTTGGTTCTTCAGGCTGTACTTCTTCAGCTGATGGTTCTTCAAGCTGAGGTTGTTCATTTGTTGGTTCTTCAAGCTGAGGTTGTTCATTTGTTGGTTCTTCAGGCTGAGGTTGTGCAGTTGTTGAGTCTTCATCAACTGTATCTTCATCACCATTCCGCAAATAAAGAATTTCTTCTTTCTTTTCAATTACATTCCCATCCTTATCAATTGCAATGATTGGCTCTATGTCTACATCTTCAGTGTAAAGTGTCAACTGGTCCAGTTCATCATGAACATTCACCAACCATGCAATACTTACATCATCTATAATGTACTTGAGCCCATGTTCAAGTGATTGCCCAGGGTACAAGAAGTAAAAGTTGACATTCACTTTTTTACCTCCACAGGCTTTGTACATATCATACACTGCCTATTCAAGTAGTCCAAGCAAATCTTTCCAGCCACTACCTTTCTCCCTCCAACATAACACAATTCAGGATTATATACGAAAACCCCATCCAACCATATAGATACTTCGCACAACAGGTTCATCTGCATAAATAATAAAGCTTTAAGTTAAAAAACTCTGCAATAGTTAAAAAAAAAAAAAAAAAAAAAAAACAAACAGAAAACTCTAAAAATCTCAACAGTAAAACAGGAAATGCAGACAATGTCTAGACAAAAATCATAAACAAAAATTTGAATAAAAAATTTAAAAAATTGAAACCCCAAAAAATTAAGACCCCACATGTTCCTTGAAGATATAGACAAGATATACCCTACATAAAACAATAATATCAAAAAATGGACCACTAATCCACAATCCCCAAAAGATCCAGACAATGTCTGGACAACAACCCACATTCTCGAAAAAAATACATAAAGTTTGGACTCCAACCTACAACTCCCCAAAAAAAACAAAAACCTCAGAAACATAAACCCTACTATTTTAATACAAATGTCTGGACTACAACCCACAACTCCCCAAAAACTTCCTACCTCTTTAATCGAACTTTCACAGTCGTCTTCACGTCTTTCTTCGAGAATCTTTAAATAGAAGGCATTTGAGAGAGTATTTCGATCGAAATTGAGTTTGGGGTTTAGGGTTTTTTTTTCTCTTCGATTTGGGATTGAATTTGGGAGAGGAGCATATAAATATTTTTTGTTTTGAGAACACGTAGCAGGGGTTTTGAGTTTTGGGATATTTTTTTATTTTTTTATATTAGGGGTAATATAGTCATTTTACTTTAGTCAACAGCCAAATGATAAATAGGTGGCGGTGTGCAATGCCAAACACAATACAGGGACTCTGTGCTAATATTTATACCATAGGGAGGTATTCGCCAATTAGAAATAACACAGGGGGTCATTGCTATTAGCTCATTTTTCTTTATCACTACATCGTTAAGTTCGGTTTAATTTCCAGTCCATATGTTTATCACTACATCGTTATCGCGAGAAACCAATTTTTCATTCTTCTCGGTGATGGATTATATCGTCAGTCCTATCTCTCATATCAATCAAGTATAATTACATTTTATCATTTCACTCTTACTTTCGGATAAGTTTCTACACATACACCATCGATTTGTTCTACAATTGAATCGTCAAACTTCATTGCTCAAAAGATTAGAAATTAAGACATAACCACTCAACTTAGAAAATCTAATTGTTTGATTAATTTTGTATTTAAACTTAATTAACTCAAGTTTCATATGAGACCCATCTATCTATTTTCGGTACAATAAATGATGCTTCTTCCACACTAAGACCTTCACCATCCATGCTATACTATTCTTTCCTATAACTATACACTAAACATGAGGTGATGCTGATTTGAGCTTGCTTAACATCAGCTACATATTATAATATAAATAAGGGGTTTTTGTGCATAAGTCTCCAACCAAACATCTTTATTATTCTAGGTTTAGGGGCTATATCTCTTTCATCAATAAGCACATCACTTTAATATTTATTATAAATAAAGGAAATATTCATGTACATGTCAATATTACCCCCAACCTTTTGTACTCAATTCTTAATTGTAACCCCGATTTAATCAATTTTGTCCACAAAATCCAATTTTGACCACAAAAATCCAATCTTGACTGTTTTTTTTTCAAAAAAAAAAATTTTGCCGTCGAATTCCGGCGTTGACTTTTTATTTTTTTATTTTATTTTTTATTTTATTTTCTTCCGGATTTTTTTGCCGGTTTCCGGCGTTGACCGGCGGTCTCCGGCGTTGACTTATTTTAGTGTTTTTTAAGTTTTTTTTTCTTTTTTCTTTTTTTTTTTGTTTTGTCTGTTTTTTTTTTACGTCCACCGCTAAACGTTGACCGTAATTGTGCTGTCACTGACATTAAATTAGCGTAACTATACTGTCAATGACAGTTAATTAACGTAATTGTACTGCCGTTGACAGTAAATTAACGTAATATTATTATTTTTAAATTTTTTTTAATTTTTTTTATTTTGTTTGATTTGTTGACAAGTCAACGTAATTATATTACTGTCGTTGACAGTAAAATAACTGAAAACACAATAATATTACTGTCAACAACATCAATATTATTATTTTTTGGGTTTTTTGTTTTGTTTGAGTTATTCACGGAGTAACGTAATAATATTACTTTCCATTATTGTAATATTACTGTAAACACAATAATAGTACTGTGTTGACGGTAATATTACTGTTGTTGTAGTAATATAGCTGTCAACACATCAATATTATTAATTTTGTTTGAGTTTTTGTTTAGTTTGACTTATTCATGGGAGTAACTGATAATATTACTG
>NW_012193445.1:1472316-1539934 GCF_000504015.1 Erythranthe guttata
TATTGCAGAAGCTCTGAAGGATGAATTCTGGGTAAATGCAATGCATGAAGAGTTGAATCAATTTATCAGAAATGATGTGTGGTACTTAGTTCCCAGACCGGGGCATGTAAATGTGATAGGGACTAAGTGGATCTTCAAAAACAAAACTGATGAAAAAGGTACAGTTGTTAGAAATAAGGCTAGGTTAGTAGCACAAGGATACACTCAAATTGAGGGTATAGACTTTGATGAGACTTTTGCTCCAGTAGCTAGAATTGAATCTATTAGATTACTTCTTGCTATAGCCTGCTTTCTTAAAATCAAACTGTATCAGATGGATATCAAAAGTGCATTTCTGAATGGGGTTTTAAATGAGGAAGCATATGTTGAACAGCCAAAGGGTTTTGAAGATTCTGCCAAGCCTAATCATGTTTTCAAGCTTAAGAAGGCACTGTATGGTCTTAAACAAGCTCCTAGAGCATGGTATCAAAGACTCACTGACTTCTTACTTGAAATACAGTTCAATAGAGGGGAGGCAGACAGAACCCTATTTGTTAGAAGAACTAATAATCATATCATTATTGTTCAGATATATGTTGATGACATTGTTTTTGGCTCTACTTGTGCTAACCTTTTACAGTCTTTTGTAGATTCAATGTCTCACACTTTTGAAATGAGTATGGTAGGGGAGTTGAATTACTTCTTAGGACTCCAAATCAAACAGACAGGTGAAGGAATGTTTGTGAATCAGAAGAAGTATGCTCTCAACCTGGTCAAAAGGTTTGAGTTGGAATCAGCCAAGCACATGAAAACTCCAATGGGTTCCAGCCAAAAACTGTCTAAGGATGATGTTGCAGAAGATGTCGACAGCACTCTCTACAGAAGCATGATTGGAAGTCTTCTGTATCTAACAGCAAGCAGGCCTGACATTATGTTTAGTGTTTGTGTGTGTGCCAGATATCAAGCAAATCCCAAGGTCACCCATCTTAAAGCTGTGAAGAGGATTATTAGGTATGTTGCAGGTACAGTAGACTTAGGGATTCAGTTTTTCAAAGACACAAATACAAACTTGATAGGCTTTAGTGATTCTGATTGGGCTGGGGATATTAGTGACAGAAAAAGCACATCAGGTGCATGTTTCTTTTTGGGGAATAATCTAGTTTCTTGGTTTAGTAGAAAGCAAAACTGTGTATCTCTTTCAACAGCTGAATCAGAATATGTAGCTGCTGGAGGGTGTTGTGGTCAACTAATTTGGATGAAACAAATGTTGGGAGATTATGGGTTAACCAGTGATACCCTGACCATATATTGTGATAATTCAAGTGCTATTGACATTTCAAAAAATCCCGTTCAACACTCACGAACTAAACACATAGATATTAAACATCATTTTATTCGTGATATAGTTGAGAAAAATATAGTGTGCTTAAAGTACATTCCTACAGAAGATCAGCTGGCTGACATCTTTACAAAGGCATTAGATTATGAGAGGTTTTCAAAACTCAGAAAATCTCTCGGGATGTGTACTCAATAAACATGTCCTGAAACGTGTTGCAGCACCTCATCAAATATCTTAAGCTGCAACACAATTTACTGAAGCATTAGCTTCATTAAATAATGACTTCACTGTGATGTATTATTTTCTAAATCAGTAACTGGAAGTCTTTCACCTTGAAACGTGATCATGCTTCATGTAAACATTTAGACAAATAATTACACTCACATAAGTCAAACTCCTCTATTTTGATAGTCATATCTTAGTAACTGAGGAACCTTCAAACTGAACACTTGATCATGTTCCATGTGAATTGTTTGACTTGAAAATAAGAGTTTATATCTATATATTATTATAAAAAAAAAAAAAAAATATATATATATATATATATATATATATATATATATATATATATATATATATATATATATATATATATATAATAAATATATAAATATACAGATATAATAGTATCTATGCCTGTCAGCAAATTTTTCTCACTATTAATCATTAATAAATGTATTTTTCTATTATTTGTGAATATTTCTTGAGTGCTACGGTTTTATTGATTTTTCTCTTTTCATTTTAATTATCCCTATTTATATGGGTCATGGGTACATGGGTTAATTCCTTATTTTCCACTAAGTCCACTCCTTATTGTGCCATGTGTCACGTTTTTATTTTAAACTGCCAAGGAAATTTTATTCTCCTTAATCACACTCTCCCCAAGAAAAACGGACACCACTTCTTCACCTTCTCCACTTCAATTTTTTTTTCTTCAGCAAAAATTAGGGCTTATAAATTTCGTGCTTCTTCTCACAAAATTCACACTCAAAAATCAAAAGCACAAAGAAGCAATTTTACTTTATCTACTGTATCATGGCATCCCCACCTAGAAATCCTCCTCCAGCCGTCGATGGTGATGTCCACTACGATGCTGCAGCACCTGTACCAGCAGACCCAAATCTGGCCATCATCGTTCATCCAATCAACTTTGAAGCTGTTCCTATCAGCTACATTGAGCCCGGCGACGAGCTGAACCCGATTGACCCAGACAACTTTGATTTTGTGGGTCCCTCTTCCACCGCCGGAAGATTTCCAACGCGCCGGTCAAAGCGCACGAACCCTTTTCCAGATCTGAACACTGCGGTGCCTCAACGCCGAAGAGGAGAAAACTCTCCCCGGAGAGGAAGCAGAGGTGGAAGAAGAGGAAGCAGAGGTGGCCGCACTCCAGTCCAGTCAAACCCACGAAGAGGTCTTCATCTGGTAGATGAAGAAACTGATGACGAAGCAGGGGATCCTACCTTTGCTGCACCACAGGCTCCAGCCTTGTCCTCCAGCTCCTCTGAGTCTTCATCCAACAACTCACCTTCCCCAGCATCAACTCAGGGGGAGACGTCGCAGCCCAGCATGGCAACAGCAGCCTCTCAACATTCTGTTCCTGAAGGTGTTGCTGCACCTGTTTCAGAAGGTGTTGCTGCACCTGGTTCAGAAGGTGTTACTGCACCTGTCTCTGAAGGTGTTGCTGCACATGCTCCAAAGATGCTGCTGCACCTACTGTTTCAGCAAATGTTCCTCAGAATGCTGCTGAGGATGCTGCCCCTTATCAGGATGAAGAAATGCCTGATTTCTCTGGAATGTCATCAGCAGAGCATGTAGACATTCCATTTGTCGATGCTCAGGAGTTCACCACTACAGAAGAAACTCCATCAGCACCTCAGGGAGATCCTCTGGAAACCCTGGCAGAAGCAGCAGCTCAAGCAGATACAATTCCTCCTCAGGCTGAAGAATCAGAGAAAAGTGAAGACAGTTGGGAGGTTCCACTAGCTACTTTTCGCAAAAACTTGTCCTCTTCTGATTCCGACAGTGAATCCTCTGAAGACTCTTCTCAGCAGGAAGAAGGTGTTGCCCCACGTGCTGCATCACCTGAACCAGCATATGTCCCTGATGAGCTTGAAGATTCAGAAGATGATGATTCCTCAGAAGAAGAAGAACCAGACCTGGATGGGAAGAACTTGTCAATCCCTTTTGAGGTAACAAATGCCTTCAGTCCTAATTTCTATTTTGAGTCTGATTCACTGTTGAGTCCTCAAGTCATGAATTGTCATTTCATTGAGGAAAAGAAAATTTCTAAGGAAGAATTTGATAGGCATAGGATAACAGCTTTTCTTCACCAAAGAAAAATCCTTAACCTAGTTGAGATTGCCTGCTCTTATGATCCCTTGGTTGTGAAAGAGTTTTATGCCAATTTGCAAACCTCTTTTTTAAAGAAAAACTCTCCAAACTTTGGCAAAGTTTTTGTGCGCAATGCCATTTATTTTTTTTCTCCCAAAGTTATCAACTCTCATTTACAAACTCCTACTGTGATTGATGAGGATAATTATGGTGATTTTACTGAGATTTGCAAAGTTATTTCTGGAAACCGTTTAAGAAATTGGCCTGCACACCCAAGAAAATTTCAAGTCTCTCAACTCACTGCTTTCTACTCTGTCCTGTTTAGACTCACAGTGGCTAATTGGATTCCATCCAAAAATGTCTCTGTGGTAACTAAGCCTCATGCTGTACTCATGTACAAATTGGGGATGGGTTTACCAGTGGATTTTGGCAAACTGTTCTTTGATACTATTGGTCATCTTGCCCAGAAAATTTCACCCTCCACTCACCTCCCCTATCCTTCTCTCATCTATTCCATCTTACTCTCTCAAAACTTGGGCCAAGATGACTCAGAATATCTTCACACCCCACAAGGCATGATCACTGTGTCTCAAAATTTTCTGAGAGCTCCTCATGTTCAAGATCTTCCCTGGAATGGAGATGATTTTCTCTCAACTAAATCAGGTCAAAATAACATTGATACTGAGGGTGTTGCACCTCATGTTGACAACACTTCTAACCTTCTTGTGTCTGTTCCTAGAGATCTCCTATTGCAGCAGCTTACTCATTCTCTAGCTCAGATTACCTATCATCAGTCCATGGTGGAGCTGATTCAGAAGGCTCTTTCTGATCAAAAAGGGGGAGAAAAAGATCATGAAACTGAAGCAGGAACATCTCATCCTTTGGATGTTAGAGGCAGAGAGCAAGGAGTCAATGAAGAGGAAGCAAAGAAAGAGGAGGAAGCTCAAGAAGAAAGCAGTGGATCTAGTGATGGAGGAGGAGCAGCAGCTGAAATTGAGGAGACCTTGGAGACTTTGGATATTTTACTTTAGATTGTTTTCATGAACAATATTTTTTGCTTGTGTTTTGTTTATTTTCCCTCTGAACTTTTGTTTAGGACTGCACTTTGATTATTTCTTTTGTTGAACTATCTTGCTGAATTTGGTTTTAATTTATTGTTTCTATGTTTTTTCAAATGGTATCAAATTCAGGGGGAGTTCAAGCAATATCTCAGGGGGAGTCTTTGACTAAGATTTAGTTTTGATCAGAAAGTTAAAAAGGGGGAGTTTGAAACACGTGAATTAATTTCACAATGTGTTTTTAACTTTTCTTAATTTCTAAACTAAATCTTAGTTAGTGGGCTTAGTAGGGTTAAGTAGTGCTTAGTGGATTTAATTATGGGATTTATCTTAACTCCCTAACTAACCCACTAACCCATTATCTTGAGTGCTCTTGTGGTTGGTTTTCTTGCAGATCATGGGCTGAAGAGTGGAAGCTTGGCAAGTCTATAAATACCAAACTCAAGACTCAAGATTAACACAGATTTCGAGGAAACAAAAATAGAGCTGAAGTTTTAATCTCGAGAATTTTAGTGTGTTTTCTAGGATCTGTTGTACGTACTATTTATAAGTACATTCTTTGAAATCTAGAATTTTTGATATCTTTCTTTTAGTATCTAGATTTGGTTGTAAGAGTGATCTTGAAAAAGATTCACTCATAAGGAAGAAGTTTTCGCACTCTTCTGTTTGTATTCTTGGAATACTGATTTTAATATATTTTTCCGTCCTGTAAAGGACAAGTTCACAAGTCTTTACTTGTGAACATTTTTAACTCTGAGCATTGTCTTTTAATAGTTATATTTCCGCTGCATGTTGTCTCAAGTGTCATAACATTTTAGACAACATCTCTGTATAATACGAATTCGGGACCATAAATTTTTTCAACCACTATTCGAAATCTTAATCAAACACTGGATTTCTTATCTCATGTCTGCTTTTTGTGAAAAAATACTAATTAAAGTGGAGGGTTTCTTCAAACAACAAAGGGCTTGGTCAACAATTCAACCAAATGATATTGACCCTGTTTCCCATCTCTTTTCGAGAAACAAGGGGGCGTCTTTCTCCCACTATCTTGCGCCATACCACCCGCGCAACCGTCTCGCCGGCAACAAACTCACGACCACCACCATCCTCTTCATTGGGTCTCGGATCTCGTATTCACAATACTTGTTACCTTAATTCTCGTCCGTATCGAAGTTGTTGCTGATGACGGCGAAGTCAATCCACTATTCCGCAAAGTGGATTTTGACATTTTCATTATTAAATCCACTACTTTGCGCATAACGGTTTTTTCGAGTACAGTGGTTTTTCTCATTTCCTTTATTAAATCCATTATTTTGGTTAGTGGATTTTGAGCTTTCCATTTTATTTTATTTTTATTTATTTATTTATTTATTTATTTTTTTGAGTAATTCAAGTCATTACAAGGGGAAGTAGGGGAGGGGGACTCGAACCCTAGACCTTTTACCCTAATGGTAAGGCTAGGTACCATTTTATTAAATCAACTATTGTGCAAAGTGAATTTTGCACTTTCCACTTATTAAAGCCACTATGGCGCATACAGTACTGGTTGTGTAGGGAAAGCTTACTTGATGGAGGTAAAATGGTTGAAAACCCACTATAGTACACGTCATTTTTTTTCCGGTAAAGCTTGTGTAACGCGCTGAACCAATATATGTATGTTGTCTGCCCTAACGAGTAAAAGTTTTTCTCAGAAAATAATAGCATATTTCTTATAGTAAAAGTGAAGCCATTGCTGCAGTTCTTGAAGATCAAGAGAAAAACGATGAAATAGGTTTTCGAGATATTGGGGAAGTTAGGGACAAGACTTGTGGAGAGATGGAGAAATATTAGATGTGATAAACAAATTAACGGGATAACTATTTGCTAATCTTTTTTTTTCCTTATTTTATTCAGATTAAATAAGGATAGATGTGGTAATTTTTACTAAAGGGATTATACTAAATGAGGATGTATGAACCGTAGGTTTATATATATATATATATATATATATATATATATATATATATATATATATATATATATACACTAAGGTTCGATTCTTGAGAGAAGCTAGTCTATCTGTAGCTCAAGTACCAGTCCATTGCTCTCAGAAGCTTTTAAATCTGTTTTTTATATAGTTCGAGCTGCTATGCCACGATTTTAAACGATCCTTCATTTTTTTTCTAGCATCTTCTTTAGCCTGTAGGTATTCCACAAAAAACGTTGATCTTTGTCGTAAGAACAAACTCCAACTTGTGGTGAATCCATCCAACATTCATCATGAGGCGTTTATAACCAAGAACTTGCTCGAGCATTTGGTCGAGCACCTGACCTGTGACATCAAGAAAGGAGGTCCGTTCGAGTGCGATATAGACATCGAAAGGCTGGAGGTAGGTCGAGAGGAGACCTGGAGAGTTCATTGCATGTATGAGCAAGCCTGGAGAGTCCGCTGAACAGATCTGGAGAGTCCGTTGCACATATGAGCAGAAGAGTCCGTTGCACATATGAGCAGACCAGGAGAGTTCCTTGCAGAGTCCATTGCAGGTATGAGTAGACCTAGAGAGTTCGTTGCAGAGTCCGTTGCAGGTATGAGCAAACCTGGAGAGTTCATTGCAAATATGAGCAGACGTTGAGTGTCCATTGCATGTATGAGTAGACTTGGAGAGTCCGTTGCAGATATGAGCAAATGGAGGTTAATCTGGTGGTTTTGGTCACTCGTCATTGCTGGAGCATTTTTCTTTGGGGTGGTCACAACACATGCCCTCAAATTAAAAAAAAAAAAAAAGAGGTCCTTTTAGCCCTTTTGACTATAGCTGTAATTGTTTTATGTTTCGTTGGATTCACTCAACATGTCGAGTTCGTTGTTAGTTGTTGGAACTACTTTGGCATAACTTTTCACGGCGTTTCACTCTACTTCAGGATCTAGGATATATGTCACCCGCGCTGGTGCACCTAATGAAAGAACTCGTTTGACTTCGAGAGATAGGGTGGGGGTTACATAGTAGTGAATAGTTGATTTTTTTCTCTATTATTGGATATGCCCAATAGAATGTGTAGAGTGTTATATCTTACTGGAATCGTATTGCTAAATGCTTCGAATCTTTTCTATTAAAATATAAATAAAAAAATATAAACTTAATTAAAATTTCACATAGATCATGAAATGATTAAAATTCGAGTGTAATGAATTATTTATAGCACATAACTGTAGAATACTTAAATTACTCACTTAAAGAACATAATCACATAATCTAATTTGGCACCTTAAAATCTACTAATTAATTCTAGCATATAAAGAGCATATAAAGGCATTTAAATTAGTCACGTGTATCTTATAGTAAAATTCCTAATAGTTTTAACGTAAGAATTTCCGGATATTGACTTTTAGGTCATGTGCGAGGAACTTCCAAAAATTACTAGCAAACCAATCCGCTGCTCCAACTTAAAGGAAGAGACGAACTCAGAATGTTCATCAAGAAAAGAGATGGATGGGAAAATACATGGGGACTAATCTCACACATCAAATTAATCATTTAACTCGAACTCAGCCAAAGGAGATCTCTCCTAGAACAATTAACAATTCGATTAAAGTGGTTGATAGCGATAGAGGATGCAAAGAAGGAGAGCTACGTGAAGCTTTGACATCACAATTACCTGGAACATCTTAGACATCTGCCGACAAAGTGAATGTTTCTCATGCAAAAGCACTTACTCGAAGGTATAATATGCAGGAGAACGAAAAGTCAAATTACTATTTTCAAGACCTTTTTAAAGCTTTTTCGTACCACGTGGACTTTGAGACTTTTTAGCACATTATCCAATGGGCCAATAGCAGTACCAACGATATACTTAGAGCATCCCCAGTGGGGCTCTCTAAACACATTTTTGTGTCAGAAAATTAGTAATCTCCAAAATTTGGAGAGCATGAGTGCTGCAGTGGGAGGAATTGTGGATCCATGTGGCTCTCCAAATTGGAAGACTCTCTACTGTGCTCGCCACAGTTAACACACAACTTAACAAGCAAATGGTGGGACCATGTGTTCTCTTCCCATTTTTTTATTGTTTTCTTATTTCTTTACATTTCTATTCTTTCAAATAATAATAATAAAAAAAACAAGCTTTGTCAATCAATGTATTACATTTATGATAATTTCAATAATATTTTTAATATGATAATAAAATGACCTAAAGTTAATTAATTCCGTAAAACTGCATTGTACATTTAATTAAAAACTAATTTTAAAATATGTTATGTGGTTAGTACTATATATTTATGCTAATTCATGTTGTTTATAATTAATTCAGAATATTTTCTTTTGATTATTATTATTTGAAAAGAAAAAAAAGGTTTCATTATTTTGTTTATTATTTATGTACATGTTTTAAAATATAATTAAATTTTAAAAAAACTTTGCAATGTTATAATGTAATTAATTTAAACATTATAAAAGATTAGATAAGATAAGATGACAATGAATAGATAAAATGAATAGATAAAATATCATAAATTAAGCTAATTATATATTGCAATTATACCAATTCGAGGATTACAAAATAAATTACGGATACAAACAGACAAAATTAAAGAAATTACAACTCACGTATGAAAATAAGACAACATTGAAAAGTACATTATTTAAGCCTCCTCATCTCCAAAGATATTCCACAAATGGTTTGTAAGATCAGATCTCAAGACTTCATTGGTTCGGCGATTGCGAATTCGACCAAGACGCGCCGAGATGTGAGACACAAGAATTGATGGATCTCGACCATATTCGGGAGGAAAAATATTTTCTTCTGGCAAAGGTTTCCATACGTCGTATTCAGTTTCTCGTTCATCTTCTATAATCATATTATGAAGGATAATACAAGTTTTCATTATGTCACATAGATCTGTTTTTGACCAATAGCGTACAGGCCCTTGTGTTATGCCCCATCTAATTTGTAACACACCAAATGCACGTTCTACATCTTTTCGGACAGCCTCTTGTTTTCGAGCAAATAATTTTTTCTTTTGAAGTGGTAGGATGAGGAATCGTTTGAATGAGAGTTGCATACTTGGGGTAAATACCATCGGTTAAGTAATATCCCATTGTATATGAATGGTCATTCACTGTATAATTAATTTATGTTATTTGTAAATAACTCACAACATAATTAAAAATTATAAAATATTAGATAAGATGGCGTAAATGAAAAATTAAATTAATCAGGAATTATATCAAATTTATCAATTAAATATATAAATTTTGAAAATTTATTTTTTAAATTTTAGTTATATCAGAATTATTACCAAAAATCAAGAATTTTAATAATCAAGAATTAGATTTGATTATATCAAAATATATACTTATTTTTAATTATATCAGAATTATATAATATTTATATTAATAATGAATATTTTATTATAATTTAATATTTGGAGAGCTATTTTAGAGAGGGCCAAAATGTACCCATTGGAGCAAAAATTAATTTGGAGAGTGTGTAAGTGGGACCTATTTTTAAAGAGGAGTTTAAGGAGGATGAATGTGGGTATGTGGCATGTGGACCCCATGGTTTGGAGAGTGGATTTGGAGAGCTCCATTGTGGATGCTCTTAGACACTTACTTGAAGTATATGAGATATACGAGGCAGTGTAAGGATTTTCGCCGGATAGCTTCCCAAGACAAGATGGATCTACTGGGCATTTTTACTTCAAATATTGCGATATAATCAAACAAGATTTGATTTATATCATTCGTCGATTTTTCGAAGGAGATCAAATATACAAAGGAGTGGGTGACTACCACGCGTTTTAGTTCTTATCAAAAAAATCCCGGACCCCACTAACCTCTCTCACTGCCAATCAGTCTTTATTATTTTGGGAGTAAGGTAATCAAAGGGCGAATTATTCATGAGTCCAAGGTAGTTAAAATCGTGATTTTAATTGAAATCGGAGAGGGGTAGTAAAATCGAAAACGTAAAATCGGATCGTAAAATCGTAAGATTTTACATGGCTTGTAAATCAATTGCAACCCATTATATATGTATATATAAACTGTTAGTACTTACTACTTAAAAATCATCTCATAACACAAATAAAATAAGTCAAAATAAATATAAAACATCCAAACATTAATAAAACATGTTTTAGCATAAATTAAACATAGTCTAACATAAATTGAACATAATTAAAATCTAATGAACTAGCTTAAATCTTCAAGGTTGACATTAGGATCAAGTCCATCGTCACTCCTACTCTCATTATCATCACTTTCATCTTCCTCAACCATCTCCATACTTCTTTCCCTTTCTTCATCTTCATCTTCATCTACATCTTGCTCACTAACATCACTCTCATCAAGAGGATCACCATCATCAAAAAAGCCATGAGTGTCATCTTCCCCTCCCACATCTCCATCCATCTCAACAACATCATCTCCATCAGGATCAACACATCCACCTCTTTCTGTAATCCATTCATCATCTGAATGTACTTCTTCGACATCGATCTCAATATTTCAAAACTATTTATCTTTTAACTTTGAATTGTACATGATGTACACTAAATCATTAATTTTCTTTTGAAGCAATTTGTTTTTTTCTACGTATATTTATAGCAAACTTTTGAATTTCGGGAACACCATCTGCATAAGTATTTCACCAATCAGCTGGATGTTTTTTTCTCAAACAATGCTCTTGCATCTTCCCTAGAAAACATGCCTTGTGCGTGATGAAATGCATCAAGTTGTGTAATGATGGTGTGCCTTTCAAACCGATCATTCACCAACTTATCAATTGAATCAAAAAGTCTATTTTTAACCTCCCTATCATTAGCATTGAAAGTTGGACAATAATGAATCCTTGTGTTTAAATAGTGGGTTGCGGCATGCAATGGCCTATGGAGTTGATTATTACACCTCTCATCAATGATCTTCCATATATGCTCATATCTATAAAATTGCATAAAAAGGATAAATAAGAAAACTCAAGTCTTCACGAATAAATTAATAGATAAATTAATTAGAATTGTATGAAATTATTAATTTACCTTGCTTTCACATTGTTGAAGTTATTTTGGATCTTTTCTTTTGCACAATCCATCTCCTCGTACAAGAATGGCATAGCAGGTTGCTCATCTGAATCCACCAGTCGTAGTACCTTGATTAGTGGTAAGGCAGCCCTAAGACATGTCACAACATTACTCCAAAATTTATTATCCAACACAACCTTTGGAACTTTCTTGCATTTCTCCGTACGAGCATGTGTGCTTCCCTTCCTGCTTGATGAAGAAAACATTGTAATTAAAGAACCCTTATGTTCACTAAGCCAACCCAAAGTCAAATATGCAGTTGCAAACCCAGTAACAGCTGGCCGAATCAAATCTCTTGCTTTGCTGTAGTTTTTCATCGAAGATATGAGACTTGGTCTATTGTAAATAAATGTAGTGATCTTTCTACCTTTCCTTATTGTTACTCGGTGAGTTTGCAGCTTCTTCTCGAAATCCTCCAACATCAAGTCTATGCAATGGGCTACACATGGTGTCTAAAAAAAATTCTTCCTTTTCTCCATCAACAACGATCCAACTGCTTTGTATGAGGCAGCATTATCAGTGATGACTTGCACCACATTCTCTTTCCCAACCTTGTCCACAGTTTTATCCAACATCTCAAACACCTTTTCAGCTGTTTTCGAAAAGGAATATGTATCGATTGACTAAAAAAAACAGCTCATTTAGGACTATTAACCAAGAAGTTACATATCGATCTTCTCTTTCTGTCAGTCCAACCATCCGACATGATTGAGCATACAATCTTACTCCATTCGTCCTTGTTGACATCAAGGGAATTGTCCATTTCCTTGACTTCTTCAGTCAAAAAACTCTCTCTAATATCGTGGTAAGAAGGACCCTTAAAACCTAGACCATGTCGAGCTATCTCCTCACATGCTCTCTCAAACTCGGGATTTCTCACTGTGTTGAAAGGGATCCCACTCGTATAAAACCATTTTGCTATTCGCTTGCATGCGCTTTTTCGCAAATCCTTCATGAGTAGTTGATTCATAGTTGTTTGTTACGAACCTGCTTTTTCTTTCTCCTTTGAAGCATGATCCATGAATCCCGAGTGTGTTTCATTCATCGAACCCGAGGTGTCATACAATTTCCTTTTTTTCTTCTCTTTAATCTCAACAAGAGTTTCTAGATTCTCAATCATACAGGTCTTCACACCATCTGGCACACTTAAACATGCAATAACATTTTCATTTGTACCAGCAAGATGATTCTTCAAACGATAGACACCTCCGGAAAAAAATATAGTACAATATTTGCATTGAGATCTCTTCGCATTATTGTCAATGTCAATGCCATGCACCCACTCAATATCAGATCTATTTCCACTAGACTTCTTCGAATTACTCTTCTTTTTCTTAGACACAATTGAAGAACTAGAAGCAACCCCTGACATTTTAATAAGAATCTAAAAAAAAAATGTATAAGTAAATATTTGATTACAAAGACGGGAAATTGTCGAAATTTAATTCGAAAAACAGTCTGCCTTGCAAACAAACAGAGATAGAAGAAAGAAAAAAGAAAAAAAAAACACTCATCAGTTACCAACGTCGTCTCCTTCGCCGTTGCGCCGCCGTACCACCGCCTTCTTTGCTGCCGCCTTCCCTCATGGTTTGCCGCCTCCCTTGGTAACTCACAGACACGGGTTGTTTTTCTCTTAAGAGAAGAGAAATTTTTTCTTCCCGTTCATAACATACTGATGTTTTAGGGCAAAATCAAACTGGGCCTATAAAATTCCTGATTTACTTGCTACTGGGCTGAATTTTTATAGTTAAATATTGAGTTTTTTTGGTCCAAACTCAAAATTCCAGCCCAAACTGAGACAGAAAATAAAATCGTCAAAATCGCATTAAAATTGCGTTTTTAACGATTTTGAATTCGATTTCACCCGATTTTGAGGCACTTGCGATTTTAGTCCGATCTTACTCCTTCTTAGTGTGTAGAATCTTAAAATCGCACGATTTTAAGATCTAGATCTCGATTTTAACTACCTTGCATGAGTCGATTGATATTGCACATGAGATGGCGATGGATATCGATAGAAGACTAATGGTGGGAATATTATTTTTAAATTATGTCCAAAGCATACGATAGACTAGAATGAAGATTCTTGTTAAATGCTTGTTGGGCATTGGTATTTTCAAATAAAGTTTGTGACTTGATTTATCAATCTATCTCTAGTATATGGTATACATTACATATTAATGGATCAACTTTTGTTCATTTTAAGCTGTCAAGGGATCCTCTTTCTCCTTTGCTTTTCATAATTGAACAAAAAATTCTATCATCAAACATTAAAAGAATTAATTCCTTGAAGCAATAAAACAATATAAAATTTGCAGAGGAGAGCTTTACGTTTCTCACTTGTTTTATGCTGACAAAATGTTGTGCTTTTCTAGGGCTACAAATTTTAGATCAAGAGTATGATGAAGTTACTCAAGATATATGTGGACTCGTCGGCGCAGCTCATTATCTTTGGGAAAAGTGGTTTTTACTTAGGTTAGAAAATGTCTATGGCTCGATTACATAAACTCAATAAATAGATTGGTTGGCTTAAGAGGGAATTTTCGTTCAAGTATTTGGGTGCTCCCATTTACAAAGTACGAAGATTGATCTCCTATTTTGAGTATGTCATTTAGAAGATATGTCCGATGGCAATCTAAATTCGTGTGTTTTGGAGGTAAAATAACTTTGATTAAGTCAATGTTATGAAGGTTACCAATTTTATGTTTTATCATGCACGGCTGCCCCAAAACATGTGAATCATACAATCGAGCCCCTATTGAAATCCTTCTAATGGGTCATCATGGAGGAAAAAAGTTCATTGGGTTAATTCGGAAAGAGTGTGTTCCCCAATGAAAGGAGGAGGGCTCGGGATAAGGCTCGTTGGAGAGATGAAATATAGCTTAAATGGGAAATTGGCATGGCATTACAAGGCACATATCTTTGGACACGGTTCATGATAGCAAAATATGTGGCTGGAATGCAGCGCTCTTCAGTTGCTCACCATAGCTCGGCCTTATAGAAGGAAATTTGGCCGAGCAAGTGGATTTTTGCAGAGATAATTATTCATTGGAATCCTCCATTAGGAAGCATTACAATGAGTATTGACGGCTTATGCAAAAAATGAGATGGCAACTGGAGAAGGTATATTATGGTATATCGACGACAATATAATATTTGGCGTTTCAAATTATTATGGAATGGGTAATTTTAGAGGCGGAAGCTACAATTCTTCTCGACGGAATTCGTCGGTGCAATCAATTTGGATTTAGTTATGTGCAAATAGAGTCTGATTGTCTTACAGTTGTAAAAGAATCAACTCTCGAAGCAACGCTACTTGGGAACTAGAATATATTGTCCGGAAGTGCATTAAGGAGAAGGACCAATCATGGAAAGTTAGCCCACATCTTTGGGGAACCAAATAAAGTTGCAGATACTCTGGATCAAGGGCGACTCATCAACACAAGCCTCACCAAGCGTATGTATGTATGTATGTACGTATGTACACGAGTTTACAACATCTTCAGCCAACTACTCACCTTATAATACTGCATGATAAAATAGGATTTTATAGGTACTGTATCAAAGTAACTCATAATTGTTGTTTGTTGTTATTCATAAAGGGTACTCTTTCCTTGTTAGGTCAAATAGAGTTTTATCGAGGCCCCTCTTCTAAATAAACAAAAAAATTAGGGCAAAAAAAAAAGATGGAATTGGACTAACCTTCGGAAAAGATTGTAGCATAATATTTAAGTAATTTATCTTGATTACAGTAAACAGATGATAACTTTTATAGTTATTGTTTTGATTTATTATGCTAGCACAAAAGGCACATTTGCTAATAAAAATAGTAATCTAAGTTTTTTTTTAACAAATAGAGTAACCATTAGGGGTGCCGAATGCAATAAACCAAGGAGAACTAGATACAGAAAAACTTGAAGGACTACAAATACGCAGTCAAGATTTCTCAAGGTCGTGGGTGCAAGAGTAAAAAGTTTCTGAGAATCCTCAATCCTTCAATCTAAATGTAATGCAAAAGGAAATATGCTCTTTCTTTATTCATGAGTACACATTGAATATACACATATCGTGAAACAAAACATAGGCAGAGCTTCTCTAAAGTATAGTTGAATACCCATGATGAGTTCATCATCTTCGATACCAAACGATGTATTTTATTAGCATATGCATCTTACTTTCGGCAAAAACACATTTATAATAGCATACAGGTACACCACAAATAACATTGGGAAAAACAAAACGAGACAACCATTAACAGTCAGAATGTACTCTTAGCTTCTGGAAAATTTAAAGGCTAAGTGTGCGATTTAAGTAGGAAACATAATGTACCAATTAAAAAACAAACATGATGTCGTCAAATACAATTATTTATGTCCTGCTGTACAATTTTCCAAATGAATCATAAATGATTATTTACATAGCTAATACAGAAACTCAATCGAGGGTTCACCTTACAAATAATGGATTTTCTCAGACTAATTTGGACTCAGTCGTGACGTGGTGCTTTACCAACAACTTCCTTCTTGTGTTACTATTTGTAGACAACGAATTATATTTCACAATGCAATTAAAATAGATTATTCAAAATACAACTGCTTCATGGATAAAATGCCAAATGCAGTAAGTAATGCATTAAAAATTAAGGCAAACACATATTTCAAAGCCCGGATGAGAATAAGGTAAAGTTTATTAACAGCCAGCTTGGAGGCTAATTGCCGTTCAGTTGTTCAACCTTTACATATGATTTACTATTTTAGCCAATAGAGTGATTAATACTCAACAACACCTTCGTTCGGAGAATTGACTTGGCTTACCGAAATCCAGTCAAAGCTTCCTCAAATTATCTCTGCTTATTTATCCACTTTCAGCTTTGTTTCTCTCTCTCCTGCATATGGATTCAAATAATGGGGAAACTTAAACATTCGGTTGGCTTAATGGTATTTAACATTTCAGTTTTCTATGTGTGAGAAAAATTGGATGTCCGATCCGACTATTACAAGTAGAGTAAAATCGAAACAATTACATCATCTGTCCCTGGCCCCCGAGTAAATATATAGCAATAATACCTTAGCAACTACCTTAACATATTCATCTTGCATTTCTTGTGATGCGCAATCATGATTGAGTAGAAATACCGCATACATACATACATACATACATACATACATACATACATACATACCGGCAATTATACTTCATATCTGCCCTATAAGCCATCCTTACTGCCTAACATTTCCGGTAAAAACACACATACAAGCTAAACGAGATTAATGCTATAATTACACCTGATTAGACCCTTCATGTAATAACCAACACATTTCCAGACTTCCGAATATTCATAAATTACATAAATATATATGTTTATGATGAAGTAGAAATTTTAGAAGATGTAAAGAAGGGCTTAATTTAACTTTTCACACTTGAAATGCACCATTTTGGCACTTTGCACCCCAAAAATAATAAATGGCATTTTGCACCCTCAAAACATGTTTAATCGTTCAAAGTGCACCCTCAAAACATGTTTAATCGTTCAAAGTGCACCATAGTATATTTTTCGGTCCTAATTTTCCGTCAGTAACTTATTTTTTGATCGTCAACCTGGTCATTTTTGTCTATTCAATTGATTTTTTTCTTTAGGGTGCAAAGTGCTAATGTATTTTCGAGCGAAAGATGACTCGGTTGACAATCATAAAATAGGTCAACAATGGAAATTCAGGACGGAAAATTAACTAGAATGCAATTTGAACAATTAAACCTGTCCCAAGGATGCAAAGTGCCATAAATTATTTTCGAGGGTGCAGAGAGCCAAAATGGCACGTTTCAAGGGTGCAAAGTGAAATTAAACCCGTAAAAAGCAAGAGCAAAAATATTAATTTGAGAACATATAAAAATCAAGAAAAAGGGCAAAAACAACAACAACAACTCACAAACTTGGGATTCCGAGTCAGTATTAAGATCCCCAAACTTCTCCTTGAAGGAATCTTGCCTCTGTAGCCACATCATATGCCCCTGCAATTTTGATGCATAAAAAAATAGAATCAAATGCTGAAATAAATAAATTAATTAATTAAAAATATGAATTTGTAGATGGAGAGAACCTGGAGAGCAGCGGCCCAGGTTATGAGGAAAGAGGCGAACAAGAATCTTTTGTCCTTGAGAAGATGCCTCACTTGAGTTTTTCTCATTTCCATTTCTCGCTATTCCAACTTACCTCTTAACTCTTGATTTGTATTTTATGGGGGGTTTTGAATCAAATCAACAGAGTCCATTTGACTAAGAACAATTTTTTTTTTGAGATGAGAACAAATTTTCTCAAAAAATAAAAATAAATAAAATTGAGGAAGAATTGGGCTGCAAATTAAACCGAGAATGAAGTCCAGAAAAGAAAATGCGTACATTTGGGGCTGAGCGTATCTGGGTAGCCTATGTATAAATAAAATAAAATTGATATTTCACTAAGATAAGCTCAAAATTAAAGTTTATTTACAAACACTTTTTTACTTTTATAGTAAAGGGAATTTTAGTAAGACCCCTCATTTGGAAAACTCATGTAAATTTTTTTTTTGCTCCATTCTTTTCCGAAGCGGCAGATTTCTTCCCGGGGTGGTGTTGAAGGCGGTGCTTAATCGTTTCATGGTGCCGTTCTTCGGCTTCGTTAATCAAAGCCGATCAAAACAACAAATTAACAGCTTTAGACAATGACGAGTCCAGGAATTTGTTCTAGGGTGGGCTTAATTTTTCGGGGGCTTAGGGGCAGCGCTCTCGTTAAAAAATTTAGGCAATCTATTTGCTTTAAATATGACAAAATTAGAAAATAGGCAAAGAAAAAAAAAGATTGGAATTTTTTTAGGAGATTTTTTTTTTGCATTAATTTTGATTTTGGGTTGGCTAATTAATAAAATTGAGGTGGACTAAATACAATTATAGATCTAATTTATTGGTATAATTTTTAATTTAGGATGGGCTTGAGTCCATCCTGGCAAATGGGCGGACACGCGCCCCTGGCTTTAGGGTTCGGGACGACGTTGATGGTGGGGGATGGTGATGGTGTGGTGACGATATGGGGAGCAGATCGAGGATCTTTTAGATGGATGGCGCGGAGGACGGCGCAAACGGAGGAAGTTCGCGAAGGTTGGGTCCTTAATCGATTACGTTCAGTAGGAGAAGATTAAGGTTAATCGAGTATGTTCAGTAGGTCAAGAGCTCTGATAAAAAAGTTGTTATGTGAGCTAATTTGAACGTTTGAACTACTATTCCAATCAAGAGTGAGGCCATCGACTGATCCAACCGGAGGCATGAAAAGAAAATTTAGGAGAAATGAACAAGTAAAATCATTGTTGATAGAACAAGCGAATGACTTTTTGATTTCACAAATAATACAAATATGTGGTTTAGATTCTTTAAGATGCAATCTCAGAGCCCTCACTACCTTCATCTTGGCCAGCCTTTGGCAGTTCCACGATATTATCATCATATAATCACTCCCTTGACCCCTTAGGGCCATCAAGGGTTGGTTTTAATTAGTGATGATGCTAAGGATCGATCACCTGATGTGGTTGAAGTAGGATAAACTGACAGAGCAAAGTGAATCACTGTCTGAAGAGCTTGATGGCTCTGAGATACCTGTGATCAGAGAACACGTAAACTAAGCCAGGTGTTGATCCGACGAAAATCCCACCGACGCTCAAGTCAGGCGTGTGAATTATAAAAGTCGTTGAGAGAATACGAGCAATTCTATCGTTCGAATATTGAATTTACCATAACAAATTTGTTAAAATCTTTATTTGTACATTGTTCATTGGGCTGAAGTTAATTTGTTAAGATTGTCGGGCCGGGCCCAACCCTTATTTGAAGGTGATCGGGCCTTCGTTGTAGTGGTGTTCAAAATTGGACTCGTGACTCAGTAGGTAAAGAAATTATAGGCCTTTTGGGTTGGCCCTATTAGGCATATCAATTAGAAAGGAGAAACAAAGGTTGCACGAGTCTGTGATGACTGATCTACATTAATTTCAGTGATCGTCACTGAGTATTGCTAATTTTGTAAACAATAACAACTCCATCCTTCATTTTTTTTAAGGAAAAGATCCTTATGCAATGAGAGCTCGAAGCTCTAGTTGAATGGTGATATCAAACGTAGGGATTCTATGTATAGGTAGACAGTAGACTGTGGATAGAAAGGGGAATGATAATGAATGGATGAGGCTGTGGTGTATAAGAAAGAGTGTTAGACGCATGTAATTAAAGATTACGGGAGGATGTTTGGCTAATCTTATTATAAACATCTGATAAGCTCTTATATTTGATAAGTTGCTGAAAGAGTTGAGAAACAACTATGTTTTACTTTTAAAATTAAGTTATAAAATATTAGGATAATGAGCTTATAATTTATTTTTAATTATTATAAGATCTTGAATACCGAAAACACACAACAATATTAATTTTTCCTACAGTTGTTTTTCGGCTATTATAATGTGGTTAACATTAAGGGGCTCTTTGACATAACCCTTTCATTACTTTTTTTAATGGGGATAGGCCCCAAAATATTTTAGATCATTTGAGAAAAGCCCATGTTCAATTTCAGTCATTGTGCTTTCCAACTTTATCCCGTCCGCCACCTCATCACTGGGTCACGCGCTCCACGTTTTTTTTTTTCTTTTCCGTTTTTTTAATCGACTATGAAGCATAGTCGATTAGTCTTAAATCGACTATGCTTCATAGTCGATTAAGGAAATTCTTTATTTTTTAACTTTTTTTTTGTTTCTAATTTTGTTTTTAATTTTTTTTTAATTTTTTTAATTTTTTTCTCTATCAGGTTTGTTAATGGATAGTCGATTAAAAATTTAACTATTAAAAATAACAAATCACAATTACAAAAAAAATACAAAATCAATTATATTTTAAAAAAATACAAACATTGTAATTGATTTATACATTGGAATCAATAAACAAAAAATCAAAAAAAAATCAAAAAAAATTAACAACTGGAGTCGGTTAACTTTAATCGACTACTGAACATAGTCGATTAAGCCTTAATCGACAACTGAACATAGTCGATTAAACCACGTAGTCGATTAAGGGCCCTGCCTGCGCGAATTTTTTTTCTGCGCCGTCTTCCGCCACAATCCACCAAAAAACCCTAGATCTGTTCTTCATCGTCACCACGTCGTCGCCACACCACAACATCACCACCCCACTTCCATATTCTAACTGTTTTTACACCAACTTTCCTTCGAAACCAATCCCGAACAAGAATAAAATAAATAACCGGAGCTAAAGAATACATCAAGTCAACGCCGCCGCCGCCGCTGCCATTTTTGTTGGTTTCGCTGTGTGTGGGTAAGGACGACGCCGTTTTGTGATCCTCTTGCTTGGCGTTGCTGCTCTGATACAGCTTCTTCAAGCCGAGAAGCTCCTTCCAGCGGCTCGAGCATCTCGATGTCGTTGAGTGCCGGATGTTGGAGAGATGCAACGGCACGAAGTAATTGCCAAGAGAAGAGAGAAGAGAGAAGACGAGAAGAGGGAAGACGAGAAGACGAGAAGACGAGAAGACGAGAGAAAAAAAAAAAGAGAACGGCAATGGGTTATGGATAATAAGGGTGGTTTAGGAATTATTAAATAATATTTGGGTAGGATATTAGGTAAGGGGGTTTTCTCTAATTATTTTTGGGAGGGGGGTTTTCTTAACTCATTTACCTAGATGAGGGGGTATTGCTAATTATCCCTAACATTAAATTAAAGCTACTATGTTGTGAACAAAGTAAAATAGGGCTATCTTTTTTATGGTCAACAGTAAAATAGTAGGTTCATACAATAACTTAATTTTATAGGGGTGTAAACGAGCCGAGCTCGAGCTCGAGCTTGCTACAAATACTCGAGCTCGAGCTCGACGAGTCTATGATTTTCAACTCGAGCTCGTATACCAAACGAGCCCGAGCGCGAGCCCGAGCGCGAGCTCGAGCTCGAGCTCAGCATAACCAAATTTTCATTCAATTAGAAAAGTAAATATATTCTTTTTTTATTTATTATTAATAATATCTATTATTATATATTATTAATATGTATTAAAAAATATAAAAAAGTTTTTTATTTATTATTAATAATATCTATTATTATATATTATTAATATGTATTACAAAATATAAAAAAGGTAAAGCTCGCGAGCCGGTTCGCGAGCTGTCGAACAACTAGAATGAAACTCGAGCTCTGCTCGTCGAAAAGCTCGGGCTCGCTAGCTTGAGCTCAAGCTCGATTTTTCGAGCTCAAATACGAGCTTTTTTCGAGCAAGCTCCGGAAGCTCACGAGCCGGCTCGACTCATTTACACCCCTACAATAACATTACCGGAAAGAAAATAAATTTAAAAACTAATGTTATCTTGAAAAATAAAAATAAAATTCTAAAAAAAAGATGGGGTAATTTGCTACAGGTCCCTCCATATTATAATTTATGTGTATAAATCCAAGTCAAAGTTTCCATATTTTAATAAATAAATAATATAAATTAAGGCAAAAATACTCTTAAGTCAAATCAAATCAAATCCCAAAAAATATCTCTATCAAAGCTAATTCCCAAACATCTCTCTTACAAATAATAACTATCGTTAAAAAAAATATATTATTTATTTTACAAACTCATACTCTAAAAACGCCACCGCCGCTGCTCCACCGCCTATGACTCCGTGAACTCTGACTCGCTCTGTTAACTGCAAATAGCAAACTGAAAATTAGAATTTGTATTATTGAATTACAAACAAGAAGATACCTATGATTTCGCCAAAATGTAAACAACAAACTGATTTTTTTTTTTCCAGAATTTGCATTATTGAATTGCAAACAAAAAACTACCTATGACTTCGCTAAATGAACACAATAAACTGTAAAAAAATCAACAGAACCTGCATTATTGAATTGCAAGCAATAAAGTACTGATGACTTCATCAAGTGCAAACAGCAAACTGAAAAAAAAATCAACATCATTAAAAAACATTAACAAAAAAATTGTTTATGGTACACGTTGCAACCAACAAAAATATTAAACGAAGTGTTTGTAAAAATCTAACTTAAGACATACCTTACAAATTATAAACCAGAGGAATCGAATCTCCACACCAAACACAATTCTTCAAACAACGAACGAAGTTAAACCAACCTGCAAACGAAAATTGCTAACAACAAACAATGAAGGTTCAACATACGGAAAACTCAATGCCAATTTTGGCTAGGGCTTTGAATTCCTGAATTTTTTTTCGAAGGGGGGAGGGGATGTTTGATGTCCACTTTAATTTTTTCACCAAGAAATCATTTCATATTCTAAAAAGGTTCTCTTTTTTCCTTTTCGATAATATTTCTTCATAAAAAAAATAAAGAAACAAAAAAAAAAAAAAAAACAGAGTAGCACAAAGAGAGAGACGGACATGAGATACAGATGGAGAGAGATGAGGGATTAAATATAGGATGAGAGAAACGTGAGATTGGAGAGAGAGAGGGAGTGATATATAATATTTGTTTTCTTATTAATTGAGGGTGTTTATGTCTATATACTAATTATTTTGTTTTATTTATATTATTTTTTTAGTGAAATGACCTATGTCTATATTCATCTTGGAATGAGGATCTCTACCTATAAAAGTTCAGAATAAGGGGTGTCTAGCAAATTTTCCCCAAAAAATTAAAGTTGGTGTGAACATTAAAGTTACTTGTGAAAATAATGTCACTGTAAAAAAATGAATTGTAAAACAAATTAATGTTACTGGGACAACTGGGTTACTCTGAAAATTAATTATATTGTGAAAATTAAGCTATTGTGACGGGTTATTTTACATACCATTAGCTACCAAATAAACTAGGGATACCTAAGCTCAAATTATACTTTAACATATCCCTTGAAGAAGCGAAAGTACTATACTACCCTTATATGCAATTTTGGGCCAAACTGCATTCAACATTTCTAGTCCTGCATTTATCATTTTCGCTAATTTATTTATTATTATTAATTAATTTTTTTTATAAACATGTTTTTTAATTTATATATAAATTCTATTAATTTTTTTATTTAATTTTTATTTATTTTTATTTTATTTTATTTATTATTATTATTTTTTTAATTCTTTTTTTTTTGTAAAATCAATATGTTTATTGTATTGAAAATAACTACATGTAACTGTAGTAAACTATAGTCATTCGTAGTTATGTTCTTTTTTTTTTACCCCATATTTTTAGTCGATTAATTATGTACACGCACGAATACTGGCTTATATAAAAGATATTCATAAACCCGAACAACAAAAAATTACAAATTTCAATATTTATATTATAAATCACCTCAGAACCAATAAAATACAAATAAAAAATACACAAAATATATGCACATGTTATTAGTAATGTATAGTAATGCATATTAATGTACAGTAATGTATACAGTCTGCTGAATACTGTAACTTGAAGCAGATGTAAATTCAACCAATTTTTTTCACACCTTCAAGAAGAGGATAATGGCTTTCATTAAGCTGCAATAGCAAAATCAAAACAAAAATAATTAATTTTCTGATACATGTCCAAAATTTGGAAACTCTATCCGAAAAGATATCATAAGTTTTCCTGAAATAAAGATAGATGAGAAATGGAAATATTTTGGAGATGAATCCAAGTGCAACAATTAAAAGAGGAGAGCCAGCTTAAAAGAGGTGTGAGATGATTCATGTGAGGGGGACAAAGGTGGGTACTATGTATCATGATTAAAACCAATGCAGGGAACAAAAGCAAAAAGTCATAATTAAGCTGAAGCACTGCTTTTTCTTATTGAAGAGTTTTGCAAAATGTGGGATCAATCAATGAAATTATAAGGCCAGGCCCCCTTCGCTTTTGGTTTCGACTTATAAGCTTTTTTCCCACTCATCACATCATTGCCACAACCACTGCCGTTGCTTTAGTGTTGATGATTAATTTCAATTACCCCACCCCATGCTTTCTTTTTTTTTCATATAATTATCGTACAAGATGTTCATTAGTAGAACAATTCGGTGTTATGTTTAAAAGTTAATTAATAATTGCTTTTTCTATTAACATGTAAAGCCACAATTTTTGTGCTGCGTTGGAACTTTACATCTTTTGTACAGTTAACAATCTATAAATTAATTCAGTTGGAATAACAAAATTCTATTTGATACGCCTAATTGGCTCAACCCAATGGGCCTACAAATTATTTACCTACCGGGCCACGAGCCCAATATCGAAGACTACTATCACCGAGGCCCAATCACCTTCAAGCAAGGTTTGGGCCCGACAATCTCAACTAAGCTATAAATACACATTTGAACTCATTCCATAAGGTACGTCCTATTAACTGAGCAATACTATAATATGTATTCTCTGGACTATTTCTATGATCAGCAGCACGTCTGACTTGAGCGTCGGAGGGGTTTCCGCCGGATCAACCCCCGGCCTGGTTCATGTGTTTTATGATCGCAGGTACCTCAGGATCATCAAGTTGTCAAGCTACTGATCTGCTTTGCTCTCCCAGTTCGTTTTCTACACCACCCTAGGTGAGCTACATATTAGCATCATCATTTTGGCGCCGTCTGTGGGAACGATGCAAACCAGATCACGTAGCCAACAAGATCCTCCTGAGGCGTCTGCTCGGAGAGAAAATGACACAACTAACGACCTCCCACTTCGTGGAGGCTCTGGCTTGCCACCTCCTCCACGTTCCATGGATCCGCCTCGCGAGGTTCAGCTGATCCCCCTCGGGACCCACCACTCGCCGATCCACCACTCCCTGCTCCTCAAATGGTTCAAATAACCGAGGATGCGCTTCAACGCATGATAGCAGAAGCTTCAACTCGCGCTGCCACAGAGGCCGTGACCCAATATATCGCCACGATGGGAGCAAATGCTCCCAACGCGATACCAGCACCTGCTCTACATGTGGAGCCACCTATGGCACCACCGCCATCGACTCCCTGGGGGCTTACATCTGCCCCCAAAATATTTCGCTCGCCAAGGGTTATCGACTCCCTGGGGGCTTACATCTGCCCCCAAAATATTTCGCTCGCCAAGGGTTATCGACTCCCTGGGAGCTTACCTCTGCCCCCAAAATATCTCGCTAACCAAGGGTTATCGACTCCCTAGGGTTATGCAGTGCCCCCAAAACATTTCGCTCGCCAAGGGTTATCGACTCCCTGGGGGCTTACATCTGCCCCCAAAATATTTCGTTTGCCAAGGGTTATTGACTCCCTGGGGGTTTATAGTGCCCCCAAAATATTTTGCTCGCCATGGGTCATCGACTCTCTGGGGGCTACTTCCGCCCCCCCTCGAACGGTTCAGATAACCGAAGAGGACCTTCAGCGTATGATCGCCGAAACTTCAACAATATCAACTTCTACTTGCTCCTCTAACGATTCAGATAACCGACAAGGACCTTCAGCATACGACCGCGAAACCTTCAACTCGTGTTGTCACTGAAGCAACGACACAACCGTGTGCATTCACCTCAGACCATAGGTCTCGAGCGCCTCATCCTACAGTGGGTGGTTAACCCATCCCAAGGTTGGGCATCACCCTTACCTTTCAACCCCAAGTGGGTTCACATCACATTGCAAGAGACGAGTATAATCTTCCTACTCAAAAAATAGAACATCCCAAGGGGTGAACATCAACCACAAAAAAAAAGGGTAAAATCGCGCACGCGAAACCCCAAAAGAAGATAAAAAAAATACAAGAACAAGAAGAAGAAAAAAGAGAGTAAAAGAAGAAGAATTAGAAGAAGAAAGGAAGAAGAAAGAAGAAAAAAAGAAGATAAAAAAATACAACAACAAGAAGAAGAAAAAAGAGAGTAAAAGAAGAAGAATTAGAAGAAGAAAGAAAAAAAAAAAAAAAAAAAAAAAATCGAGCCGGTCGCGCGCCCCAAACTCCTGCAAGCGCGCGCCCCGCTCCCCAATCGCCTGCAGGCGCGCGCCCCGGGCCCCAACATGCTCCCCACGCCCCAACAAGCCTGCGCGCGCCCCCCACCTCCAAGAACCCCGCGCGCGCGCGCTCCCCGTTTCCCGGCACTCCCTCGCGCACGCTCCTCGCTCCCCAGCAGCCCCGCGCCCGCGCAGTGCCTCCGCTCCCTGACACGCGCGCGCGCGCGCCCTGCTCCCCGACACGCGCGCGCGCGCGCCCCGCTCCCTGACACATGCGCGCGCGCGCCCTGCTCCCCGACACACGCGCGCGCGCGCCCTGCTCCCCGACACACGCGCCCGCGCCCACCTAGCCGCGCGCGCTGATACGCGTAAAACCTACGTATAAATAACCGCAAGTGTACAGTATCGCGTTTTGTAGAATAGTGAATTCCAGATATCGATCCACAGGGAATTAAGTTCCTAAATCTACCAAGTACCGCAATTATACTATCCTAAACTCTATCTAGACGAAGGAAATAATGGGGGATGACATGAAGCCAAAAGGAAACAAAAATAATAAAAACAACGGTCCGCCAGTATACGCGAGGAATTTTGACGTGTGATGGCTTCTAGGGTAAAATCCACCAGTGTACTATCGATAAAGATCTACAAATCGAAATCTATTGTCAATTCTATGTTCGCTAACCCAGACACTAAAGTACCCTAACCCCCGTCTCCAGTGTAGTTAGAGTCTACCCACAGGTCCGACGTCTCCGTTCAGAACCTGATATTAAGAGAGCATTTAGGTCAAGTCCTTAAGGGCTACCTAAGGTGCATCACGTCTCCGTTTCCACAACCCGAGCTATGCTTTCCTAAAATCAAACGAGAAATCCTCTCTCGAGTTCATTTTCATTTAGAATCAATTCAATTGTTGGCCAAACAATCGAAAGCATTTAATACAGGAAAACATAAACAGAATCAAAGAACGATAAATAGATCACAGATCTGGAAATCAAAATCAATATATACAAGGTTTCATTTCCCTAAAAGAAAATGCTTAGTTCATTACAAACATAGCATCAAAATGAAGAACACGAGAAATTATAAACTAAACGTAAAGAAAAGCTTATGAAAAACCCGAGTCGAAACCCTCGTCGAAGCTTCCCGCGAAGAACTGGCGAGAACCGAAGAGAAAACCGAAGAAAAAGTCGAGAGATGGTCGAGATCTTTTCGAGATCGAAAAATGAAAAGAAGACCTTCTATTTATAGTGAGATATCAAAGAAAAATATCTAGTCTCGATTTCTGTGCCCAGATCGCGATCTGGGCTTCTTGGATCGCGATCTGGCAACCTCGAAAACTGCCCACCGCCTTCCCAGATCGCGATCCAGGAAGTGCGGATCGCGATCTGCCCCAACTTTTCGCTGCTACTGGAATTTGCCACCAGATCGCGATCCGGTGATGCTGGATCGCGATCTGGCCTCTGCATCAACTTCAAACACTGTTTTGACCCTTTTTCAGCCCGAATTCGACAATTGTGCATTTCACAAAAGTTGTAGCCCTTGAAGTTAGCTTTCTAAATCCACTTGAATCAGCTCAATCGGAGGTCGCATGAGAAAGTTATGCTTGAAATACCAAACACTGCCACAATCCGCGAGAATGCACTTTTGCACGTGTTTGGTTTGGTTCTCGGCTTCGCTTCCAAAATCGTTTCGAATCGGCAAAAATAGCTTCTCTTTACCTAAAATATAAAAAAAACAAAAAAAACATAATATATAAAAATAAAGCCGAAAACTCGGACGAATGAAGACCAAAACACGAAGATTAGATAAGTAAAAGTTGTGCAAAACGAACACTTATCACACCCTCAAACTTAGATCTTTACTCGTCCCGAGTAAATCAAAACAAAACTAAAAACAAAAAGGAATAAAAACAACAATCTAAACTAGGCCACTAACGTAGGGAAACACGATTGCATTTAGCATATGCAACAAGCCGTTGAACCCCTGGGTACCCCAAAGGACGAGTTGTGTCTCGTGAGGGTTTTCAGACAACACACCCACAAAGTTGCCGGATTGGTCAAAGCATTGCAATTAATTCGAAAGATGAAACGAGCTAGATAACCTAAAATCTTAGAATGGCATACGGCTTAAGGTATTCGACTTTCTTACCGACGCAATTAGTTGTTTCCACACCAAAATGAAAGATAGACTCAAGAATCCGTAATTAAACAATAAACACAATTATCGAGGGTTTTGAGTAGAAATGTAGGTGAAAAGTAAGTTTTGATTCAGAAATTCAAAAACTCGAGTTGGGCATAAGTAGGTCTATTTATTCAATTAAAAGAAATGACAACTACAATATTTTTGGTGATTTTCATCACAACTTTTTTCTTTTTTCATTTTTTTTGAAAAGGGCATAATCGTGACTCGTGCAAGGCCCGACACCACTGTGTTATCTCCCTGACCCATTTATCGAACTTTAGTCCAAGAAACCCCCAAGCTCGACAGCTCGGGAGACTTAGGCGACGAGGTGCACCCAACGGGTTAAGCTCGAGTCAGAAAGGCGGGGAAATCAGAGCGTGAATCACAACAATACCACAAATTATTATTTTTCTCTTTTTTTTTTTTTTTTTTTTTTAACATCAAACATAAAATAAAAACGTAAAGACCATTGATAGAACTTTTAGCCAACAACTGGAAATCGTGAACACATAATTCAATTCTAACTCGCCCCCCAAACCTTAGACTATTATACCCCTTACAAAAGTGCGCTCAAGCTTAATCGGAAAGGATTCGAAAGGCTATCCACACAAGTTGCAAAAACGCAGTCGGAAGGTACATCTATAATTAGCCGGTTATCCATAATTTCAATTTTAAAATCAACTAGCCCATCTACTAATTCATTAATTGCTTTGCTTCAATAGAATCCGGAAATGCAACTTACACTCGATCCTATATGAAATGCATGTGACAAACATAACACAATTACGGAAATCGAAATACATAAATAAAACTAAATTATATGATATGCATGCAAAAGACCAAATCAAAATTAGCTAAACTCCCCCCAAACTTAAATCATGCATTGCCCTCAATGCGAAAAATAAAAGAAAGGAGAAAGAAATACGCCCTGAACAGTCGTGCCGCAGATTGATCAGTGTTCTACGGTTGCGAAAGTGTTCTTTGGTTGCACGGGGTGCCGTCAATTTTGGCACCGAGGGCGAATTGCCGGAATTGCCTAGACTTCCCGACTTCTTACTCTTCTTTTCTTGGGAACGAGATACCGGCAAAAATCAAGAAAATGGGTGAAATCTGGCTTTAAACCAAAAAAATGCAAAAATAAAAGAAAACTAACAAAATAAATGAAGAAAAATAAATAATGGGTTGCCTCCCATCCTGCGCCTGTTTTACTGTCGACGGCTCGACACAATTTGGACGGATTATGTCCAATCCAAAGCCTTGTAGATTGCGCATCCATCCGTCAATCTTGATACATACTTTGCAATCATATCATGGACTAGATTGCAATCTTTTAATGACCATCCCAACCCATGGTACTTTTCGTTTGCTTTGGAAATCAGTCGGTAGGAGACTAGGATGGGTTGATTGCCTACCGATCTCTCAAACTCGTATACAAGATATTCGAGCTTTGGAGTAAGCTCTACCTCAAATTTGAAACTCGTCTCCTCACTCACACTCAAATCCGGAGTAGCAATGTAGAAAGGATTTTGTTCGTCAAGTTCCTCTACCACCATCTTCATCGCACTCTCATCACACGCAAAAGTATCTACAGATATGGGATGAATAATTCCCTCAAGGTGCTCAACCTCATCGTTCATACGAAAATCTGTAAATACCTCGTTGTCTTCATAAATGATGGTCGGATGTGGTTTGTGAATGTGACATCGTTGAAAATTTTCGAAAATATTTGCCAGATAGTGGAGTTCTTCTTGTAAATAGCACAAGTGCTCATTTGTCTGTGCAATTCCATTTTCTGGGTTCAACCTTCGATGTCGTTCAATATCCTCCAACTCTTGTTGAATGTAATCTGCTCTGGATTGAATCTCGTAAAGAGAGATATCATAAATCGAGGCCATCAATGTATACGAATCTGCAAAAACAAATGAAAAAATCAAAAGAAAAAAGAAAAAGAAAAAATGTCTAAAGTAAAGTAAGGATAGTTGGTAACGATATTAGTAAATTCAAGATTAACTAATTCCCCGGCAACGGCGCCAAAAACTTGATACGCGTAAAACCTACGTATAAATAACCGCAAGTGTACAGTATCGCGTTTTGTAGAATAGTGAATTCCAGATATCGATCCACAGGGAATTAAGTTCCTAAATCTACCAAGTACCGCAATTATACTATCCTAAACTCTATCTAGACGAAGGAAATAATGGGGGATGACATGAAGCCAAAAGGAAACAAAAATAATAAAAACAACGGTCCGCCAGTATACGCGAGGAATTCTGACGTGTGATGGCTTCTAGGGTAAAATCCACCAGTGTACTATCGATAAAGATCTACAAATCGAAATCTATTGTCAATTCTATGTTCGCTAACCCAGACACTAAAGTACCCTAACCCCCGTCTCCAGTGTAGTTAGAGTCTACCCACAGGTCCGACGTCTCCGTTCAGAACCTGATATTAAGCGAGCATTTAGGTCAAGTCCTTAAGGGCTACCTAAGGTGCATCACGTCTCCGTTTCCACAACCCGAGCTATGCTTTCCTAAAATCAAACGAGAAATCCTCTCTCGAGTTCATTCCCATTTAGAATCAATTCAATTGTTGGCCAAACAATCGAAAGCATTTAATACAGGAAAACATAAACAGAATCAAAGAACGACAAATAGATCACAGATCTGGAAATCAAAATCAATATATACAAGGTTTCATTTCCCTAAAAGAAAATGCTTAGTTTATTACAAACATAGCATCAAAATGAAGAACACGAGAAATTATAAACTAAACGTAAAGAAAAGCTTATGAAAAACCCGAGTCGAAACCCTCGTCGAAGCTTCCCGCGAAGAACTGGCGAGAACCGAAGAGAAAACCGAAGAAAAAGTCGAGAGATGGTCGAGATCTTTTCGAGATCGAAAAATGAAAAGGAGACCTTCTATTTATAGTGAGATATCAAAGAAAAATATCTAGTCTCGATTTCTGTGCCCAGATCGCGATCTGGGCTTCTTGGATCGCGATCTGGCAACCTCGAAAACTGCCCACCGCCTTCCCAGATCGCGATCCAGGAAGTGCGGATCGCGATCTGCCCCAACTTTTCGCTGCTACTGGAATTTGCCACCAGATCGCGATCCGGTGATGCTGGATCGCGATCTGGCCTCTGCATCAACTTCAAACACTGTTTTGACCCTTTTTCAGCCCGAATTCGACAATTGTGCATTTCACAAAAGTTGTAGCCCTTGAAGTTAGCTTTCTAAATCCACTTGAATCAGCTTAATCGGAGGTTGCATGAGAAAGTTATGCTTGAAATACCAAACACTGCCACAATCCGCGAGAATGCACTTTTGCACGTGTTTGGTTTGGTTCTCGGCTTCGCTTCCAAAATCGTTTCGAATCGGCAAAAATAGCTTCTCTTTACCTAAAATATAAAAAAAACAAAAAAAACATAATATATAAAAATAAAGCCGAAAACTCGGACGAATGAAGACCAAAACACGAAGATTAGATAAGTAAAAGTTGTGCAAAACGAACACTTATCACGCGCCCCGCCCTCCGACGCGCGCGCACGCCCGCGCCCCCGCTCCCCGACACACGCGCACGCGCCCTGCTCCCCTACACGCGCGCGCGCGCGCTCCTATCCCCAACACGCGCGCGCGCCCCCTACGCTCTTGCCGGGTGCGCCCTCGCGCCCCGCTCCGCGCCTAGCGCCCCGCGCCCCGGTTGTCCAGCAAGCCCGCGCGCTCAGCTAGCCTACGCCCTGCGCCCCATCATGCGCGCACTTTGTGCCGCCGAAAAAGAAAAAAAAAAAAAAGGGTAAAAACCGCAGCCAAGCCGCGCCCGAGCCGAGCCACGCGCGCGCGGCTCCATTTAAGGAAAAAAAAAAAAAAAAAACTCGGGCACGATTCCCTAGACGCGCGCGGGCACGAATCCTGAGGTGCGCATCCGGCACGCTTCCCGAGGCAAAAAATACTCGGGCACGATCCCCGAGGCGCGCGGGCACGAATCCCGAGGCGTGCATCCGACACGCTTCCTGAGGTAAAAAAAGGGCACGATTCCCGAGGCAAAAAAATACTCGGGCACGATTTCCGATGCGAGCGCGGGTATGAAACCCGAGGCAAAAAAAACGGGCACGATTCCCGAGGCAAAAAATAATCGGGCACGATCCCTGAGGCACGCGAGGGCACGAATCCCGAGGCGCACATCCGACACGCTTCCCGAGAAAAAAACGGTTACGATTCCCGAGGCCAAAAAAAAAAGTTGGGCACGATTCCCGAGGCGCGCATTCGGCACGCTTCCCGAGGCGCGCATCCGGCATGCTTCCCTAAACAAAAAAAAAAAGAAAAAAAAAGGGAGAAGAAAAAGTGAATAAAGCAACATGCTGCGTCACTCTCGAGGAAGTCCCTATCAGCTCCTCATAAAATTCTTAACAGCTCTACACTCTCTCTCTCCGTGCACTACATGCGCGCGTGCCCCCCTCCATGTGGGCTACTGCGAGCATGGACCCCAGGTGCGCGCAAACTCAGGCACATCAGCGTCCTACAATGCGTGCCGCCTCTCCTACCTCGTAGCGCGCACTTACCTGAGGTCGCGCACAACTCTCAAAATTCTACATCAAATCACGTGAAGATTTTGACGCACTTTACTAAATCGTGCGAGAAACTCTGTGCGCTCCACCAAATCACTTGATAGTTTCACCTCGCTTAACCAAATTGCGCGAGCTATTCAACGCGCCTACCAAGTCGCGCTCGCTATCAAACGGATAAATAAAAAAAAATTATTTTTCCACGCCATGCAACGATTAACGCAAGACTACAGCACCGATCTACTTTCGACACGATCTAGTACCCTTTTCGACTTGGCTCCCACATCGTCTCGAGAGTGGGGGGCTTGCGAGACAACTCCCACAAGGAGCCAACTCGCTAGTACTACCACCCGCAGCGAGATAACTCCCACGAGGAGCCAACTCCCCCGGGTCTCATAACCACAGCGAGATAACTCCCACGAGGAGACCACTCGCTCCGTCCTACAACCCGCAGGCAGCGAGACAACTCCCACGAAGAGCCAACTCCCTCGGGTCTACGGAACCACAACAAGATAACTCTCACGAGGAGACAATTCGCTCAGAGCGACCTCAATCCGCGCGCTCCTCAGTCGCGCGCCATCCGATGCTCCTACAACTCCGTTGCGAGGCAAACTGCCACGAGGAGACAACTCGCTCGATCCTACAAACCCGTTGCGAGACAACTCCCATGAGGAGCCAACTCTATCGGCATTACGAATCCGCAGCGAGACAATTCCCACGAGGAGCCAACTCGCTCGGAACTACAACTCGTAGCGAGACAACTCCCACGAGGAGATAACTCGCACGGTCATATAACCCGTTGCGAGGCAACTCTCACGAGGAGCCAACTCCCTCGGGTCTACGAAACCATAGCGAGATAACTCCCACGAGGAGACCACTCGCTCCGTCCTACAACCCGCAGCGAGACAAATCCCACGAGGAGCCAACTCCCTCGGGTCTACGAAACCATAGCGAGATAACTCCCACGAGGAGATAACTCGCTCAGTCATATAACCCGTTGCGAGGCAACTCCCACGAGGAGTCAACTCCCTCGGGTCTACGAACCCACAGCGAGATAACTCCTACGAGGAGACCACTCGCTCCATCATACGACCCGCAGCGAGGAAACTCCCACGAGGAGCCAACTCGCTCGATACTACAAATCCGTTGCAAGGCAACTCCCACGTGCAACCACCTCGCTCGATAATAAGACTCGCTGCGAAACAACTCCCACGAGGAGACAACTCGCTCAGAGCAACCTCAATCCGCACGCACCTCAATCGCGTGTCATCTAATGCTCCTACAACTTCGCTGCAAGTCAACTCTCTCGAAGAGACAACTCGCCCGAAATTCACTATATAATCGCAAGCTCAAGTTAGCACAATTACAACCCTAGAAGCACTTAAAGATATTATGAGAATCTATATAGCCTGGCCAGCTTGATTACTCAAATTTATCTACTTGTTTTCGATGGGTCATTCATTAAAACGTTGCCACGGTCCAAACATACTTAAGACCCACGAGGTCTAACAAGGGGCACGACCCCCATAAAAAAAATCTTGAGAGTCTGATCTCCTCCTCAAGTACATCACGCACAAGGCTATATGTAAACACATATAAGCAACGCGTCAAAACATTGACAATGTCGAAAAATAACAACTCCCACGAGGAGAATACTAGCTCCGTGCTACTACATTATCGTGACACAACTTCCACGAGGACATAAATTGATCAACTCTATTACCCCAGAGACAACTCCCACGAGGAGATTACTTGATCCGTGCTACTACATTATCGTGAGACAACTCCCACGAGGAGATAACTCGATCAACACTATTACCCCGCGACGAGACAACTCCCACAAGGAGATAATTCGCTACTACATCGTCGCGGGACAAAACCGACGACTCAATTAACTTACATCGCGACAACTTGGTCGCGCTATGCACCAATGCGCATTCACGTCCCTCCGGCACACGCTCCAACGCGTTATCGCACACCATCGACTACTACAATTTTTACTCTCGACACGATATGTCACCCATTTCAATATGGCCCCCACATCGACTCGAGAGTGGGGGGCTTAATGATACGCCTAATTGGCTCAACCCAATGGGCCTACAAATTATTTACCTACCGGGCCACGAGCCCAATATCGAAGACTACTATCACCGAGGCCCAATCACCTTCAAGCAAGGTTTGGGCCCGACAATCTCAACTAAGCTATAAATACACATTTGAACTCATTCCATAAGGTACGTCCTATTAACTGAGCAATACTATAATATGTATTCTCTGGACTATTTCTATGATCAGCACGTCTGACTTGAGCGTCGGAGGGGTTTCCGCCGGATCAACCCCCGGCCTAGTTCATGTGTTTTATGATCGCAGGTACCTCAGGATCATCAAGTTGTCAAGCTACTGATCTGCTTTGCTCTCCCAGTTCGTTTTCTACACCACCCTAGGTGAGCTACATATTAGCATCATCACTATTGATTTAGCAAAATATTAAATTATCGAAATAATAATTTAGTAGGTTTTTATCGAGTCAGGAACTAAAGAAACTATCATTTAAACGAGGTTATTAATTTATCGAAAGGGTTTTTGTGCATATGTCCCTAACCAAGAATCTTTATTATTCTAGGTTTAGGTGTTATATTTCTTTCACCAATAAGCCCATCCCTTTAATATTTATTATAAATAAAGGAAACATTCATGTATATCCCAATATTACCCCCAACCATTTATACCCATTTCTTAATTGTAACCCCAATTTAATCAATTTTGACCACAAAAATCCAATTTTCACTTTTTTTTTAACTGCCGAATTCCGGCGTTGACTTTTTGATTTTTTTTTCTCATTTATTGTTTCCGTCGCCGGATTCCGGCATTGACTTTTTTTTACTGGTCTGTTTTTTTCCGCCACCGGATTCCGGCGTGACCGTTGGTCTCTGACGTTAACTTTTTTTAGTGTTTTTTTTCAGTTTTTTTTTCCTTTTTTTTTTGTTTTTGTTTTTGTTTTTTTTTTTTGTTACGTTCGCTGCTAAACGTTGACCATAATTGTGATGTCACTGACAGTAAATTAACGTAATTATACTGATCAATGACAGTACATTAACTTAATTGTACTGCCGTTCACAATACATTTATGTAATTGTTCTGCCGTTGATTGTAAATTAACGTAATATTATTATTTTTTTATTTATTTTTATTTTTTTTTATTTTTTTTGATTTGTTGACAAGTCAACGTAATTATATTACTGTCGTGGAAAGTAAAATAACTGTAAACGCAATAATATTACTGTCAACAACATCAATATTATTATTTTTTTTTGTTTTTTTGTTTTGCTTGAGTTATTCACGGACTAACGTAATAATATTATTGTAAACACAATAATATTACTGTGGTTGACTGTAATATTATTGTTGTTATAGTAATATTGCTGTCAACCACATCAATATTATTATTTTATTTGGATTTTTTTGTTTGTTTGAGTTATTCACGGACTAATGTGATAATATTAGTGTCTATTATTGTAATATTACTGTGGTTGACGGTAATATTACGGTGGTTATAGTAATATTACTGTCACTCACAGTAATATTAATTCTTTTGGCTTTTGATTATGTTTACATTTGTTGAACGGTCAACATAGTAGTATTACTTTATACACAATAATAATGAGTTTGGTTGTGTTAATATTTGATATGCATAATGGGCCCAACCCAATGGGCCTACAAATTATTTACCTACTGGGCCACGAGCCCAATATCGAAGACCACTATCACCGAGGCCCAATCACCTTCGAGCAAGGTTTGGGCCCGACAATCTCAACTAAGCTATAAATACACATTTGAACTCATTCCATAAGGTACTATTAACTGAGCAATACTATAATATGTATTCTCTGGACTATTTCTATGATCAGCACGTCTGACTTGAGCGTCGGAGGGGTTTCCGCCAGATCAACCCCCGGCCTAGTTCATGTGTTTTATGATCGCAGGTACCTCAGGATCATCAAGTTGTCAAGCTACTGATCTGCTTTGCTGTCCCAGTTCGTTTTCTACACCACCCTAGGTGAGCTACATATTAGCATCATCATTTTGGCGCCGTCTATGGGAACGATGCAAACCAGATCACATGGCCAACAAGATCCTCCTCAGGCGTCTGCTCGGAGAGAAAATGACATAGCTAACGACCTCCCACCTCGTGGAGGCTCTGGCTTGCCACCTCCTCCACATCCCATGGATCCGCCTCGCGAGGTTCAGGTGATCCCCCATCGGGACCCACCACTCGCCGATCCACCACTCCCTGCTCCTCGAATGGTTCAAATAACCGAGGAGGCCCTTCAACACTAGAAAGGGTTATCGACTCCCTGGGGGCTTACATCTGCCCCCAAAATATTTCGCTCGCCAAGGGTTATCGACTCCCCGGGGCTTACATCGCCCCCAAAATATTTCGTTCGCCAAGGGTTATCGACTCCCTGGGGGCTTACATCTGCCCCCAAAATATTTCGTTCACCAAGGGTTATCGACTCCCTGGGGGTTCAAAGTGCCCCCAAAACATTTCATTCGCCATGGGTCATTGACTCTCTGGGGGTCTACTTCCGCCCCCTTCGAACGGTTCAGATAACAGAAGAGGACCTTCAGCGTATGATCGCCAAACCTTCAAAACAAGATCAATTTCTACTTACTTCTCGAACGGTTCAGATAATCGAAGAAGACCTTCAGCGTATGATCACGGAAGATTCAACTCGTGCTGCCACTAAATCAGTGGCACCATATATCGCCAAGGTTGGGCATCTCACCCCAGTGGTTCGTGATCGCCTCATCCTAAATGGGGCGCTATCCCATCCTAAAGTTGGGCATCTCATTTCAAGGGTGGTACATCCACTTACCTTTCAACCCCAAGGCGTTTCACATCCCATCAAGTGTTTCACGTCCCTACTTCAAAAAATAGAACATCCCCAAGGGGGTGCACATCCCATCTCAAGGAACGAGGATAATCTCTCTACTCAAAAAATAGAACATCCCCAAGGGGGTGCACATCCCATCTCAAGGAACGAGGATAATCTCCCTACTCAAAAAATAGAACATCCCCAAGGGGGACATCCCATCTCAAGGAACGAGGATAATCTCTCAACTCAAAAAATAGAACATCCCTAAGGGGGTGAATATCAACCAAAAAAAAAAAGATGAAAAAAGAGAAGAAGAAAAAATACAAGAACAAGAAGAAGAAAAAAGAGAGTAAAAGAAGAAGAAAGAAGAAAGAAAGAAGAAAGAAGAAAATAAGAAAAATATTAATATATATATATATATATATATATATATATATATATATATTATAAACAAAAAAGAAGGGTCAAATCGGAAAAAAAAAAAAAAAAAAAATGCAAAAACTATGTCTGCACAGCAGGCGCGTGACGGCCACGTGCTGCTGTACTGCGCCCTTCCCAAGGCGTTACTGACGCGCCCCAGCCCTCTCCCGCGCGCAATTCACGCGCGCACATTCCCAGCACCGCGCGCGCGTCACCAGTTCTATCCAATCGCGCGCGGCTCCCCATGCCACCCATCAACTCGCGCGCGCTTCCACACACTCATCTCAAATCGCGTACAATTTTTACTTCTCTCCACCAAATTGCGCGTAGATTTTGACTCGCTTCACCAAATCGCACGAGAATTTCAACGCGCTCTACCAAATTGCGCGAGCTCTTTAACGCACCTACCAAATTGCGTTCGCTATCAAATGGGAAATAAAAAAAAAAATTATTTCTCCACGCCATGCCAACGATTAACGCAAGACTACAGTACCGATCTACTCTCAATACGATCCGGTACCCCTTTCGACTTGGCTCCCACATCGTCACGAGAGTGGGGGTCTTACGAGACAACTCCCACGAGGAGCCAACTCCCTCGGGTCTCAACACCAAAGCGAGACAACTCCCATGAGGAGACCACTCGCTCCAGCCTACAACCCGTAGCGAGACAACTTCCAAGAGGAGCCAACTCCCTCGGGTCTCAACACCAAAGCGAGACAACTCCCACGAGGAGACCACTCGCTCTATCCTACAACCCGTAGCGAGGCAACTCCCAAGAGGAGCCAACTCCCTCGGTACTACCAACCCGCAGCGAGACAAATCCCACGAGGAGCCAACTCGCTCGGAACTAGAACCCGTAGCGAGACAACTCCCACGAGGAGATAACTCGCTCGGTCATATAACCCGTTGCGAGACAACTCCCACGAGGAGCCAACTCCCTCGGATCTACGAAACCACATCGAGATAACTCCTACGCGGAGAGAACTCGCTCCGTCCTACAACCCTTGCGAGACAACTCTCATGAGGAGCAAACTCGCTCGGTCCTACAACCTGCAGCGAGACAACTCCCACGAGGAGCAAACTCGCTCTGTCCTACATCCCGCAGTGAGACAACTCCCATGAGGAGCAAACTCGCTCGGTCCTACAACCAGAAGCGAGACAACTCCCATGAGGAGCAAACTCGCTCTGTCCTACATCCCGCAGTGAGACAACTCCCACGAGGAGACAACTCGCTCGGACCTACAACCCCTTACGAGCAAACTCCCACGAGGAGATAACTCGCTCAGTCATATAATCCGTTGCGAGGCAACTCCTGCGAGGAGTCAACTCCTTCGGGTCTACGAACCCACAGCGAGATAACTCCTACGAGGAGACCACTCGCTCCATCCTACGACCCGCAGCAAGGCAACTCCCACGAGGAGCCAACTCGCTCGGTACTACGAACCCGCAGCAAGACAACTCCCACGAGGAGCCAACTCGCTCGGTACCACAACCCGCAGCGAGACAACTCCCACGAGGAGCCAACTCGCTCGACTACAAATCCGTTGCAAGGCAACTCCCACGTGCAACCACCTCGCTCGATAATATTACTCACCGCGAGACAACTCCCATGAGGAGACAACTCGCCCGAAATTCACTATATAATCGCAAGCTCAAGTTAGCACAATTACAACCCTAGAAGCACTTAGAGATATTATGAGAATCTATATAGCCTGGCCAGCTTGATTACTCAAATTTATGTACTTGTTTTCGATGGGTCATTCATTAAAACGTGGCCACGGTCCAAACATACTTAAGACCCACGAGGTCTAACAAGGGGCACGACCCCCATAAAAAAAATCTTGAGAGTCTGATCCCCTCCTCAAGTACATCACGCACAAGACTATATGTAAACACATATAAGCAACGCGTCAAAACATTGACAATGTCGAAAAATAACAACTCCCACGAGGAGAATACTAGCTCCGTGCTACTACATTATCGTGAGACAACCTCCACGAGGACATAACTCGATCAATTCTATTACCCCAGAGACAACTCCCACGAGGAGATTACTTGATTCGTGCTACTACATTATCGCGAGACAACTCTCACGAGGAGATAACTTGATCAACACCGACGACTCAAATAACTTACATCGCGGCAAATTGGTTGCGCTACGCGCCAACGCGCCTTCACGCCCCTCCGACACACGCTCCAATGCGTTTTCGCACACCATTAGGCCATACGCCAACGATCGACTTCTACAATTTTTACTCTCGACACGATCTGACACCCATTTCAACATGGCCCCCACATCGCATCGAGAGTGCGGGGCTTAATGATATGCATAATGGGCCCAACCCAATGGGCCTACAAATTATTTACCTACTGGGCCACGAGCCCAATATCGAAGACCACTATCACCGAGGCCCAATCACCTTCGAGCAAGGTTTGGGCCCGACAATCTCAACTAAGCTATAAATACACATTTGAACTCATTCCATAAGGTACGTCCTATTAACTGAACAATACTATAATATGTATTCTCTGGACTATTTCTATGATCAGCACGTCTGACTTGAGCGTCGGAGGGGTTTCCGCCGGATCAACCCCCGGCCTAGTTCATGTGTTTTATGATCGCAGGTACCTCAGGATCATCAAGTTGTCAAGCTACTGATCTGCTTTGCTCTCCCAGTTCGTTTTCTACACCACCCTAGGTGAGCTACATATTAGCATCATCAATATTACTGCGCTAGAGATTAATATAGCAATATTAAGTGTTAAACTGTAGTATAGTTAATTTTACTGTGTTTAACAGTAATATAGTTAATATTACTGTCAATCACAACAATATTGTTGTTTAAACGAAAAAAAAAATGTTACAAAAAGAAAGAAAGAAAGGAAAAAAAAATAAAAGTCAACTCCGGAGACCGGCAGTCAATAGCGACGACGGACGAAATTGTCCATAAAAATGTGTTTTGGGTCAAAATTGAATAATTTGTGAAATTAGGGGTCAAATTGAGGTTAAATTAAATTAAATGATGAAATTGGAGCATATTAAAGTATAAGGGGCTATTTAATTTTTTACAAAAATCTGGACCATGTGTGCACTTTTTTGTAAAAGAGTTTATTATCTGGATCTCTTTATGAATAAGTACCCGTTGACGAACTTATTTGTAAAGACCCCTTTATCGAATATTAATTTTATCGAGGTTCTACTGTATATACTAAATTTTAGTAATTTATTTCTCTAAAGGAATATATTTAGTAATTCGAACTATTAATGAAGTTATGAATTATTAGCTTAAGGGGCTCTTTGATATAACCCATCAATACTTGTTTTAATAGAGAAAGACTCAAACTATTTTGCACTATTTGAGAAAAACCCACTCCAAATTTCAGCCACCCATCTTTCCATTTATGTCCCTCCACCTTACACATTCCCATGACCCATCAGCGCACTATCCCGTGATCGTCTCTCTCTCTCTCTCTCTCTCTCTCTCTCTCTCTCTCTCTCTCTCTCTCTCTCTCTCTCTCTCTCTCTCTCTCTCTCTCTCTCTCTCTCTCTCTCTCTCTCTATTCTTTTTTCGTTTTTTAACTTTTTTTCTTTATCAGGTATGTTACATCGACTATGAAGCATATTAAATCGACTATGATGAATTATAGTCGATTAATGAACCGACTACTAAAAATAACAAATCACAACTACAAAAATGCAAACTCAACTATATTTTACAAAAACAAACAATATAAAAACATTATAATTGATTTATACAATTGAAATCAATAAACAAAAAATTCAAAAAAAAATTATAAATTGGAGTCAATGAAGCATATTAATCGACTATGATATAAAGTATAGTCGATTTAGAATCTGCTACTAAAAATAACAAATCACAACTGCGAAAAAATTCAAAATCAACTATATATTATAAAAACCAAAAATATATAAACATTATAAATGATTTATACAATTGGAATCAATAAACCAAAAAATAAAAAAAATAAAAAAATAAAACAATGGAGTCGGTCAGCCTTAATCAACTGTCAGAGCATAGTTGATTAGTTTAATCAACTATGAACATGTACATAGTCGACTAATGTTTCAGCCTGCGCGAAATTCTCTACACGCATCGTCCTCCGCCCGATCCACAAAGAAACCCTAAATCTGCCTCCCCATCGTCACCACATCGTCACGACACCGCCGCCACAACACACCATCACCATCTTACTTTGATATTATGACGGTTTGTTTATTACAAATAAATAAATAAAATTACAACTCGCACCACCAACCAAAGCAAAACCACCACCCATCAAAATCCGATTCCGGCGATAAATCGACAATTTTATCTCTTTACGCCGCCGATGTAGCAATCCTAGCATTTGAATTCAGAATCACTATCAAAATCATTTATAATGTTTGATGGGTGCTTCCTCTTCTTTCTTTCTCCATCTTCCAGCGATGGCGGCGGCAGCGGCGGAGAAGATTGCCAGAAAAAACAGAGAAAAAAAACAGAAAACAGAGGAAAGAAAACAAAGAAGAGAGAAAAGTTAGAAACGTAAAAGAGGCAGAATGAAAAATTAAAAATAAGATTAAGTTTTTGAAAGAGTATAATAGACAAGTAAGGGTAATTTTGGAATTATGAAAGTATCACATGGGTGGAATATTAGCTAAGAGGGTTTTCTTTAATTATTTTTGAGAGGGGTGTTTCCTTAACTATATTTGCTAGATGGGTTTTTCTCTAATTTTCCCTTAGCTTAAACGGAAAAATATTTGGATATAGAAAAAGTATTTGTTTGTTTGTATTGAAATCAATAAAAGAAATTTTAATTCATATGATGAAGAATGTGGTCTGGTTAAAAGCATTGTTACTTGTTAGCATTAGGGCATTCCATGCTAAAGCCCCATACTATTAATGGAAATTTCTACAACTCAAACTCATTAAATCTTTCAATACGTCAAACTAAAAAAAAGTTGAAATTATTTATCTCCAAATCCTTTTTCATTGACTGGCCGTTGACTGCTTCTTGACCAGTGGCAGACCCGCGGTCCAGTAGTTGATTGACGAAAGAGGTTCGGGGCAAGATTAGGGATGGCAGTGGAGCGGGTACCCTCGAAAAAGTGCAATACCAGAACCATTACTATTTAATATAGCTCAAACCATGACCATACCAAACACATTTAAAAAGTTAATGGAAATACCAGAACCATTACCACGAATATCCGGATACCCACGGGTACCCATTTACCATTTAAATTGTGATAATAAAAATAACTTTGGGTCCGATAACTTTTAAGTAAATCTCAGAAAAGAGAAAAAAAAAAAGTAAATTATACAAATATATCCACCATAAATTATTTAATACTTTATTTAAAAATTTGCCAAATTATTTTTTTATTCATATTATGTTGAAGAAAAAAAAAAGTAAATTATACAAATATATCCACCATAAATTATTTAATACTTTATTTAAAAATTTGCCAAATTATTTTTTTATTCATATTATGTTGAATTAATATATATATATATATATATATATATATATATATATATATATATATATATATATATATATATATATACATACAGTGGCGGATCCAGGATTTTTGCCAAGGGGGTTCGAAATTGTAGAATAAAAAATTTAAATATCACTTTATAAAAATAGTGGACCAAAAATTGACAATTTACAAATTTTTGGTGAATTGTGGAAATATTTAAAGAGAAAAAAGGTGAAAATATTAAAAATAGTGGACCAAAAATTTACAATTTACAAATTTTGGGTGAATTGTGGAAATATTTAAAGAGAAAAAATGTGAAAATGTTAAGATTTGAAAAAGAAGTCAGATTTTGAGAGAGTGGGGTGTCGGACACGCGACCTATTAGTGGAATTAGAATACCTTTACCAGCTCAACCAACAGCCTTCTTTGTCAAATTATCTATAACAGTAGTATTTGTCCAAACTCAAGGGTGTGCAACTGCACACCCTAGACCATGGGTGGATCCGCCACTGTATATATATATATATATATATATATTAAATGGTCGGGTACCCATGACCGTAAAGGTAAAACCAGAATCATACCAAAACCATGACGATTTTATTTTCTTTTACCAAAACCATTACCAAACTCTAATGGTTTCGGTAACGGGTTTTAAACGGAGCGCATACCCGCGGATAGCTAGCGGTTCGGGTTTTTTTGCCATCCCTAGGCAAGATTGAGGGAAGGGGGTGGAGGTTGGGGCTGGTTTCGACGAAGGGGTGGGGTGGTGAGGAAAGGGAGTGCGGTTAATCATATGGTCTTTCTACTTTTAACAGATGATTACCTATTTTCAAGGAACTATTATAAACAGGGGATTATTTCACAAAACCCCCTCATCACATAAGTCCAATTACAATAAATCCAAATTTATTTCTTGTTTTTAAGATAAATTCAAAACATCTTTTATTAATAAAATTAATTAATTATCACAAGTATACCCTTACTTTATTATAACGTATCTTAGGGTTGAATATAAATATACGTAATATTTGTTCCTTTAATATCACGTGTTCTTAATCTCACCCACAAACCTCTCCTCAAATCTTCGTCCTTGAACATAGTAATGTGTATCTCTTTTTTTTTTCTCTCTAGATTTTTTTTTCTCTTTTTTTTTTTCTTTTCTATTCACCGTTACACCTCTCCTTCCGTTCACCTCTTCTTCTCTCCCCACCGGCGCTGCCCCAACCCCCAACCAGCGACGCCCCAGCCCTACCCGGTGCCGTCCTAGCCCCCGCCCGGCGCCGCCCCAGTCCCGGCCCGGTCCCGCCCCAGCCCCCCACATGTCTCTTCACTGTCGCTGAACGATATCTATACGGTGGTAGAAAAAGGTAAATATTTTTTTTTTTCGCTTCAATCATCTTTCAATGGTTTTAGGGTTTGTGGGGAAGGTTTGTATTTGATAACGATATTGTGAAAATGACTATTAATTCTTATAAATTATTTTTTTCTTGATCAAATTGATACAGTGACCCTCGTCGGCTTTATTGGTGGTGGTGTACTGATCTTGCACTTTTTCCTGGATATAGTAGTGGCTTATATTTTAAATAGCGGATTTTTGAATAGTGAATTTATGCTTTTTTTTAGTTGAGTTAGTAGTGGATTTACGTATGTTTTTAGTGGATTTCGATAACTTTGTTGTTGATTATGTTATTATTAAAGTGGATTACGTTGATTTTTCGTAATTGGTCTTGCACTTTTTTCTTGGACATAGTAGTGGTTTGCGTTTCTAATAGTGGTTTAGTTTCTAATAACGAGAAGAGTATGATTACACGGACTATGCTCTAGGGTTCATTGGAGAGAAGATGGTGTCTTTTATAGTGGGTTTATAGCTTCTTTTTCGCATAATTTTGATGTTTTCTTGTTAGAATTTATAGTGGTTTTTGATGTTTATATAATTGTGTATATATAGTGGTTTTCATATTTATATAACTGTTTTATGCAGAGTGGGTTTCATGTTTATATAGATGTTTTCATGGAGTGGTTTTCATAATATCAGATTTTGTCTTTGATAAATTTATAGTGGTTTTCAACAAATTTATAGTGGATTTCGTCTAGTTCGTAGTGAGTTTCGATAAATTTATAGTGGTTTACAACAAATTTATAGCGGATTTTGAAGTTTATAGTGGATTCCACTTTGATAAATCTGCTGGATATTTTTTTTTAAATATTAAAATAATAAAAATTAATCGAATTAAAAAAAGTTAATAAAAAAATAATTAAACAAAACATTTTTTATTCAAGAAAAATGGGATAAAAAAATCATTTAAAAAACCGAAATTTAGGAAAAAACACACTATTAAAAATGAAAATAAAAATAAAACTATTTTTTAAAAATTCAAAATGAAAAACATGAAATATAAATAAGAAAAAATAATTTAAAATAAGAAAACCTAAAAAAAATACAAAATAAAAGAAAAGTTTTCGGAGAACAAAATTATATAAAAAAAAAAGTCAACGCCGGAGACCCGGAGGTCAACGACAGTCAACGCCGGCGACCGGCGGTCTCCGATGGTGGCGGGTCAAAATTGGGGTCAAAATTGAAATTAGGGTTAAAATTGGTTAATTGATGAAATTGGGCTAAATTGGGGTGTAAATCATGAAATTAGAGTTGAATTAGGTTTCAATGAATTGGGGGTAATTTTGGTATATATAAAAGGATTTTCCTTATTTGCAAATAAGTTTGAATGAGCTAGATTTATTTGAAAGACCAAAAAGTTGGATGTCCCTCTTTTAATTAAGTTGCCTTATCATGGGCCTATTTGCCATTACCCCTTAAAAAAAAAAAATAGAATTTGAAATGGCGTAATATGGGGAGATATTAAGGGGGTTAGCATATTAAAAAAAAAATCCTTAATAATAAATGGGGGTATTTTGGATAATTCAAGTCAATTGGGTTTATTAATAGGGATGGCAACGGGTCGGTTATGGGTCGGGTTTGCCTAAACCCAAGACCCGACCCACGAAAAATATATAAACCCAAGACCCGCCCCAATTCGTTTTAGCTTAGACCCAGACCCGCCCCAACCCAAACCCTAACTAAACGGTTCTGACCCGCCAGACCCGCTAGACCCGTTAACATACAAAAAATTTAATATTTCTTATATCTCATAACATTTTGCTTGTATATTTTTACGAAATAAGCTCAATACTAAAATACAATATTTTACAAATCTCTACAAGTGATATAACATGAACAATAAAATTAGAATTAATTATATTTAACTTCGATAATAAGTAAAATTCAAAATGCAAGACAATTAGCGGTGATCGACAAGTGATAAATATTACTCACGAGAAATGAGATTCGAAAAATAAAACAGTGAAAATAGGTAAATGAGAATAGACAAGATGGAAATTGATAGTTTGATGAATGAAATCCGAAATTATATATATATATATATATATATATATATATATATATATATATATATATATATATATATATATATATATATATATATATATGTCCATATATATATATATATATATATATATATATATATATATATATATATATATATATATATATATGTATATATATATATGTATATATATATATATATGTATATATATATATATATATATATATATATATCTATCATATATATATATATATATATATATATATATACATATATATATATATATATATATATATATATCTATATATATATATATATATATATATATATATATATATATATATATATATATATATATATATATATATATATATATATATATATATATATATATATATATATATATATATATATATATATATATATATATATATATATATATATATATATATATATATATATATATATATATATATATATATATATATATATATATATATATATATATATATATATATATATATATATATATATATATATATATATATATATATATATATATATATATATATATATATACGGGTCGGTTCCAATAAAACCCGTAACCCGACCCAGAACCATCCGGTTCTAGAAACTTAAACCCATTACCCGACCCAAAACCATTTAGCTGACCCAGACCCGCTCCAAACGGGTTGGTTCCGTCTCCTAGACCCACCAAACCCGTACCCATTGCCATCCCTAGGTTTATAATAAATATCAATTAATAAAAATGGATTTATCATTAACTAAAAATTCAACGAGGAATGTTTGTCATATAGCCCCTATAAATAGAGTCTATTACAATTCATGGCCTACTTATTCATAAATCGGTTCATACAAAGTATTCATTTACAACAAAATTCAAACAATGTCCAAAGGTGTGTAAAAGATTAAACTGAAATGCTAAATTCCACACTAAATTTACCAAATCATGCACGTAACTAAAATTATTTCTTTCTCTAAAATTTTCTCTTCTCCTTCCCCACCTTTGTTCTTTTTCCCCAACTTTTTCACAAAATCACACACTAAAAACATCCCTATCATTGTAAGTTCGAATTTGACAAAAATCTTCACATGTTCAAACTAAAATAAAGTTGGAATTCGAGGAAAAAATTCGAATTGATATGAATTTGAATAACTAAAAAAAGCTTAATGAAATTGAATAAATATCAAATAAAACGGAACTTATTTTTTATGATTATTCACGTAAAAAAATAATGAATTTTGAGTGGCTTGGCTAAAATTATTTTAGAGAGAAGTTAGAGAGAATATGAGTAGAGAGAGAATTTTTTTTAATTTATGTGTGGGATTTAGTACATTTTAGTGTGAGATTTAGCACGCCCCTAGATTAAAATACCTTCATTGTAATATGCTACAGTTTCATCATTTAATTCAATTTAACCTCAATTTAACCCTAAATTTCACTAATTATTCAATTTTGACTTCTAATCCAATTTTGACTACAATTTCGCCTATCGCCGTCGTTGACTCTCTTTTACTTTTCTTTTCTTTTTTGTTTTCTTTTTTTGTTTCTTTTTTTTTTCTGTCTGTTTTCTCTGTCGGGTTTAACTTTTTTTGAATTTTTTCTTCAATATTTTTGGATAGTAATATTGTTGTTGATAGTCATATAAACTATATTACTTTTTAACACAATAATACTAACTATATTACTCGTTAATGCATTAATATTGTTATATTATTCTCTAGCACAATCATATTAATACAACAAAAATTACTATTATTGTGTAATAGAGTAAATTTAATGTGTTGACCATTGAACAAATGCAAACATAACAAAAGTCAAAAGAACTAATATTGATGTGGTTGACAGTAATATTATTACTCTCAACCACAGTAATATTACTCTAACGACAACTATATTACCATCAAACACAGTAATATTATTGTGTTTACAGTAATATTACAATAGTAGACAATAATATTATTACGTTAATCGGTCAACAATTCAAACAAAATAAAAGGCAAAAAAAAATATTGATGTTGTTGACAGTAATATTACTGTGTTCACAGTAATTTTATCGTCAACGACAATAATATTATCACGTTGACTCGTCAACAAATCAAAAAAAACGAAGAAGCCAAAAAAAATAACATTGATGTGGTTGACAGTAATATTATTGTATTTACAGTAATTGTACTGTCAACGACAATACAATTACTCTTAGTTGACAGTAAAATTATTGTCCGCAACAGTACATTATTGTCAATGACAGTTAATTACGGTCAACATTCAGCCCCATGCTAACAAAAAAATGGATAAGATTTTAGGAGAGAATAAAATAGAAAAAGTCAACGCCGGAGAACAGCGCTGACCGCCGGTCAACTCCGGAAACCGGCGGCGTAAAAAATAAAAAAATAAATAAAAGATAGTCAACGCCGGAAACCGACGACGTCAAAAAATCAGAAAAAATGTTTAAAAAGAAAAAAGTCAAAATTGGATTTTTGTGGTCAAAATTGATTATATTGAAGCTAAATTGGGTTACTATTAGCAATGAAGTTTAAATGATTGGGGGTAATTTTGTCATATATATATATATATATATATATATATATATATATATATATATATATATATATATTAATTTTTACCTTTATTTATAATATATATTAAAGGGATGTACTTATAGACGAAATATATAGCCCCTTAACCTAGAATAATAAATATAGCTGGTCAGGGACTTTTGTATAAAAACTCTTTCATACAAAAACTCTTTCCTAGTTTAACTTTTTCCAACTCTATCTATATAAGAGAGTGGGTTGATTCAATATTGTATCTTTGTCTATTATATCTGGTTAATAATCTAGTTTCCGGCTAATTGATCCTCATATAGTAGAATCTCGATAAATTAATACCCGATAAATTAATAACATCGCTTAAATAATAAATTTTTCATGTCCTGACTCGGGAACAACGTGCTAAATCAATGATTCGCTAAATTTATAAGATAATACACATTCAAAAATTTTAAGAAGCCCCATATAATATATAAATTAATAATGCATAATATAATTCTTAAATTACATGGTATAGTAAATATTTTATAGATCTACGAAAGCTTAATACAATATAATTTAATTGTCGCTTGTTTCTTGTTGAAGTTTACATTACCATCAATCTCGTTCCTCACTTTTCTTAACATGGTTAGAACTTTCGGTATAGTTTTCTCATAACTCAACATAAAATCGTTCGATGCCATTGCTGCTTTAAGAGCTTCGGCTTGTGAAACAGGCTCTATAATGCATTGAACTAATAGTACAATGAATAATATACACGTAAAAAAATTAAAAAAAATGTATTTATTGAAAATAATAATAAAAGTAATTTCATAAATTAATAAGCTATTAATTAATGTATAAATTAATAATTATTAATTTATCAATAAATTAATATTTCGCTAAATTAATGAAATTTTGATGGTCCCAACTATATTAATTTATAGATGTTTAACTGTATTTCTAGTTTTCTATTTTAACAATGTTATTTACCTATTTTTTGTATTAAATATCGAATACTCTCAATTAAAAGTTTGAATTCACGACTCCTCAATACACAATTAGTTGTAGATCTCATAATTAAATTATTAATCCTCCAATGATTAAACTGTAGATAACACCAAACTATGTTTGAACATTTCGAGGAGACTATAAAAATATCATGAGGCAGATTTGGAGACGTGGTTTAAATGGGAATGGTTGGAATATCACGGGATTACAATTTCAGCTCAACTCACGAAATGAACAGTACGTAGTGTGTCCAAATAACTGACACTACCTTGACAACAACAAAAAATTAAAAAAAAATTATTGGCACTAATTTTATTGTTTTACCACTTTATGGATCTGGATAAGTAATATTAGACAAATGTTTTGATTTACTATTAAAAATTTAGTGTAAAGATAATAAGATGGACAATTGTCTATACTTGTGATTCTAAATCGAAACAATAATTAGCACCTACTTTTCTTATAGTTTAGTATATATATATATATATATATATATATATATATATATATATATATATATATATATATATATATATATAATTTTTTTATTCTAAACAAAAGCAACAATTGGCATTTATTTTTCTTATAGTTTCGTATATTTATTTTTTTATGTATCAGTTGTTACTATGTGACCAACAAGTATACTTGTGGTTGTGGTTTTATACTTTACTTGAAATAGAATTTTAATTTGTATTAACGGTAAACTATTTTTTTGGCATACTAAATGCATAGATATAGGCTTTATAGTCACAATAACTATAGTTATTGTCACACGGGTTTCTTTACTCAAGAAATTTTCGCTCGTGCGGCCTGATTTGCCCACCAAATCAGTCAGCCTTCCTCTCGATTCTCTTCGTACAAAACGCACAAACACAAGTCTTTTAAGCCAACGTAAACCATAACAAGAGTATGCAGCGGAAAACAAACACACAAGCACGTTTACGGGCAATGCCCAACCTTTATATTAATTTCCCACAAAGAATACAAAGGAGACTAAGGTGCACACACAAAATCCTCACTCAGAATGCCCACAATTGCAATCTGAACTCTCTAATGCTAGATGGGTCGGATTTGTGCACTCATAGTCAAATAAATACAAGGAAGAAGGTAGTTTTCACATAAAACTACCTAGGGACACATGGCAACACTTATACATGACACTTGGCTAACTATTACAAGTAATAAAGGGGCAGTTTTTCATGCTTTTTCAGGCCTCAACTGCTCCGTAACTTCCCTCAAATCTGCCCACAAGGCTGATTTTCGAAGCCCATCTTGATCGGGCGCGCGCGCGAGCGCCAAACGGCCCGGCCGGTTGCTAGGCAGCCCATCTGCCTTGCCTTTTCCGCACGTTTTGCTTGCATTTGCCGATTACTTGCCAGTTCTTTGCCCACACGGTCATTAGCACGCTCGCACATCGGGCTGCCTTCCTTGACTTGCCCACTTGTCCACACTTGTCAAGTCGTGGTCGATTTCATTCGAACGTTCGTTTGCCCAAGTTATCGGCCACATGCCGATTATTGCCCACGCTTGTCCGCATTGGCTGCCGAGCAATGCCCGTGCCAGCCACTAGTACTTTCGATCACCGTTCCCACTTGAATCAAGCCGATCATTGCTTTCTCGGACAAACACGCCAAATGCTTGCCCAACACTCGACCACTCATTGGCCGATTGTGTGGCTGTCTTGTGCCAACCCTTGCTTGGCACCCATTCTCGGCCATGACTCGAGTCATTACCGATATCACCGATTAAGGGGGTAACAGTTATACTATGAATTGAATAAAGTATAATTGTGAAATATTTCATTTAGTATTGTGGATATTAAATAAGTTTCCAGTCAATGAGTTACGCCGTAATAAAGGAAATTGGTATTTCCCTTTTGAGACTAGCACTTAGTGCATGTGATGTTGCGTCTCATGAATTACAATGTAGAGACATCGGCATACTGGAGTGAATTCTCATAGGATGAGTTCAGTGAACAATCCTCATCCTAGAATCTTTAAGTGGCTCCCAATAATCGAGTACAGATTCAATTTTTATAGTTGTACACCAATTACTCCTTAGGACCTAATACACCATTACAAATGCATTACAGGTCTGACTGTGTAGTGACGTGTCTCTGAATCTAATCGAAGATCACAAAAAGGGGCAATGCTCCCACAATCCAAAATCTAGTGGGAGTCCGTGCTTTGTATGTAGGTATTCGACCATTTACTTTTATTCCATGGATGTGGTGTGTTTTCGTCTAGTATATAGCCCCTGGAGTCTCTCGCTAGAGTAGAAAGTGTGGTGCTTAAAGTAAAGGGTTTCTCTGAAAATCACACAAGAAGAACTCTATAGCTTTAGAACATTCATGCAGTCATCGAACACTATTAGAGGTCTCGATGGGCCAATACCTATAGTTCGATTAGGGCATATATCATCGAAGGTACCGTACTGTACGTAATGTAGAGTCTGAGATTCTTGCAGATACTTCAATTTTATTAGGGGGTCGTGAAGTTTGTGCTTTATAGTTAGGGATTCGACTGCTTACTTTTATTCTATGGATGTCATGTGTGTTCGCTTAGGATATAGTCCATGGAGTTTGTAGCCAGAGTAGAAAGTAAGGTGCTTAGAGAAAAGAGTTTCTCTAAAAAACACCAGGAATTTAGAGGTTTAGAGCATTGACACAGTTATCGAACACTATTAGAGGTCTCGATGGGCCAACTGTCTCTAATCTGATCGGTGAATATATTGTCGAACTGATCGCACTGTTCGTTAAGTATAAACTAAGATTCTTGTAGCACTTCACTTTTAATTCAGGGGTCATGAAGCATAGTTGTTAGACACCAATCACGATCTGTTGGGTTTGAATCGATTAGACTGTCCATTGAGATTTAAAGGAGTTTTGATCTCAATCGACACGCGTGCGTATAAGAATAATGAGTTATTCGAATCAGAATAGGTTATGAACTCACAACTAGCTTACATATGAACCATTGAGGGTCACACTACTTGTGGAGTGTGATTCCTAAATATGGTGAGCTAAGAAAAAAGTTGTTGTTTTAACATACCCGGGGTTAAATATTTACTCCGGAATCCAAATAAAGTATTACAAGTTGAAAAGGTAGAGAAGATACTATTTCCAAATTTATTGATTATTGACTAAACTTTCCAAATCGAGATTTTTCCAATTCGGCAAGTCCCTTCATTTAGAAGTTTCTATTTTACAAAAATGGAAAGTATATTAACAAGGATTTTTTGTTCGTCTATGATATGTAATTCTACATTTTTTCTGAGTTATGAATTGTGATAGGCTTGGGCTTATACTATCCTAGGGTTGGAAGGAATTGAAACCTATAAATATAACTTCAAATGGAGCACATAACACAGTCTGAACCTTGAAAATAAGCTAGAAAATCATGAAGCACGGTGTTGAGGCAGCAGCGACAGTGCGTGGGTCAGCAGCTCTTGTGGTGTCCTCTTTTCATCTCAGGTTTGACTTCGTATAAATCAATTCACAACCTTGCAGCACTAAATACAAGAATATCAGAAAACAAGGGAATAAAAACGAGGAAAAAAGAAAACAATTGACGATAGACAACAGTCGGCGGGAGCGGCGCAGTGGCGGTAGCTCGTGGAGCTTGTCGATCGAGTGGAGAGATCGGCGAGACACTAAGGTTTCTTGTTGTGTTCTTCGGCTTAAGCTTACAAGTCTTTTTTCCAAACGTTTCTCACAAACGAATGTTCAGAAAATATAATAATTATATTTTTGCGACGATCATAATGTCCTCATTAATATGAGTGTCACTTAGCAATTTTCCAATTTATAAAATTAGAAACCCTAATTCAGTGGTCGTGTTAAATCGGGGAACTTCCTAATTCAGAAAGTTCACTAACTTTTTGCCTAATTATTTTCCTCTATTTATTCCCATTCATAATCAACAATTTCAACCGTTGGACTCAATCATATTGACTTATAAATGTGCAAGGATTAACAATATAATCTTAGTCCGTTGAATTCCAAGATTTCAAGTGCACAAGAAATGTGACCCTCCATGGTCTAGGAGTATACTAGTTGTGGGTCCACAACTCATTGTCATCCGAATTCGTCCCTAGAGTTATTATTAAGATGAAACTCAACTTAATCACTCAACGAATCAAGATTGGCGTCTAGCAACTACGCATCCTGATTCCTTAGATATAAATGAAGTTCATGTAAGAACCGTGTGATATAGTTAACATACAATACGATCGCTTCGATACATATGTCCCCATTGAACTAGAAGCATTGGTCCACCGAGACTTCTATTAGAGTTCAGTAATTGTGCGAACATTCTCAATAAAATAATCTATTTGTGTATGACTTAGAGAAACTCATTTCTCTAATCACCACACAATCAGCTCTGCCTAGAGACGGTTGATTATAAACTGTTAGAACACACAAGACATCCATGATTAATCAAGAAATCTAATCCCCCACTAAAATAAATACACTTCACACTAGATTTCAGACTGCATGAACATTGTGCCTTGGAGCGTTCTTCGATGAGATTCAGGGACAAGTTACGATACAACTGGTTCTCTAGTGAAGCCACGGTGATGTCTGGGTCTTAAGGATTAATGGCATACAACTATATCATACAAACCTCTACTCGATAATAAGGGAAACACTTAGAGATTTCTAGGACGACGGAGTTTAGTGAACTTATCTATATGAGTACTTACTTATGTATGTTGATGTCACAACACTGATGACTGATGAGACACAGTACATACACTAAGTGTTAATCTTAAATAGAAAAGGTTGGTATCCTCATTAATAGCGTAAATCATTGACTAAGAACCACTTTAACAATTACATTACTCTTATTAAATTATATTATAATTCAACTAGATCAATTAATAGTAATAGAGTAACTGCAAAGACTATATCTATGAACATGCAAGGGACAATAAATATAGAATGACAAAATGTATTTATTATTAAGACGAAATAGATTGTTTTTACAAGAATTATAGAAAGACCACAACCACAAATTGGCTTGTTGGTCACCTACTCTAACAATTTGATCGTGACCGATCTAGTTCTAATCCTTGGTGGAAAAATCTATACGACGTGGACCAAATTTTGGTGTTTTGAAGATGATATGGATTGGTCGAGCTATGACTTCAGATTAAATCGAAATCAGGGAAGAAAAATGCAAAACAAGTAAGTAAAATATCTTGTGAAATTTCAAGCATGTTGTTACAATTAATTTAAACACATTGTGATTGCTCCCAAATATTTTTGATAGATTTGATCAATCAAATTTAATTATAAAAAAGATTTAACTTCCGATGTATTTCAGGGCCGACCCCAATAGTTACAATAAGCAATTCAAAAATATATAACATACTTAAACACTCACTATTCATGCACATATTAAAAATTTAAAATATATATTCGCGTGGATGTGTGGATGAAATCTTTACTTAATTTACACTACTAGTATCTCACTCTTGTGATGCACAAAGTTCACCTTCAAGAAAAAATACCATACCATAAAACACGATCCAACAAAATGAAAACGATGATATAAAAGAAATAAAATTTAAGGTGTTGGAAAAAAAATATTGAATCAAATTCACTTAGAAATTGTGTAAAAACATAATCAACAATATTCGAGACTTTTTCCATAACAAAATGATACAACCAACTCCACTAATGGATTTGAATCCCGACGCCAATTTAGCAATCCAACGGTTTCTCGATATAGTAGACCAATACATCATAATCAATTCCTTATTTATCGAGTAGTTAACTTGCAAATTTTTCATTTTTCGATCCAATCCAGTGCAATGCACTACTCAAACAATATTCACATAAATGTACATTAGAGTACCTTGAACAAACGACAACATCGAATACTCTAGAAAGATCTAAGTATTGCAAATGTAACATACAATTGAACGTGGTTGAATACAAGTTTAGGAAGATATATACTAACGTGCAAAACGAAACCATTAATGAAAATTGTCGCATCTGAAACAACGTCCCAAGGAATAAAACAATGTCATCGATATTTTTTTGTTGGCTAGATCCTTGCAGCTACGGACATGATTGTCGTGCTAACAACCTGAAATCTACTCCTATTACAGAGTTTTCTTGTATGATTAATGTTTCTTCTGAGTATAACAAGAACACCGACCATGAATTTCAACCCATGAGAAGAAAGTCAGAGCATGACACGATGTTCAGAAATGTGGTCGAATAATTTTAGCATTCACTTCCTACCTCAATTAATCCTTGCACATAGTATCAGAACTAATGTACACCTTCTCTTTACCAAGAAGGAGAAGCAATAAATAATTGTTGACCAACTACACACTGTCATTAGTCGGTAAAAGGACTGCCCTCATTGGAAATAATTTGGATTTGATATGTTACTCAACAAATCCGGAAAAATGAACTACAACAACTCTAATAATGGATCTTTTGAATCGGAAATTAGCATGTTCTGAGGAATTTAACTCAAAATATCACCATCATTTTGCTGTACAAACTCCCCATTACCGATGCTTAGTAGCATCATCTCAAACTCCAATAATTATTTAACGTCTGAGGCATTAGAACTTCACTTAAGCCTTATGTTCCTATGCAACTTAAGAACCCTGCAATCTTTCCACAACTGATATGAGTTGATCGTTGCATGAACAATGCCTTGCCTTGATGATTTCAGCACCACAGGTAAAATCTTCCTGAAGTCTCCTCCAAGAATAACCGCATAGCCACCAAACGATTGGGCATTTGTGCGATATATCACATGGTCTTGTCAAATGGTTCGAAACAATATTTTATGCATCATCGAGGACTCGATTATATTTTTTGCAATTCTTCAAGTGGATGTCTTGTGTACAATGATGGGTAGTCCAAATTTAGAATGAGCAGTCCGGCCATTGAGAAGCGGCAACAATGCTATACCACTTGATGCAATACTACACACTATTTCTCCCCTCGAACGGACTACAATAGACGAATTACTCCAGATTTGTTGTTCTCGTTCCTCCATGGCCATAAAGGAAGTACATCTCACCATATACATCACCCATGATGGTATCGTAAGTTCTTCTCTGCTCCTCTGTGATGGAATATGGATGTTGTTTTAGTTCTTTAGCCATTGCAAAGACGTCATATCCAACTCATCGCGTATCAATTTGTTCTATGTTGTATGTATCTGCAATCCTATTGGCATTAACATTGTGTCATAATTATGTAAACTCTTGTCGTAGATCTGTATGATCATCTCAATTTTCATCAGCACGCAGTTCTTCAAATTATCATTTGATAAAAACAAACATGCAAACGTATAGAAAATAAGGCAAATGTGATTTAAACAAATTAGAAATGGAACTAACAAATGATAACAAAACATAAAAAAATAGATACCCTGGATTATCATGATGCCGATGGTGCTTGTATGTAATATCATCGGCTCACTTCGACCAAAAACTCTCCCAAGCGTGTTCTGGTCTACTTAAACTGTTAGAAAACAACATAACAATGAACAACCTTCTAATGTAGTCTCTACTTTCCCAACTATACGCTTCTCTGATTGCATCTATTTATTCCTTGTCATCATCCAAGAACTCCAAAACATAACACACATCCTCAAATCTTGCGTAAACCTTGTTATCCACAGCTTGGATGTCTTCATAACTTGTGACCTCTTTGGATATTGAGCAAGAGTCTCAGATAAATGCTTCCCTTTCTCTCATACACGTGCGAGGATCCTTCTTATACACATAATGTCATGGAAACTCTGCATACCGTAATTCCCTAGTTGGTGGGTACTTCTTATTCGCCTCGAACAAAGCCAGGAACGATGTTATTGGTAGACAACCCGTGTAAGACAATTTGTAAAGTGTAGTTATCGCTGAATACAACTGGATGATTATCGGGGAGGTGGAACCTCAATCTAAACACGAGTGGATGTGTGTACTGTATATCAAATTCTACTCCACATCGCCTCGCAAATAGACATGCATGTATGTCCAGTAATACATCTTAATTTTCGAGACTGAGTTTGAAAAAAATATTGTCATGACCCGATTGTGTCCCTTGTTGACATACTTGAACATATACTTAATTGATTTGCTCTGGTTCGACATATACTCAATGTTGAAGTGACCTATGCATTTATTCAACAATGCACTATTGTAAGGAACGACAAACCTGTTGTCAAGAATAGTGTTATTCTCCAAAATCGTCCTTCCAACATCCCTTATCCTATATATAGGGTAACCATCATACCCGACATCAGTTTGTTGTACAAACCTCTTTGGAAACCTATTCGTGCAAACGCCATTCTTCAAGCACGGAGAATTAAAATTTATTTGACCGCACGGACTGTGAATCATGTATTTCTCCATGAAGTTGTACATCTTTCGGTCGGTTTCTTACGGGAATAGATTTTCATGTGGCGGTACATTGATCAAACGTTAATCCTGGTGTTTACGTAGTAAAGTAGAAATAAAAACACTTCATACCAGCAAATGATCGTATTATACTGGAAGAGGTTAGCAGGTTACACTAAATATGAAGTATAAGAGAGATACAATTTCCCATGCGGTGCTCAAATAGGGTGCTTGTCTTCAAGTTAGGAGAAAAGTGGAGAATATGTATTAATTTTTATTTAAAGAGTAAATGAATTGAGGGACAGTCAGTAGAGGAAATGAAACTGAGATATTTTAGACGACACGTATATTTGTGTCATTTTACTCATTAAAGCCCCTATGTAGGACCTATATGCTAATTATAAGAGTGAATTTGGTACGGTTGCCCAACTAAATCCCACATAGCATTGTTACAACTTGCAACATGAATGCTTTGGTATTGCAAAATTCATTACCGTTGTCCTATCAAAAATTTCGGTATACCAAAATTTTGGTATGATAAGGTATGGTAATACTTACTGCCAAATCTATTGGACTAGTATTTGGATTAAAAATATATATATATATATATATATATATATATATATATATATATATATATATATATATATATATATATATATATATATATATATGTTAGATCAATTTAAGACATAAGTATATTTTAATTGCCGAAAAACTAATATTTATAAAATTGCTCCCTTATTTTCCATATGTTTTTATGTTATTTTTTTTAGGCACATAAATTTTCTTAATATATGTTATATACACATTCTTGTGAATTATGTCTAAAATAAAATTACAAAATAAAAGTTATGTACATGGATTACGAGATGCCTGCAACCATATTTCTTCACTAGATAAATACGGAGAGGGATTGTTTGGTTCAAGTCTACCTTTCATAAACTTGTCTCGTTGCTTTCTCTATGCATGGTGATTAGGCAAAAATTGTCGATGGCAATCAAACCATGAAGTTTTATGCCGTTACCAAGACGAAATGGCTTTGTTCGCTCCATGCAATAAGGACAAGATAACCGACCATGAGTAGTCCACCTAGATACCATGCCATAGCAGGAAAATCATTGATGGTCCATAAAGATGTAGCTCTCATTTGAAAGTTTACTTTTTTAGACACGTCATGAGTTTGAACCCCTTCATTTCATAACACCTTCAACTCTTGAATTAGAGGACGAAGGAACACATCTAAAATCTTTCATGGACTTTTTGTGCCTAGGATAACCATATTCAGAAATATATATGGTTTCTTCATACACATACCCGGAGGAAGATTGTACACAACCAAAAGGACAAAACCCGTCGGTGCAGAACCCAAGACGGATATTACATGTTTTTGATGAAAATGACCGGTACGTCTCATCAAAGTGCTTCCATGATTTACTATTTGATGGGTGTGCCATACTTTCATCTACACATTGATTTGTGTAGTGCCAAGTCATTTGTTTAGCAGTCTCATTGGACATTTAAAACCACTGCAGTCTAGGAATTAGTGGCAAGTAACGCAAATCATTGTGAGGAATATCTTTTCTAGAATTTAAGTTTCCAGGCTTGTATCGATCATGCCCACAAATTGGACATCTAGTTTTGTGACTATTCTCTCTATAGTACAAAACACAATTGTTAATGCACACATCAATCTTCTCATAACCAAGACCAAGACTAGCGGCCATCTTCTTTGTTTCATACAAGCTGCTAGGCAATTTCCCATCTCCAGGCATCATGTCTTTAATTGTTGACATGAGACAATCGTAACATGCTTGGGGTAAGTTGAATTCTGACTTAAGATTTAATAGTTGAGATACAGCTGAAAGTTTAGAATGTCTTTACAACCATCCCATAATGATTCGTCTGCATATGTCAATAACTTGTAGAATGTTTGCGCATCAGGATTAGGCTCCTGGTGATTATAACCCGGATGTTCATCTTCATTACTCCAATCAAAATTGGGTTCACCAGCATCAATCATCATCGACCTCATCCCAATACCTCCCTCGAGTCTAGGAATTGAAGATTCCTCATTATTTTGATTATTATTTGTAGAAGATTGTCCACGTACAGTGAACATACAAGTACTATAAGATTCTCCGTGTGCTATTCATACGGTGTAACCACGTTCAAATCCATTCCTTTTTAGGTGAAAATGCACCTCTTTTCGAGTTAAATATTTCTTATTGCAACACTTCGAGCAAGGACATCTTATCTGATCTCGATGTACAATACCGTTTTGCGGGTAAGCAAAATCGAGAAATTCAATAACCCCCTTCTTAACTTCATTAGTCATACATCAACTGTTATCTAACCGATGCCACATCCAACTAGGATCGACTGACATAACTATATCATATTGGAATATATTTAACAACAACTTCTAAGAGTTATAAAGTTAATGTAAATTGGTATTGGAATATATTTAGTAATTGAGAATATATGGCAGCATATTACCTTGAACAAAATACCATTCTTGCAAACTAAATTTCTCCAAATAAACTTCTTTTAATGTGAAACAAGCATATATGGCGGCATATTATTTCAATTATTTCAATTACATAAACAAAAATCGGCATATTCCATCAAAGTGATAGGTGAATTTTTCAAACTGAATTGCACAGGATTCATACAATAATCATATTTCAGAATAGAGATAATGAGCAGCTATTATTCACCTAAATAAACAACTGAAAAGAATAAATCATATTTACAAAATAATAATCATATACCTGAAGAATTGGCGAGTTTTGTTGGCTAGAATTTTCGACTCAATGATTTTGAAAAGATTTGGAGTTCATACGACAGACGACGGAGGATGGTGATGATAAGTCGGAGCGTGTCAGAGCTGCATACGGGAAACGTGGACAGTGGAGACTGTGGAAGACGAAGGAGCACGGCAATTGCGTATGGAGAGGAGAAGTTGGTTTGGGAAGAAAGTGCAAACAACGTGGTAAAGTTTTGAGATAAATCTCTTGGGCTCCGTAATTGGTTTCGGTGAATTATATTATTAGGGTTTATCTATTAAAATACACAAGTTTTTATGGTATTGAATTAACAATTACTTAACTTATAAATCTTATATATAAAAGAAAGAAACGCTGGGCAACCCTAAGAAACCCTAATGACATTTCTGTAATTATTTATTTTAAATATTTTTTATGTACCTTTCTACCTATATTTTTCAACAAATCAAAATTGATACTGAATCGTGAAGAATCCTTTCGCCTTCAATCTTTTCTTTTTCATAATATATCTCAAAAATCAAATCTTAAGAGATAAAGAAAGAAATTCGATTATATATAAAAGAAAGAAACGCTGGGCAACCCTAAGAAACCCTAATGACATTTCTGTAATTATTTATTTTAAATATTTTTTATGTACCTTTCTACCTATATTTTTCAACAAATCAAAATTGATACTGAATCGTGAAGAATCCTTTCGCCTTCAATCTTTTCTTTTTCATAATATATCTCAAAAATCAAATCTTAAGAGATAAAGAAAGAAATTCGATTTGTTAAATCTTAACCTATTTGTTTGGATTATAAATCTTACTACTTAAAAAATACTAATGTTATATAAAATATGAATAATACTATCTTCTTAAATTTTACTATATTAAAGTATTATATTCTTTTTATGTATTAAATTGATATTTTTTTTATCACTTTTAAAATACAATCCCGTGCATCGCACGGGGAAAAGTGCTAGGCAACCCTAAAAAAATCCTAATGGTATTTCTGTAATTATTTATTTTTAATATATTTTCTCCACTAATTTCTAACTATAACTTTTAACAATTATCAATCTCCGGTTTTTCATCAATATATCTCAAATCTTAAGAGATAAAGATAGAAATACGATTTTTTAAAATCTTAATCTATATATTTGGATTATAAATCTTAATACGTCAGATTTAAAAAAAATCAATGTTATATAAAATATGAATAATACTACATTATTAAATTTTACTATGTTAGCGTACGATATTTTCTTTTTATGTATTAAATTGATTATTTCACTTTTGAAATAATATCCCGTGCATCGTACGGGGAAAAAATTCTAGTTAGTTTTTAATGCAAGAGTCCTATTGAAAATTGAAATTATATGACTTCAAACTTAAAATTTTCCTATTCCAAAGTTCCGAAGTAATTTGCTGGACGTGCAATGGGGTGGGTTAGTTTCTCTCAATTTTTTTTCTTTTTTTTCCATCATAGGAAATAAAGTTTATCTCTTTTTTTTTTTCCTTTTTTTTTTTTGTGATCTGGGTGGGTTATATTGTAATTACTAATTAATGTAGATGATTTTTTTTTTCTCTAAAAAATATTCTATTAATTCCAACATATTATGAAAATTGACAAACCGAGACTAATTTTTATGTGTTTAAATTTTCTTTTTTCTTTTTTAAATTGTGTAACATTGAAAGTTCTTTCATTAAACAAAGGGGTGAAAGTTGGATGGAACGGATCGTAATTAGCCTTTTCAGAAAACTTGATTTCGACGTAATATCGGCGACGGGGTAGCAACAATAAATGGTGTTGTCGCAAGATCCACAACGGATTACCGATGAACTTTAAAACCCTCGCAGACGTAGCGACTATTCACCATTGAAACTTGATTTCGTCGGAATATGGGCGACGAAGTAGCAACAACAAATGGTGTTGTTGCGAGATCACCATCGGATTACCGATGGACTTTAAATCGCTCGCAAATATTTATTAGTTCGTCACACATGATCTGACGGCAACTTTGTCACTAAATATTGACAGACATTTTTGTCGCTACATTTCTGTCAGTAAAGCTCAATTTTGTGGCTCCCCCATTAAATTGGCAACGGAAAAAATACGGTCGCAGCATTACAGATGAATTACTGACAAAATACAGCTAAAAGATAAAATTACTGATGAATTTGCAACGAACTTTAAATCCCTCGTCGCAGTAACGACCATTTACCAACGAAACTTGATTATGTCGTAGTATTGCGACAGAGTAGCAACAAAAGATGGTGTTGTCGCAAGATTAGCAATAGAGTACCGACGAACTTTAAATCTCTCGCAAACATACATAATTTTGTCACAAATCTGTCGGCAATGTGTTAGTAAATAGTGACAATCGTTACTGTCACTAAATTTCTGTCGCTAAAGCCCTGTTTTCTTGTAGTGTACGTCACTACTAAAGATTACATTCAATGTATGTTTGTTATTCCCAAAGGTTATAACGAGCATCTCCATCCAACCATGATATATTTGGAGAGCTATAAATTTAAAATATAGAATTTTATCTTATGTAAAGAGAACAATTCAACTCCAATGGTAAGATATTTTAGCTCAGATGATACAATAACAGAGGGAAATGTTATATGTAGCATTCAACTATTCATGTTGGATATTTTACTATTACAATCAAATATATTTTATTTATTTAACTTTCTTTAAATCAATTTTATTTATTTTAAATAATTTGATTTATTATTGCTAGTTAGTGGGCAGCTATTTATAGCTTAGTGATTAATTATCTTAGCACGTGTTTAATTAATACACTAACTCATTATCTTCTCTAGCGTGTTTATTTCATGTAGAACAAGGAGCTCTCTCGAGTTCTATAAATAGGAGAGAATTTTGGGTGTTGGAACGCCTCCTACTGCACCTTGTTTTGTTTGTTTTTTTTCCTCACTTTGTTTTCAATATCATTAAAAGAGATCGCTACTACTTTCTTTTGTATTCTTTGAATACTGGTTTAATAAAAGTTTTTCACTGTAAAAGCACATCCACAAATTATATCACAAGTTATATACTTGTGGTATAACTTGTGGATAATGATTTAAATTTTATGTTGTTTTAATTTTTGCTGCACAACATTTCTTTACACAATTTTTTGTTCAAATTTTATGCCCTAACGTTTCAATTTTTACCACTTATCTTTCTAGATGCTCTTATAATAACTAGTTTTAACTAGTAAAAAATTATTTTGCATACTTGGAGTAGTATATTTTCTCTTTATGTAAGTTTTTTAAATAAAAGTTATAATTCTATTTATTTTGTTTATTAATATTTCGGTATGGTACAATAATACCATAGTAATGATATTGAGTACCCTTGTCCTACTAAAATATTTCGACACAGTACGTTATTCGACCATTGTCGTTCGATAGAAATTTATTGGTAGAAAATCGGTTGGTAGGGCAATTGCATGAAGAAATCCACGCTAGCTAACTATCTTATAAAACAAAAACCCTACTTTCTTGCTTCTAAATGGATTTAAATTTAATTTTAAAAATAAAAATAAAAAGATAAACAAATACACTTCAAAAGTAAAACTACAGCCTACTAACAAACATGACCTGACAGATCTCCTTTCTCCTCTCCACCACCAACCAGGGAAAAAGGCAAAAAGAAAAAAAAAAAAAAAAAACAAATAGAAGAAAAAAAAAGAAGTAAAGAAATAGAAAGAAAAGAAGAAATAGATGATTAATGCCAGAATGCTGCTTTTTCTAGTGATTCTTGCTGCCAGTCCACATACAATCAATTACAAAAGGAAATTAAATGAATCGTAGGACAACGGGAGAATTACATTTTTGACCCCTCATATTTCATCCGATTCCACTTTTGGTCCTTATTGTTCTGAAGTGAATAAAATACATATTAAAAGTTCAATTTCAAACACATTTAGTCTCCTCGGTTACTTGACTTGCGTGTTCACACTTAATGGAAAACACAATTTTGCACAATTTCTTCGTCATCTATTTCATCGTCGGTAGCGGCGCCTTCCTTGCTGAAGCATCTGCTCTCAGCAAAAGAAGACGGGGACTGTGACGGTAGCGGGCAGACAGCGAGATCCCAAAAGTAGTTACTTTCTTAAATTTATTTTTTCTAATTAAAACATATAAAATAGTAAAATAATAGTTAAAACTATATTCATTTCCTGCTCCAAAATAATTTTAAATTTCAATTTTTTGCCCAAAAATTGGGTTTTCCATTAGATGTGAACGGGCAAGTACAGAGGGGACCAAATGTGTTTAAAATTGAACTTTTGATGTTTATTTTGTTCATTTTAAAGTAAAATAGGATCAAAAGTGAAATCGGGTCAAATAGGATGGCCCAAAACTGTATTATTCTCTAGGACAGATATCATAAGTTAGGTGAGCCACCATATTGCAAGTGATGATTAAAACTAGGGGTGGGAACGAGCCGAGCTCGAGCCAAGCTCGGCTCTTTTGGCCAGCTCGAGCTCGAGCTCGAGTCCATGTTCCCGAGCTCGAGCTCGAGCTCGAGCTCATCGAGCCAATTTTTTTTGGCTCGAGCTCGAGCTCGAGCCAATTTTGGCGAGCTCGAGCTCAGGCTTATTAATTTTTTTTATTTTTTTTTATTATTTAATTTTTTTATTAAAATTATTTTTTTATTAGAAATTATTCATAGGAAAATAAAAAAAATTATAAAATAAATAATGAACTCTAGATATATATATTTTTTATTTTTTCTATTATTATTATTATTATTATTATTATTATTATTATTATTATATTTTATATAATTATGAATTATTTAAGTAATATAGATTTGTTTTTATTTAAATACTAGATATATTTATTATTATAGACTATTTACTATTTAGTTAATAATAATAATAATAATAATAATAATAATAATAATAAGAATAATAATAAGAATAATATATATATATATATATATATATATATATATATATATATATATATATATATATATATATATATATATATATATATATATATATATATATATATATATATATATATATATATATATATATATATATATATATATATATATATATATATATATATATATATATTTTTTTATATATTTTTTTTTGTTTTTATTTTTTTTTTTTATATATATATATATCTATAGATATAAAAAAAAAATATAAAAATATAAATATATATATATATATATATATATATATATATATATATATAAATATATATATATATATATATATATATATATATATATAGATAGATAGAGAGAGATATATATATATATATATATATTTTTTTTTATATTGTAAAAAT